>VXBA01001335.1:594209-685295 GCA_013399895.1 Serilophus lunatus
TTTTTGAGGAAAACTGAATTTTAATCAGGTAAGTGGGGTTTCGCTCTTACACCTCCTTTCAGAAGCCCTCTTTAAACGGCCACAGGAACTCAGTGTGATCTTCTCCCGAGTGATACCCTAGGAGTGATGGCACTGTTGTGCAAGAGGGGGATTCAAATCTGCTGTGCCCTCTCTGCAATAGCCAAATAGGCTGCCTAACCTTAAGACAAGCCTTGGTTGATATGGTTGAAACTGTATGACTCTATATCATTAACCAGCCACATGGAATGGTGGCCCTGGAACAGGCTAGCAGGTTGCATGGATACCTCTATTGGGTTTCTGTGGCCGGGTTTTGGTAGCAGGGTGGGGTTACAGGAGAGACTTCTGTAAGAAGCTGCTGGAAGCTTTCCCCATGTCCAGAGGGAGAATATATGAACAATATAGACACCAAGGTCAGTGGAGAGAGAGAGGAGGAGTTGTTCCAGGTGCTGGAGTTGAGGTTCCCCTGCTGCCCATGGTGAAGACCATGGTGGAGCAGTTGTGCCTCTGCAGCCCATGGGGAACCACAGGGGTGTGGAGATCCACCTGCAGCCTGTGGAGGAGCCCACACAGGAGCAGGTGGATGCCAGAAGGAGTCTGTGACCCTGTAGGAGTCAGTGTTGGAGCAGGGTCGTGGTAGGGACCTGCTGACCCATGAGAAGAGCCCACTCTGGAGGGGGATTTCCTGGTAGAACTTGTGGCCTGTGGGGGACCCACTCTGGAGCAGCCTGTGTCTGAAGGACCTGCACCCTGTGGAATGTGACCCATGTGGCAGCAGTGTCTGAAGAACTGTTGCCTGTGGGATGGACTCACACTGTGGAGGAGTTCATGAAGGACTGTCTCCTATGGGATGGAGTCAGGCTGGAGAAGTTAGTGAAGGACTGTCTCCCGTGGAAGAGACCCCACAAGAAGCAAGGGAAGGACTCCTCTCCCCTGGGCAGCAGCAGAAACAACAACTGACTGTAACCATCGCTCCCTGTCTCCCTGAACTGCTGGGGGAGGGAGGTGGTTGAACTTAGAAGGAGGGGGATGGAGGGAAAGTGTCCTTAAGATTAATTTTGCTTCTCATTCTCAAGTTCTGATTCTGTTAGTAATAAATTTAATTAATATCCCCACTTGGAGTCTGTTTTGCCCATGACAGTGATCATGAGGGGATCTCTCCTTCATTATATTTTCTCTCTTCTGTCCAGTTGCAGAGTGGAGTGATAGAGTGGCTTTAGTGGGTACCTGACATTCAGCCAGGGTCAAAACACAATACCCCATCCACACATACATAAATGCAGGCAGTCTTTATTTCTTCTATTCAGACATATTAGTGTTAGACATGGCCTAATTTGTTAAGCTGGTCGTTTTAGAAACAGGCATCTTATGAACCCTCTTGTTTTAGCAAATAAAAAGAGTGTGGTTGTGAAATGAATGCATCTCAAGACATCTAAGGGGCAACTGTGTAGGATGGAGCACACAACTGAACTGAACTCTCATTTCCTCCAGCCTTTGAGAGGTGTGATTATTTTTTGGACAGCACACTTTCTAGTATGTTTCTCTTATTGATCCCCAAAGTTATAAACAGGAAAAAGTAGATTGTAAAGCTAAGTAAATAATTCCAGGTGATGTGGTTGTTTTCCCTCAGTAGTACCATTTGGAACTTAAGTTAACCAGGCCATCCCTCTTCTACCCACTCTGTGTAAGAATAATGTGACAGTATGGACAGAATAATTTAGATATCGTTTAGTAAGGTTAGCAATCAAGCTCATTTTGATGATGCCAAAAGAGGCCATGCTGTCACTTTGAATAGTTTAATGGCTAGTCATCTACCTTATTGTTAACAAGCTGTTTTGATAAATTAAATTTTTTTAAGGGAGTAACTGTTTATGATATAGAATAAAGCAAGATTTATTTGAGTTTAATTTCAGCCTGACTGTCCTTTTTAACATAGGTAGGGTTTTGTCACAGTTTGGTTTCAGTGAAAGCTCCTTGTGTTTGCAATTATGCAGATAGGAACTCTGAAGTTAGTGCTTGTGGGTAAAGCTGGCAGAACATTTACAGCACTTGTGTAGGCCTAGCATATGCTTTTCTGCCACAAGTAATACATCTGAGCATTTGCAACTGCTCATGTTTACTCTCCAGAAATCATATTTTTCAGAAATGCAGCTGCAAGCACTTAAAATGGTAGAGTCTGCCCTCAATATTTAGGTCACATCACAAGATGTGGCCTTGTTTGTGCCAGCGATAGCAGCATATCATGACTTTCAGCTTCTGAACTAACTCCCACTGTTATACCTATACTCCTGGTTTGTCTGTTGATCTTTCATAACTGCAGCAGGAATGCCAGCTCTAGATGAATGCATTCTCTGGAAAAATGTGTGTTTTATGCTAGATAATGGTAGCAGAATTCTTTTTGAAATGTGGTCAGGGATACCTTATTTCTTTTTAGAAAATTCTGACTTTTATCTGTAAATATATTCATGTAAATGTATATCTGTATGCATTTATCTGTAAATGTATTCATGTATGAAGTGAAATTGTGATTTAGGTGGGCTAGTATTTTTAACACATAAACAGCTGACTTTCATAGGCATATGCCATACAGTTTATTTATTTGCAAGTAGGTTTGGTTAAATAAATTAGCTTTTTCATGATTGTTCCTTTATTCCTTCTAATTTCTGAATTGTTGAAGTAAACAGGGCAGAGTCTTGATGATGACTTTCTGAGTGCTGGAACTACAACAACAGATGTTGTTAGTCTTGTTTTCACTTGAGGAAGGGATGATGACAACTCCGACTTCACAATACTTTCAACAATCATTCATTAATTACATAGTGCTTGCTGTGAGCTCAGGCACGCATAGATTGAATGCAGGTTTTCCTGTCAAGTATAACTTTTAGGTTCACTTTAGGTGTATTTATTTCTAGCAGACTTTATTTGCAACCTGGGTTATCTTCATTCTGACTGACAAGTTATTTTAACTAGATTCATTACATTGCTACATTTACAGCAGAGTTAACTGCTGTTAAGAAGATAAATATGAGAAAGATGCTGTAATGAAACAGGTAATTCAAATACTTCTGGAACTTCAGGCAGGCTAATCTGAGTTACTTTATTATTCCCAGTTGACAAAAATTATATAAGACATGACAGTATAGTTGCTGATCCAAGGCTTGTTGAGGTCAATGGAAAAATTCCCATTGAATTCAGTCTGGACTGGGGCCAAATAAATGCTGTAATAAACTTGTGTACATTGACCTAATGAACTTGGAAAATAATGCCTACTTTTCTAAATTGTAAAGCTAACAGTTCTCTCCCATCTAATTCTCACTGTCTGACTGTTTGTTGTGATTTCTAATTTTTAAATTTATTTCCTCACACGGTATGCAATTAGATCAATTATATTAATTTTCTATAATTATAGTATCTTTTTTGTCTTTGTTTTGTCTAGAGAGACCTGGGAAAGCTTTTTGTTTTTTTTTTTCAGCTAATGCCAAAATTTGGTAATTTTTTGAAAATTAAGCAGAGAAGAGGTGGCATATCTTTGTGACATTTCTTTAAGAGTGTTTTATAAATGCAATGTTAACAAAAGGAATTTCTTAAAAGTTGTAAGGAACTATGGAAGGTGCTCTAGTTGTAAATCTATTATGGATTTGAATAGTGCGTGCTGTAAATAGTTACAAATGATACTCAGAGTAGTCTGTTTTCTGCTTGTGTGCTGTTTGTATACCTTTTTATGGCTACCCTGACACTTGTCTTACTAATTCAAATGCCGATAGAAGTTAGGTGCCAGCAATCCTCCTCCATTGCAGCTGGTTTGTAAACATAGTGATAGAAATACCTCTAAATAATGTGTTGCACCAATCTAAAATCTGAATTGATGAGCTACTATATTACAGTAAACAGATGCTTATAATTTGTTAAAATGTATCATAAGAATTTGTTAGGTTTTTATTAGTTAAAAAATGTGTTTTCTGAAAGAATTGTCCTGCAATGAGCACTTGAAGATACAGCTTTGTTAAAGGGCGCAGTATCTATCTTCTAAGCACAGAATTAGTGGTACTCATTATTTATTTATATTCCATTACTTACTCCAATGAACTAGTCCTGTTTATACACAGAACCACAAGCTCTTCTGAAGAGTCAGATTTTTGTTAAAAAATAATTTTTATTCAAAATAATTTGCATATTTCAGTGGTAGGATATAAAATACCTCAGCTTTCAGTGTCTATACTAGTAGAATTAAAAATATTTTTAGTAACAATAAATGGTAATTTGAACAGATTTTATGCAAAAAGGCAAGACATAGAACATATTAATTTAGTTTGCCATATTATAAATAAGAATGCTCTTTTTGTATTGCTTTCATCTGTAATTATGTGTAATTCACGGGAATTTTCTTCAAGATTATCTCTCTGCAGCTTTTTCAATCACAAAGAAAGTGTTGTGTCTGTTAGACCATGTTATACTGCAAAATGCATTGATACGTGTCTGTCCTAAGTGGCGAGTCACTAAACACTATTCTTGCTGATGTCTTTCAATATGTGAGGTCTCAGAAGCAAGCTGTGGAAAATCAAGATGGATCTGGATTTTTGGACACTGTTTGAACATGTACTGCAAAATGGAAGTGTTTTGAACCTTTAGATATTTTTCAGACAATAACATTTTAGCTTTTACTTTGCAGATTATGATGAATAAAAGCAGAGTATGTGTAGGATTTTTTCCCCACATTTATTGTGTATAAATGCAAAATTCAGACCAAACTTTTTAAACTGTACTTTGGTAATTCTGCATAGTCATGGGTCACGCTATAGGAGCTAATGCTTCACAGTGCAATTTCATATTTCATTTTTAGACACACATAGTCTTGATTCTCACTAGTTTGCATCATTTCGACCTAACAGTAGTATAAAGTGTGATTTGTATCTTAGTAGTATGACTCGAAGACAAATTCCTAGGTAGGCTGTTACATATAGCACAGGAATGTGATGTTTCAGGTTTCTAGGTAAAGTGCCCTCTTCTTTGATGGATAGTGTCTCTTTTATTGTTCATAAGAGGGCTTAGTCAAAAATAAGAGACATTCGAATGCTTCTAACTTATCTGCTGGAATTTCTAGTGAACGCTGAAGACCAAACTGAAACTTTCCTCAGCTGATTGTTTCACTTTGAAACAAAACATAGAGTCAGTTATGAAGAAGACACTCAGTTAGAATGTAGCAGACATAAATACTTATTTCATCAGAGAAACCATATTAGTATTGCTTCTACTCAATATTCTTGGTATAAAGAATATGATAGTTTTGTAACTGAGTCAAGGTGTGATTTTCTGTCTTTGTGCTCTGAAAGGGTTTGGTCCCAGTCTCTGCTCCAACTTTTCTTAGTTATTCTTTAACAGGCAACAACTGCCAAACAGATTCAGACTGAAGGAATTATCACAGAACTTTTTCTCTGAGAATGGATAGAAGTGTGTAGAAAATGAATTTTTTTTCCACATGGTATTTATTGCCAGATTCTGTCTGTCAGAGGTTTTTGGGACTTCCTTAGTTGAAAATGCATGCTGGCCCATTCTACTTCATAGCCAGCATTGGACCAGTTCTCTAGAAATTTATAGTTCTTTTTGGAACATAGTTTTACTGTTTTCTTTTGCTGCATCCTGTGACAAGTTTCACAGTATGCATCATATGGAAAAAAACCAAAACAAAACAGGTTTTTTTGTTAAACTTACTGCTAATTTAACTGTGTGGTTGCTTACTGTGGGAAAGGAGTGTGGTGAGAAAGGGATATGGCTGGAAATTGTGTCCTTCTGCATCAGTGTGACGACGTGTGTGAACAGAACTTTTTGGTTACATGTTGAGTAAAAGCAGCAGATCAGCAGTCTGACCTTTGAGGAGGCTCTACCATCCTCAGCCTGCCCTCTCTTATGTGTGCAAAGTGCTTGAATGGTGTGACCCATCATAAGTTTTTCACCATAATTTAAGTGGTTGAGAAATTTTAAAGCGTTTTGAAGGCCCGTAGCTGCTTGAGTATCAGTGTGTTTACATGTAAGTGCCAAACATGGGTCAGTTTGCCATCTTCTAGAAGTCTGTAAGCTTTTTAGACAGACTGGATGTTGGTTTTCAAAAGGCTGGTGCTGGCATGATAGGCAGAGGAAGGGCATTGTGGTGTCACCTCCAGGGCTGGGAGCTCTGACTTTGTCTGCCTACCTTTGGATTCCATGAAGAGTTGACAAGTCTGATACTTATATAATTTTGTAGGTTGTTTACAAGAAACAATGACTCCACTTTCAGCCTGTGACAAGATTTACACAGTTTTCATTTTCTATTAGTATTTCCAGCTTTCAAATTACAGTTTTCCAAGGTCTGTGTTGTTGGCAATGCAGTAGGGGTCACTGTTCCACATTTAACATATGTGTTCTATTTCTAATAACTTATTTGCCAAAAAAAGTGTCTGAAAACTGTGGTGTTATAACTGCAGAGATCTTGGTAATGCTTTTTCCTTTCCTGAATTTAATGCTGCTATGCTAGCCTAGTGGATAATCATTATATCTGTGGGAATACTTCTTTGTATTTAGCCTTTTTATTTTTTTTGTCATCAATTCCAACTGTTCAGTAGTAGCAGATGAAGCTTCATTGCATTTCTTTTCAATATGTTTTGCTACTTTGCCCAGTAGAAAGTTTTATATATTATCCAAATTTGGTTTGTGTCTTCATTAGGATTAGCAAGGATTTGCTGCAATCTTTTATAAAGTATTTTGACTGTTGTACTTTCATCCAAATTATGGCCTGACTTCTACTTTTTTTGCATGCTCCCAGTAAATCTCTCCTGTGTTATCAAGTATGCTTTTTGAAGTAAGAATCAGTAATACATAAACAGTTGTATTTTTCAGGTGTTCAAAGGGATCATAGGAACAAGTGAATGGATACATGTCTTTTGTGAATCTCATTCTGTTGCTGTAATTCATGTAATGTCCTTTAGTGTATTCCCAGAATCAGAATTGCAGAATTTTCAGAGAGGAAGGAAGCATTTGACTGAAACGTAATTCAGATAATGCATATGCACTAGAAAAGCCATCTTTTTACCAGAAGAAAATAAGATAATAATTATACTATTGTTCTCTACATTTGCTTGGGGAATTGACTGCAAAGCAGTTTGCTCATAACAGAAGAGCTTTTGGAAATACTCTATAATTTTGTATCTTCCAGAGGAAGGATTTTATGATTGTGGATACGTTACCTGTAGTCTAGAACCCTCTACTTTCCATAGTAGGACATACTGCCCTATGAGGCATGGAAGAGATGGGGAATATTAAAGACAGTAGCAGAAAATACAGAATAGAATAAGATAACAAATACTCATTTTAGAAGTAAAATAGATTTTGTTTTGCTCTGGAAAAAGTTTTTATGCATGGTTTCTTTTGCTGTTTATAAGCATAAAGTTAAACTTGAGGGAGATACAAATAATTCATGATACTAGCTAGAAAAAGTGGGAAATATTTTGAGATATGGAGCTTGTTTCTTAAATAAAAATGCTTACACCTAGTTTATCTGTATATAAGGCCTCTGGCAGTTTCCTTAATGGATTTTTTGTGAGGCTGCATGGAAGAAAATCCAGCTGTTTAATATAATCCAAACCAAAAATACACAGCTCGTGATTAAAGAAAATTTTTCCAGGGATTGTGAAATTATGTTTGTCTTATATTTAAACCCATTCTATCTGCCAGATATAATCAAAAAATGGAAGATTTATTTAAATTGCTAAAACTGGGCTAAAATAGAATATATATACATTATTTTATAAATATCATAATTGAAGCTTATAATTTTAGGGTATTCTGAAGTGCCAGCTGTGTGTGGGACTTCAGCTGAGGAAGACTGTGCAGCTGAGGAAGACTGCATCCACAAATTTAGTTATATACTGAGATGAGCTTTATTCTGCCATGGAGCTTGAGACAGACAAGTAATCAAGGTGTATGGGATTTGGTTGCCTAGGCATTGGCACCAAGAGCCAGCTTGAGTTGTGTGAGGGCAACTGCAGCATCTGGTATGCGTGACACAGTTTTAGAGCAGAGTGACATCTTTTTCAAAGGTTATATATGCTATCCCACTGCACTTTTGGTGACACCAGAGACTTTCAATGAGCTACATGGCATTCAGATCCCCCTTTAGGTTCCAGGGGTACCTTACAAAGCCTCCCCAGGTCTGTAACCAGATCTGAGAAAGATGACAGGCTTCTAGGTACATGCAGGTACAGAGGGTGGAAGATAAATGATTAAACAAGCAAAGGAGGCTGAATAAAGGGTAAGGACAGCAGTATTTCAATAAATAGAAAGTCTTAGTTAGCTGCCAGACTAATACGTGATCACATTAGTTTTTAGGCACAAACTCAGCCATATGTGATCACAGTGCAGTTCAAAATCTTTAGAATGAACATCATTTTAAACTAAGGATTGCTGATTAAGGCTAAAATAATGAATAATACTACAGGCATTTTGGAGTAAGGGAAGACTTCCCATTTAAGGGAAAATTTCAGATACAGGAGGAAGTCATTTGAATAAAGTCATGGTAATTGACAAGGTTAGATTCATGATGCTGAAAAAACTAAGCCAGTGCTTGTGATTAAGTTAATTTTTAAATATGAAGAAACACTGAATAAACCTTACAGGAAATTCATTGTAAAAGGGGAGCAAATTTACTGATTTGGAAGTATAAAGATAATCCAATTCATATAAAGACAGAAATCACAAAAGCACAATAGATGCATTGATTATTCTGTCTAGAAATGTAATGCTACAATTTATTGGTATTAAAACTGTATATATGGTAAGTACAAATCATTTAACATGCATTTTCTGGAAAGACAAGGAAAAGAAAATTTAGAATTACAACCCCTTTTCTTACTTCATATGAACAAAATGTTTCTTGTTAGATTTGCAAAGGACATCCCCAAAGGCATTTTTTTTTCTGTAGGCCAGTGAATCATGAATTATTCCATAGCATTGATTCTGTTACTCCCAGTGGGTGGCAGTTTTCCCATTTGTAACAGTTCCAAACGTTGTTTTTCCCTTAGTGGCAGAAAAATTGCATGATGAATGTGTTTCATATTAAGTTTTGATTAAATACAGGCATTTGTGATAATTTTAGTTGCAATATAATCTTTTTAAAAATGACATTTTTATCTTACAAGTGGAGTAAAACTAGTTTCTTTGTCACATACTTTGAAGTAAGAATACATTTTTTTGGTAAATAAAGTAAGATTTCTTTGATAGTTCAGTTAGTGTTATGTCACCATATTAAAAATAACTTCCTATTAAAAGTACCTTATTAATCATGGTGGACCAAAAAAAAAATGCTCATATTCTGAGGATTTGTACTATATATGGAATCTCTGTTAGGAACAGGACACATTTCCAACACTTGGTTTGGATTTCAACCTAGAAGATAGGGAAGAAACTCATGTTATCTAAACTACTTTTTAAACCTGTCTTCTGAGAAAGTGCAAATAATTCTAATTACCATAACCAGAAATTATCCATAGAAGAGAAAGCAATAGGATGGAGTAGATCACGAGAAGGAACCCAAATTTCATTTTTTAGGCATTCTGGAGCTGATCCTATAGAAATTAGTCTTTGTAATTACTGAACCATGGAAGCTAAACAGAAGAAATAATTCTCACGGGAAATACTTATTGCGTATGACCAAATTAGCTACTTCATTTTCCTTCTTTTGTGCCAACTGACACGTGGAGAGTAAATAAAAATCTCCACCATTTGTACTGTGGGAATCAGAGTACATCAGCAAAAGTGATAGATTCATTCTTAGCTAAGTGAAGGTCAGTGAATGCCATCTCCTACTGAAATAAGAACACAAACTCCGTGTACTTGCAGCCTCAATCAAAAGCAGAAAAAAGGCAAAAAAGAAAGGAAATATGACATAGTTTTACAATTGTTGTTCTTTAAGTTTTATCTTTCTTTGCCACTGATAGAAATGCAAATGTCTTGTACCAGCAATTTATTTTAACCAAGAAAAATCAACACAGCTCAGCAGGACATTGTGTGTCTTCTTCTAGGCATGCTTATATAATGGTAAATCATTTGCTGTGATCGATAAGTATGTGGAACTGTATCTCTCAGCTCTCCAAATTCCACAGAAATGTAACAAAGGAAAACTTTGGTACATCTTTTCAGATTGAGAAAGTTGCTACCTAGTGGAAAGCTTTTTCAGCACGTATGAAATTCTGTTTTGTATTACAGGTACAGATGCTCATATCTTGGTTTTGTATTTTACAGCTACAGAAATAAATAATTATTAAATGTTATATTAAATAATTATACTGAGAAGTCATGGACAGGTCTGGAAGTTTCTGAATGTGATGAGGAATATACCCTATTTCCCAACTCTGTATTAGCGCAAAAGATCCAAGGGTTTTGGACAAAATTTAAGAAAGAAGGGTTATGTTACACGATGTGAGTAGAAGTCTCAGGATGAGGCATTGTTTTCTTTTTATTACATTATTTGTTCTCTTTTTTAAATGATAGGTACATTAGAATTTTTATGACCTGCAAAATACTCAGGATGTAATTTTTAACTCGTATGCCACTGACCAATGTACTGTTTCTACTTGGTTTCTGCTTGGTGGGGTCATTATTAACTAGAAATGGGTGTAAACTGGAAAACAATGGAACTATCTTTTGCACAAATGTTTTCCATATGGATAATGTTGGTCCATTCCTGGTTGTAACATTCATGTTACTTTTTTTTTCCCATAGAATGCATTTGTTTTGGTAATGTCTTAAAACGGTTCTGTTGTCTTCACTGCGACGTATTATTTTCATTAGATTAAAATGCAAAGTCTTAAAAGAAAT
This sequence comes from Serilophus lunatus, assembly GCA_013399895.1. Lineage (NCBI taxonomy): Eukaryota > Metazoa > Chordata > Aves > Passeriformes > Eurylaimidae > Serilophus > Serilophus lunatus. The sequence continues at coordinate 605,073 of VXBA01001335.1, forward strand.
TCTTGCTGCAGGTTAATAATGGTACAAGTAAGAATTTGTGTCCAACAAATTTGAATAGTTTTACTTGAGAGAAAAAATAGGCTAACTGAAATTAGACTACAGTTTTAAGCATATGTGGAGTTTTTCTTTAAAGCTAACTTATGTTCAAATAAATGATCACTATCAGAAAAATGTGAGATATACTATAGAGCTGAATGAGCAATAATGCTGAGGGGATGACAGAAATCTTCAAGTATCTATGGAGGTGGAAGCTAGCATACCTCAAATACAACTATAGGTATCTGTTTGTAGTCACTGTATTTTTAGATAAGAAAATATGCTTTGTTACACTGCTGGTCCTATTGACCAAGGCTTTAACTTATGTGGGAAAAACTATAGATAAGGATTCCCTGTGTCAGTCACAGTTTTTGGGCACACAGGAGCATGTGAGCTTGCCAAGTGGCAGACATGGTCTCCTGGCACAAAAGCAATGTGAGGTGACTGAACATTAGTGTTTCACCGTATCCCCAGATTAAATAGTTTGCATGTTTCCAATTGAAGCTTTTTTCTCTCATGTGTTTTTTCACTTCTTGTTTTGATGTGTGGTTTTTTGGTTGGGCTTTTTTATTTTCATTTTCTATTTCTACCCATGTTTTGAACCCAAATCATGTGTCAAATGCTAAATTTATGAGCACATATATATTTTCTGCTGAAAATATTCCATATATTTAAAAGATTTTTCTTTTTCATTCTCAGGGAATTCCTGGAATCCCTGGAAATCAAGGAGCCAAAGGACAAAAGGTATTATTAATTGTTCAAAACAGTTAAAACCAGTACATATATATACATCCATTCCAAAGTAAAGATTCAATCTGTGCTCAGAGAAGAGTTTTCATAATGAGGATTTATGATATCAAATACAAAAGAATAGAGACATGCTCCAAATTCTTTGTGGCATGTTTGAAAATCATTAGGTTTTATTCCAGCTGTTCCGGAAGGAATGAATAAAGTAAAAGTAACAAAACTAATTTCATAGTACTTTGAGAAATAATCTTATCGAACTAAATCTGCATATTTAAAGAATATCTAAAAATTTTGTTAAATGTACATACCCTAATCTCTTCCTGTAAAAAACAGGGTGAAATTGGACCACCAGGTCAACCTGGAACAAAAGGGTCACCAGGAGATACTGTAAGTTTGAAAAATTTTGTTAATATGAACAAATAATTTGGGTATTGTCATTCTCTATTTGTCATAAACAAATGAGCAATGGCAAATATAGGTTGGAATATATGGTCAGACTAATTCTAACCTCTGATTTTCCCCAAAGTATTATATATCAACTTTTATTTAAAATTATCATTTATCGACTGCACATTTGATAAATACAGCAAACACATTAGTCTGAATGTAGCCTCTGAATTAATTAACCTTGAATTGACTTTGAAAGCACTGAAGTAAATTTATTTTGAAAATGAATACTGACTTAAATATTGTCATAATGTATAATGGATTTCTGAAGATGAATTTCGGGATGCTATTCTGAAAGTGCTCTTTTGACAGACTGTGAAGATAGCTGAGATCTCTGAATTCCCAAACTGGTTGAAGAGAAATTTTTGCTTAGAATGCAGGAAACTGAAAATAATTAATTCTTTTTTGGACAGTCCAGTTTACCACATCTTTATTACTGTCTGAGTAGGGTGATTTCTGTGTTCTTTATAGTCCCTTAGATATTACAGTGGCAAAATAATTGTTCTGAGAGTTGGTGAAAGTATTTACAGACTTTAAAAATGGAAATTTTAAAGGCAAGAGGGACAGCTGCTTAAAACTAGTTACATACCTTTCCTAAATTAATAGGTCATCATTGGTTGAACATATGCTGCCTTAAAAAAACAATTATCTCTTCTGTTGAGGAAATGGTGTTAATATAGTTCCAATACTAATCATCCTCACTGTTAATATATCTTTTTGCAGTTTGCCTTTTGTGCTTGAGACATTTTATCTTCTTTGCTGGTTAAAATGCATCTGACTTTCCTGAATTTAGTGTAGTTTAGTATAATAAGTAAGTTGTTTCCTATGACTTTTTAATTAGTTAAGGAACCTATGTTTCACTCCATATTCAGCCTCAAGCAGATCTGTTGGAGGGAAGGAGGGCTCCGCAGAGAGACCTTGACAGGCTGGATAGATGGGCTGAGTCCAACAGTATGAGGTTTAATAAATCCAAGTGCCGGGTTTTATGCTTTGGCCGCAATAACCCCATGCAGGGTTATAGGCTGGGGTCGGTGTGGCTGGAGGATGCCCAGGCAGAGAGGGACTTGGGGGTGCTGGTTGATAGGAAACTGAACATGAGTCAGCAGTGTGCCCAGGTGGCCAAGAAGGCCAATGGCATCCTGGCCTGCATCAAGAATAGTGTTGCCAGTAGGACCAGGGAAGTTATCCTTCCCTTGTACTTGGCACTGGTTAGGCCACAGCTCGAGTGCTGTGTCCAGTTCTGGGCCCCTCAGTTTAAGAAGGATATTGAGTTGCTGGAGCGTGTCCAGAGAAGGGCAACGAGGATGGTGAAGGGGCTGGAGCACAAGCCCTATGAGGAACGGCCGAGGGAGCTGGGGCTGTTCAGCCTGGAGAAGAGGAGGCTCAGGGGTGACCTTATCGCTGTCTATAACTACCTGAAAGGAGGTTGTAGTCAGGCGGGGGTCGGTCTCTTCTCTCAGGCTCCCAGTGACAGGACGAGAGGACACAGTCTTAGGCTGCATCAGGGGAGGTTTAGGTTGGATATCAGGAGGAACTTTTTCACAGTGAGAGTGATCTCCCACTGGAATGGGCTTCCCAGGGAGGTGGTGGAGTCACCGTCCCTGGATGTGTTTAAGGATAGGTTAGATGATGAACTTAGTGGTATGGTTTAGATGGTTTAAATGGTTTAGATGGTATACATGTTAGACTGATGTTGGGTAGGTTGTTAACCTAGGTAAAGGTTGGACTTGATGATCTCCATGGTCTTTTCCAACCTTATTAATTCTGTGTAATATAGACTATTATTGCTAGAATATAGTAAATATTGTAAAGAATTGCATACCGAATTAAGACTGATGCCATTAGCTCTATGGACAAGGAACCACTACATGAATGAAATGCTTTAACCTTATAAAAGTTTGGAGTTTTCCTTAGGGTATTGATACTGTGATAATGTGTGATATGGTAGTATAAGAGATTTTTATGCAGTGGTATTCAGTCTACAGAATTAGTATCGTGTCAAAAGAGAAAATAGATAACACTTCTTGGTTTGGAGCTGAATGGCATATGTAGATGTAGTATATGTATATGTATCACAATAATGGAAAGATCACTTTTTTTTTTTTTTTTACTTATTGCCTTATTTGAGATTCATTATATTTTGTTCATGTATGGACTTGTCCATGCCCAGTCCAAACAGAAGAAACTTCAGTTTCTCAGGATTTTCAGATGTGTCTTTGCAGGGTTAAAAGTAGAAAAGGAGAGGGCTCATTTTCTAAATGAAATCTGTACTTAAATTTGCAAGGTCATATACAGGATGTCAGGGGCTTTGTGAGAGGAGCTTGATTTCATTCCTCAGTTGTTGCTACTGCCACACTGTTCAGGCCATCTTACTGTCAGTATCTACCTTTTCTTGCATGACAGGAAGAATCTTTGCAGGGACCATTATTTTCTGTTTTCAGTGACTCCAGAGGGGTTTGTCCATGTTTTTGCCATGGCTTGTGCCTCATTTTGGGGGGTCACACCTTGAAGAAAGAGAATGCTTGATGTAGATTTTTTTGATACTGTTTCATGATGAATTTCTCTAACACTGTAGCTTAGGTTACCATCTTCTAGAGTACATAAGGGCAGACATGATATGAAAATTACCTGGGACTTACATCCTCCTGCATTATTCCTCATTCTAAAGAGAATCCTTGTTTGGATGAAGGTTAGCAACACATACATCTGAGCATCTTGGTGTGTGTAGTCTTGCGCGACTACATGTTGCTGCATGCCAAATTAACCAACTGAGTATGCAAGTAACTACTAGACTAAGCATCATTTATATATTGTTGCTGGTGTGTTCCTCATGGTAGGGCACCCCTCCCTCCTCTCCCCTCTTTCTCTTCTCTTCATTGAAGAACTCCTTTTTCCATGCTCACAGTTCCTTGATAGAATATATAATCAATTAAAACTGATGTAGTTCTTGTTGGAGAGAAAGATTGAAACTAGTTTGGGAGTTTAAAAATTCTGGGCTACTCTGTCATCTAGTACATTCAGAATTTCCTGCACACCTACCCTCTATCCATGAAGCAGCTCTTTCTTTCCTGACTACCACAGGCATGATCACTATGTTACAGCTCTCAGAAGATCTTTTTTGTATAAAGTGAGTATATTCATAAATTTTCTCTTCATAAACTTAAAGGAATTTTCCAGCCACATAAAGATCTCTTCTGAAAAGAATAGATTTCCTTGATAACAAGTTATTGCAGTTGTTCAGATCAAAGTTGAGTGAAACATTGCCTGAACTAGAAGTTCAAATGTCCCTACACCTAGTTAGCATATGAAAATTTGTTGTCTCACCTGTGCCTCTAGCCATTTTTGTTGCCTGTTGCTGGAAATATTTTCTCCATTTCTTTCCGAGCTAAGTTGAACAGAATGCCAGAGGGAAGGCTGTGTCATCAGCTATAATAAAGCCTTGTAGAATTGCAAATTGTACATATTTATTTTACTCACCTACCATGTTTTCTTCAAATGTTATTTAGATAAATAACATCTGGTTCTTGATACACTTGAAAAGAACTTATTCCTGTGTCTTGTCAAGTAATTTGATGTATTTTTTGTCATCTGGTAAATTAAATGGAAAATTAATGCATGGAATATTTGAATATGTTATGCAACATTATTTCAGTTTCAACCAGAACAGATAGTGGGATTTTCCTTGTATTAGTCACATTGAATAGGTTTGTTCCAGAAAAAACAGATGGAAAACTTGTGGATGGTCTATTAATACCTTGGGAATATTCTTTTTTAAAAATAACTATCCATATTACATTGCCAACACCAGCAATTTGTTAATTTACCCACCATATAAACAGCTCTGGAAAACAGAGGAGTAATGCTGTGTTTTATGTTCTTGAATTGTTCTTCATTTTTATTCAGGACATGCTCTTCTCTTTTAATTTTACTTAGTTTTTCAGAATATGTTCTCAAGCCTTTCTTATATTGCATCTGAAAGTTGTCTTCTTACAGCAAGCTGATTTCATGAAGTTGTCTTCCTGTAATTTTTAAAACTAAGTAAGTTAAATATGGCCTAGTAATGAAAGTGCAAGAAAGGAAACCAGGCCAACTGGGTATTATTTCTCCTTTTCCTGCAGATGCATACCTGACCTTTAGTTACACTACATGTATTTTCTGATCTGCCTTCTCTGGTTTATGTTTGCAAGTCAATATGGATATATACACATTGCTGTTTTAATTATTGAATAAGCGCTATTCTGTACATATAGTGTTTCCACTTTGTATAAGATAAAATGAATAAGGAACAGTTTTGATGAACATACACTGCTTCTGTAAACCATGGGCTGATCTGGGTGTCAACCAGAAATGATCTAGTGTGGATGTGGTAGAGGGTAGATTCTCAGCACGTTGCATGGCTTGAAACGTAGGGCTACACGAGGTGGCAATGTGAAAGGAGCCAGAAATCTCCCAGTCATGTTCCTTGCCCCTTCCTACAATACCTCCCCAAACATGTGCTTGCTTTGCTTTACTGGTTAATGTGTTAGTAATGAGAACAGAACAGAAAGAAGGAAATCATAATTTCACAATGTTTTTTGGAAAAGGAAGGTAGTCCCCAAGGAGTACAAAAAAGGTCACACAATAAAGAGAGCTGTATTTCAGAAGTAAGGATGTCAGTAGATAACATGAAATTTGATTTCAAACAGCCAAACTGAATTATAAAAAAATGAAAATTAATAAACCCCTTATTTTCTATGTAAATAAAAAGAGAAAAAGTGAAGAAATGGGCGTAATGTGTATGTGAATTAAGACAGAATTAATATAATCAAGGTTAAATTCCAAACCCAAATTATTATTTTCTTAGTCTTATTGAAACAAAGTTGGTGTTGAATACAGTCTATAAGCAAATGATTTATGGGATTACATGGTTTCTTAGGTCATGAGTGTAAGCAGTCCTCAGAAACTTTAATTCAGCTGGAGAGGAATTGGAAATTCTATTCCAAAATTATGAAAGAAATAGGATAGGATGTAGTAAACCATTGTTTACCAAATAATAGATCACATTAGATTAGCTGCATCATCTTCGATAAGAAGATTCATTTTTGCTGTAAGTAAGAACAGGCATATCTAATTTTCAAACTACAGGAAGGTGATGGAAATTATTCAGTGTATTATATTAGTTAACTTAGATAAATTGAAGTTTAGTAGATTTTTCATGTTTCATTGGCTGAGCGGGAAAAGTCTTAGATTGAAGAGCACTGGCAGTAAAGTTACTCAAGTTTTAGTCTTGTGCTTGATACGTTTAATGTGTATTCATGAATGAGTCTCTGGCCTAAAGAGTAAGTTGCTATAATTATTGATGGAAAGTTTTGGTGCTTAGTACTTCCTTACCATACAACAGCAAAGAAACCTGAATTAATCCTCATTAATTTCCAGTTAATAGTAAAGGACAGGTGGAATACCAGAAACTGAAATAATTGATACAATTTGATACAATTTAATAAAATTTAATCTTTTACAAGTTAGATTTGCAGGCCTTATTTAATAGTTTGACTTTCTGTGTTACCATGCTTTTATTTTATGCTTTCTTATAAGTACACTCTTATAGCAGATTGTATTTCAAAGTATTTATGAAAATCCAAATAAAACAATGATAATATGTTGATTTTATTGATTCATGCATCTTGAGACTAGGTTTAAACAGAAATTGAGAGTGTCATGCCTTTGATGACTTAATGATCTTTAGCTCTTATTTTATATATGGAACAGAGACAGCTAAACGTGCCTTTATCAATATGATTCCGTTTGAGGAGTCCAAGGAGACGTTTTAGCAGTGCTCTGACTTTGTACCTGTGCTGAAGTGTCACGATATAAAATGGCAGAGGCTATTGACTTCTTGAATGAACAATTCAACCCTGAAGATTCTGCAGAAGATACAGAGGTGTGGCCCCTGCTCGTGGTAAATCTCCACAAAGCTTGCAGAAGGCATGGCAATCTTTAAAGGACTCACGGTCAGAAAGAGGAAAGAGAATTATGAAATGCCACATAGACTTTTGCTGATTTTGGAAAACCTAAATGGGAACCAATGGAAAGCAACTTTTGTGTCACTTTCAAATATAGCTATGGGTGTATTGCAGATGATGTCTTGTGTTGCAGATTTTTTTCTTCAGGAGTATTCCATGACAGCACTGTTCTTTTTTTCTGTATGGGGTTGTATTTTGTGGTGGTTTTTTTTTCATTGTACACTAGCCCTTCATTATACTGTAGAAGATCTAAATAATTTGCTGTGCTGTATAGAATTATAGGATGTATAGTAATATGATGAAATACATTGTATTTACTGTATATTTCATTATAGAAATAGAATAATTATACTACTAATACTGTGCTGAAGCCATTATTCTTCTACATTAGTACAGAAATGTCTCTGCCTTTTTCATAAATAGGGTTTGATGGGACCAGAAGGCTCACTTGGTCTACCTGGAGCCCCCGGGCCTAAGGTATGTGTTTGTGTTAATCTTATTTTGATAAATTACTGCTTTATAGATGACAAAAGGCCCGGATTTTGTGGCTAATTTTCAGTGCATTGAGTATTGGTGAGTAGCTGTATGATTTTATCCATATTGCCTTCTATGGTAGTTCAGTCTCAAGAGGAGTTAATAGAAGTTGGTATATGGTGCCTGAAATCCCATGAGGTTTGGAACAATAGCAGAAATTATCATGAGACTTTGTTACAGCTTCGTAGTCCTGGAAAATGTTTTGCAACGCTTGGAGCCAGATAATTCTCAATATATATCTGAACTTCCCATGTTGTATTTATTTATAATTTAGTTGAGTTAAATAATGTTACACGCTGTTTTTTCCACCCAAGGAGCCAAATTTATTTCAGATGTAATTTTATTGATTGTACTGCAGCTACAACAAGAACTAATTTCAGCCATGCTCTCAAAAGTTAAAATAGATATTATAAATTCAGATTGGATAGCATACCCTTTTAATTTAATCCAAGATAAGTTTTGGCCAGTAAACACTGAATTGTGTATCTCAGACAATATTTAGGAATATAGAATCTATTTCCCAAACTTTGTATTTACATTTAGATCTGCTTCCACCCACGCAATATTTTGTATCAGAAAGTACATATATATTTATTTAAAATGGTATACTGAAGGTAGCATTGTTTTAAATGGCCAATGTTTGCTATTGTCCAGAAGATTGAATACCTGTGAAATAACTAAAAATTAAGTAACTTTTTTTTTTCTTCCATGAAAAATGCTTTTTTTGTTTATATTTATCTCATTTGGAATATAAGCTGGTTCTTACAGAATCATTCTTAATAAGCTTATTGTTAATAAGCATCATTCTTAATAAGCTCATGACAGAAGAATGTCACGAACTAGTCAATAATTATTAGATTTTAATGAAAATCCTTAGGCTGAATATCTGCTTAATTCCGTAGGCAATAATAAAAGCCAAAATATAAATAAATATTTTGACTTGCATGGATCCTAGGACTCTCAGAGTTTTATTAAATAAGATGATGGAAATATGAAGTCAGTATGCACAAACATGGGCAAGGGAGGTGAGGCAGGTGGAGATGGGACAGGTGAACAGAGGCTGGCAGATCACATTATGTCATCAGTATCTCTGATTTTTTTATTATCTGACAGAAAGTTACACCTTCAGGCATCCTGTAAGGGAGTAGAACTTTCGCCTTTCAGTCACTACCTGTATCTGTTTTAAGAGTCAGTTTCTGAACACTGTCTGTTTATGCTTGCTAGTCATGCTACACGTGTCAAAACATAATGATGTATCAGCCACACTCTTAAATTGTTGCACAGGGTGACAAAGGTGAACCAGGAATACAGGGGAAACCAGGATTGTCAGGAGCCAAGGTAAATATGATTCTGGAAATATTCAGGGTAAAGAAGGGATTTATTTGTTACTTTACAAGGCAGTTTGTTTCACAGTAAAACAGTAGCTAACATAAAATTACATGAAAATCCATTTGATGACTTATTCTTACTAATTTTTAACGAGATTTTGGCCAACGTAAGTCAGGTGTTCACAAAGTTCAAATGTGCAAACATTGCCGTTACTTCAGGTAGTATTTTTTGTGTAATTTTGAAAAACTAACATCAACTCTATTAAAAGACAATTACTAAAAATAGATACTAGAAACCCGAGGTTAAGAATGAGGATTCCCTTTCCTGGCTTCTCTATATTCAACATCCCTTCAGAAATCCTGCAGACATTTCAATCATCTCCAGTTAGAAAATTTCAAAATATCATAACCAAAGTGTATCATGTGGCCTTGAGAAAACATGCAATATATATTTTTTCACATGGCATATCACTGATACAGAGCTATTGTATTACTCAGGGAGAACTAGGAGTACCAGGTGCTCCAGGTGAACCAGGCTACCCAGGCATTCCTGGTACTCAGGGTATTAAGGTAAGTATTTTCTCCAGTTAAAATTAATTGCTTATTTTATTAAAAGTGCTTTTCTTATATCCTTTCTCCAAATATATATCCTTATTATTAGATAATATTTGGACACATTTAAAGGAATAATATGTGCATCCCTACAATTTTCTTCTGAAGGATGAAACCCTTGATGTAAATGCATTTGTAGTGAGTTGACATTGCCCATCAAGCTGCTCTATCACTCCCCCATTCAGCAGAACAGGGTGTTGAGAAAGTAAAATGAGGAAAAACTCATGGGTCAAGACAGAGGCAGTTTAATAAAGCAAAAGGAATGTGTGGAAGCAAAGTAAAACAAAATATTTATTCTCTAATTCCATCAGCATGTGACCTCCAGTCATTTTCTGGGAATCAGGGCTTCACTACACATAGAGATTTCTCTATAAGACAGCTGTCATAACGAATGTCCTCCCCCTCCTCTTTCCCTTAGTTTTTATTGCTGAGCCAACATCATATGGTGTGGAATATCCCTTTGGTCAGTTTGAGTCAGCTGTCCTGGCTAAGTCATAGAATCATAGAATGGCTGGGTTGAAAGGGACTTGCAGATAATCTAGTTCCAACCCACCTGTTGTGTCTGAGTCATAACAAGAGTTTTATTAGTTTCCTTATCACTAGATATTCAGTTTCAATATCGAAGGTTATGTAAGGTACATGTACCAAGACAATAATACTGATTTTATGAAAGGTGAATTTGTTAAACTTTATGAAACTTCTCTCAATTTTAAATGAAGAAGCTTTTGCAGAAGTCATTCATTTTATATGAAAATGCAAGTTAAGTGGAGTTAGAGTAAGAGCCATCTCCTACAACTTCGAACTTTCCTTTTCAATCAATGAGAGTGCATGTTTCATACCTTTGTTGTTAATTGGAAAGAATAATTTTCAAGCACTGCCTGTTTCTCTCCAGTGTCAATTAGATGGTATTCAGACAAGTTGAATAACCTAGATACCTAATTTTAAATACAATGTACACCATCTGATTGCGAATGCCCCCACTATTATTTACTATAAACATTCCAAGTCAAAAGGAGTGGGTGGAAGTGGAACTTAGTCCTTAAAAACATTTCAATGAATTTTAAATGTAGAGAGTTTTGTGATTAAAAAAATGCTTTTCCTTTGGTTTTTCATGTATAATTTCTGCATGAAATGTTTTTATAGTAAGCGTTAAAAAAATTGTTTATACTCTAGGCTTTGTGGGTGAAGGCAAGCATACTTAGTGCTTAGCATTCAGCTGAAATTTGACCCATGAGAAATACCGCCTCCCTCCATGCTTACATCCTCTCCACTCTCATGCACTGAGTGGATAAAGTCCTGCTGGATTTTTTACATCATTATGTTGTATTTTTAAATTTTTTACTTGGTATGTGAGTATCCAGTTTTCTTTTTGGTAGTTCTTTTGATGACAAATTCCTTTTTTAATATAGCTTTCTGGAGTTTTTTCAGTGTCTGTGCATATGGGAATAAAATGATTTGTTTTTATTCAGTATAAATAAAAGCTATTAGATGCTTCTCTTGTAATTGCTGTGTTAAATTAAAACATAGACTACATGTCTTTGAGATGAATAATGTTAAAATGGAGACTTCTGCTATTTTACAGGGAGACAAAGGAAACCAAGGTGACAGCGGTATCCAGGTATACCAACTTTTTTTCTGATGAAATCATCAGGCAACGCTATTCATACAAGTCTTAGTCAGATGCCTTTTTATAAGATTAAGTTCCACAGAAGCTTTGATTGAATAGTAGCAACTCTCCTTCAAAGACAGCTGCCCAGTATACTCAGTATGAATTTCCAGCTGTGTGTCTAGGGCCGAAGCAGACTATTGGCATTTGGCACAGAGCTGTGTGATCCTGGCAATAGTATAGGCTTTGGGATGCAAGGCTGTGTTGTTGTCCCAGAGGCCTGGGACATTGCCCAGGCCTGTCACAGGCTGGGTTCTGTCCCTGCCTGCCCCATTTTCTGTGGGATCACAGAAAATACTCATAGTCAAAGTAACACCACCTGGCCTCTGCCTACCTACTGTGCTATAACAAATGGGATTTTCCTCCTTGTTATCTGTATCTTAGTATCTAAAATCATGGAAATATCTACAAGAAAAAGAAGAGTATTATATCACTACTTAGATCCTAACTTAGTTCCTCTGTGTTCAGAGTGGAAATTATATTTTTTTACACAGTTTCTGCTCTGATCTCTTGAAGAATAACTTTCAGATTGATTTGTCGTGGTTTAGAATGAGGTTTTCGGGTTTAACTCTTTGTGTTCTTTTTTATATTTTAATTACATATACCAGATAAATGTATATTTTAAGAAATTGTGCTTCTTTTCTGAAGGGATTGAAAGGAGAAAAAGGAAGACAAGGAAATCCAGGCTTACAGGTACTGTTGAAATAGCAATCCTAGTTCAATAAAGCCATAGTGATCCTAGTTCAAGACCTTGATTCCTGTTTCTTAACACTATTTCTGTCAACATGGATAGGTCTTTGCACCAGGTAAAATATATTTATGCACAACATGATTATACATTTATATAAATTACCTTTTAAATAATCTTAGTATTTTTAAAATAACAAATACAACACATAAAGAGAAGATGGAGATGCACTTTTTCCAGCTAAGCACACTGGAAGGATGAGCAGAAATGCACACGAGTTGGAATGCAGAAAATCCCAACTTGGTACACAGGAAAAGCCTTTTGTTTTGGGGGTGGTCAAACACTGGAGCAGGCTGCTTATAGACATTGTGGCAAAACCTGTCTGGGCCATGTTTTGAGTTTCAGCTGTATCTGTTCTGCAAAGAAAGTTGAACTTAAGGAAGTCACTCCAACCTATCATAAATGCATTTTTTATTAATGCAGTAAATCCTTAATAATAAAATATTTTTATAAAAGAGTTATAAATATTATAAAATGCAGATTACAGCACAGAGTACTTTTATGCAAAGTTGTAAGAGTTATATTTGAGATGTTAAGATTTTGCATGTACCATGCTCCACTTTCATAGAGTTCATTACCTCTTAGACTATACTGGGAGTCATTATTGACATCTTCTGTGCTCATAAATTACAGATGTTTCCTGTTTCAGCTGCAAATCAGTGAAATGCAGTTGTTTCTCTTTAACTCTGGGCCAGTGTATTCTGCTTGTGTCATAGTTGGCTATCTTGTTATACCACAGAAAATAACTTCGTATTTATAAATAGTTGTTAACTGCATACTCTATGTCCTGTCTAAACAGAGAAGTATTTGTTAGAGGTGCATATCTAAAACTAGACTTGGAAGGAAGCAAGAGTTGCTTTTTCAAAATTACGACACTGATACAGCCGCCTGTCTAGCCAGAAGGAGCTGATTCCCATGGAGCATGGGCAGGAGATATGGCCTGTATGTTAGTTAACACTCCAGGGATATGGAGGTTGACAGTAGTTCAGTGTCAAAGGCGAGCAGATTTTTGTAAAAGAAATAGTTTAAACTAAAATATTTTAGTAATTGATTTTAACCAAATGTAATAGGACATTAATATTTTACAAATTAAGCTTTCTGGATTTTCCTTTTGCAAATAATGGACAATTTTTCCATATATTTATTGTTTTAATCATGAGGCAAAACAAAGTGATAGTGAAGGAAATCTTTTTTTTTTCCCAGATAGAATGATGCAACTGAGTTGTTTTTGCTTGCTTTCTCTTTTATTTTTTGAGAAAACTGAAGAAAAAATACATACTGAATCTAAAATTGTTTCCCATGCTTTTCTAATTCCGTCAGCAACCAAAAAAGTCGGTCATTCAGATACTTCTGATAGAAAACACTAGGTCTTTCCAAGGTTTCTCAGGACTCCAGGACTTCTAATGATACAATACAGATTCCCTTGTCCATAAGAGCATATCAGAAAAGTGAACTGCCATCTTGCCATGGAACTTAATGGTCAGTAATACCATTGAACCACTTGGCAGAAATTACACTGAAATCATTTGCCAGCATGCAAAAACTGACTTACCACTGAGTTTGCATTTCAAAAGTTCTGAAATTAATTTCTGCCTAGTAAGACAGTATTAAATGGGTAGAACCAGAACACAAAATTTTATTTCATTTGTCTTTTGTAAAGTGGACAAAGCTTTTTCTCTAATTCTGTATTGTGTTTATTTGTTTATAATATATACGATATATTCCAAATTTATCCTCTTGGTATATGATGTTAAAGGTATTACTGAAGTGTTCATTCACCACGATACAAATTTTTCATCATTATATGCAGTTTTCCTTTTTGTACTATAGCAATTGCAGAATCTTAAAAAATTGATATTTGTGATTTATTATTGAAAACAAAGGATTCCAAGTAATTTGGGTCAGCCTGCTTTTTAAATATTTTTTAATATTATTTCTTAAAGGGAGTAGAAGGATTTACTGGAGAACAAGGAGAGGTAAGTATTTTTGTAATAAAAAAATACAGTATTACAAAATTATTTTTTTTCTACAAATTATGTGATCTGTAAAATATGTGTTTACAGTCTTGCCTCTGTTCACACATGTCGATAAGCAACAGAAGATAAATTGAGAAAGATCAGAGAAGTATTAAAAGAGACATAATGAAATATATATTTCATTAAATGAAGTATTTCAAACAATAATTTATGCTAAGTATAGTCTTTAAGAGAATTAAAAAGCCAATAAAGAAACAAACAAAAAAGCTGAGAAAAAACTTGTTGAAGAAGGGAAATAATTAAAGAAAATATAGCCCAGATACTCTGTGATGACTGGAAAATAAAAATATATTCATAAAAATACAGAATGCTATTCAGAATATTATTCAGCAATAATATTGAAAGGCAGGAAATAAAAATAAGGGACAGAATACACAAAGAAGATCCTTATTATTGTGTCCCTTCCCTTTTTTGGCAGTCAAAAAATTTGGAGCATATAAGCTAGACATCAAGACCATTGCATTTAATGTGAGTGTTGCATTTGCCTGATTCCTTTTGAGCTGTGCTGATATACTCTTGGCTTCTGTAGAAGTCTGTAGTAAGGATTTCCACAGCTGAACTGTTTCTATGCCTTATCTGCCACCAGTGAAATTTCTTTATGTGCCTTTATTTCAAAGATAATGAAAAGGAATATAGTAAACATTTATGAAGAGGTTTTTTTAGAGGTTTTTGTTTTTGAGACTGACTCAGAAAATGCAGGGTAGATTTTTTTTCTCTATACTACTAAATCTGTACAGGAATATTTCACCTCGGCCTGAAACTTGAGGGACATAAGGGAAAGTGTTCAAGAACAGGCTGGATGCAGTTCTGAGTAACCTGGTCTAGTGAAAGGTGTCCGTGCCCATGGCAAGGGGCTTGGAACAAGATGACCTTTAATGCCCCTTCCAACTCAAACCATTTTATGATTCTGTGAGGCCTGCTTGAATTGCTCTTGGTCTGTCAGAAACCGTGGATGTTGCTCTTCAGGATATTTTTAGAAGTCCCATATTTTCCTTTTTATTTTCCTTGTGTTTGGCTAATGTGTATATATTTATGGCCAAACTTTTTAATCTTTGTGTTGCATGTTTTTTAAAAATTGGTATTTAAAAGATTGATTTTGCTGGTTATTTTTTATTTCAATGTTTAGTGAAATCAAAGTGCACACTGCCTCATTAATTATCTTTCAAATTTATTCGTTCAACCCTTTTTATTAAAGCATTGTTGCATATCAGTATCTAGATATATTAAATGGAAGCCCAATATGGTTAATTAAATAATTTAATGCATTTTAACATATGAACTGTTTCATATGCTGCTGTGGTTCTATGAAATACTTAAATTACATTTGACTTACAGGTGTTTTGCTAAATCATTGCAAAAACTGGTAAAAGATTCCTTGTATACTATTAAACTAGCTCTTTAAATATTTTAAAACATGGCAATAAAATATTTCTACTGAAAATTCATTTTAATAATTTTTTTTACTATACATTAAGGCATAATGATGTCATTGTGTTTACTTATCACATCTATAAAATTAGTTTATTTTCTATTTTCATTAAATATGTTTTTGTTAGACTCTGGCTCCTCTATAAAAAGTTTCTTCAGACTATAATTCTCAGCACTTATTGAGCTCTTTTCCTTTTTTAAATTTTCTTTGCCAATAGCAAGGTTCAGTAAACAAGGCCACACGTGGGATGTGATTGAGCATTAAAAGACCAAGATATACTGCAGAAAATGTTCCCTCTGCAGTTTCATTTGCTTTTTGGCAAGTTCTTTGGGCAGTTTCTGCTGATGCTTCCAACGTTTTGTCCTAGTGATTTTATACTGGCTTCTTGCCTCTAATGTTTTCCTTCAGTAGATGCCATTTTCCCAATACTCACTGGTTCTTAAAGCTTTCTAGCCCCTTTAACATTTAGTTCAAATGGAACAATTTGCAAGTCAGATGTCTGTTATGTAAACTTATTCCATAGGTGGACTAAGTAAATTAGAATTCTAACAAACAAACCAAGCAAAACAATCTCAGCACATATATTCTAATACAGCCACGAGCAGCTACATATGCTCCATATGTTTATCTATGAGCCTTGCTGACAGTGTTAAATGAAAAAGCACTTTTGTAATATGTAAGAGAAATGAACAAGTACAAATATAAATGATGTAACTAAGAGGATCAATTCTTTGTGACTACAACTTTCAAGGTGACAGTTTAAAGAAAAGAAAATACTATAACAAAAAGTTCTGAATTAGCATATAACTTTTGAAGGTATGGACTGCTGTTCAGGTCATGCTATTGTACTGGTGGACCATCTTTCCAGCAATACTGTTAGGTACCTGACTGATATCTGTCTCATTTCTCTGATTCTTTTAAGAGAGAAACTGTCTATCTGATTTTAGTGGCTAGCTCTCTGCATAAAACTGGGTAATCTGATACTGAATTTGAAGCTTGCTGCCCTGTAGTAATTCATGTGGAGAATTCTGGAAGTTGTTACAACTTTAGCCCAAGCCAGGAAGCTTTGAATTTTTCTCATGTGAAGAATTTTGATAAGTAATATAGAAAATTATACAAAATAATATAAATACCATAATGTAAAATTCAGTGTAAATCTATGAAGACTGTATGACATGAGTATTTCTTAAACTCATTTCTTTCATTGAGTTTTGTCATATGTAATAGTCCTGTTCTCACAATTCCATCTAAAATAGTTGGAAAGGGTAACAGAAAATTTTGCAGCAACTGATAACATTATGCAGAGGCTGTGCAAAAACAGAAGGAAAAAAACTCATCAGGGAGCAAGTGTAGCACATTGTACTGATGTTTTTTTGGCTCCAAAGTAAGGAAAGAGTTCTACTATGAACTATTGCAGTAGGTAATTCCGTACATAGAAGAATGATTGCTTTGATGAAGATATATCAAAGTATTTTCCAGTATTATTTTAACCTTTTCCAGTGAAGCAAATGAACTACAGTTATTATCAATCAGATGAAAAAAAAAATAAAAAAATTCCTAACTCAAATCATTTTTTTCCTATGTCTTACATCCTACAGACACAGGATGAAAGGCTTGATTATTACAGCAAGTTTCCAAGAACTTCAGTGATGCCAGAATTTCACCTCTAATTTTTCCAGCATTCTAAGGAATTTAACATGCTGTGAAAAAATTTCTGATTCTCATGAAAAATGAATAAAGCTTTTCCTTCCCTATGTTAATAATGAATACTATTTTTAAGTATTAATTTGTAAGTAAAATGAGTCCTTAAAGTTAAAAAAGTAACTTTTTTCTAGTTATATTTGGTAATTTTACCTGAAACACTTACCAAAGAAACTGAAAACTTCAATACATCTCATCAGTATCAAGTTAATTTTCAGTGACAACTTATATTAATTTTATGAAGATCATCAGTAAAGAATTTTATGAAGCTTGCCAATGACCTGTGAAGATATGACTGGCTTTTCATTATTTTTTAATTCCAGAAAGGTGAGAAAGGAGATCCAGGCATTCGAGGCCTCAGTGGGCAAAAAGGAGAATCTGGTGTCCAGGGTTTAGTTGGACCTCCTGGTCCCAGAGGTCATCCAGGAGATAGAGGACCCCCAGGACCACCTGGATCAGATGGAAAACCTGTAGGTATAGGACCTGAAAGTTGTCACTTTGGATACCTTAAAAATGGCCAAGAAATGCATGCTCTCTGTTATTTTGACTGTTCTCTGTTCAATTCAGGCACGAGAATTTTCAGAAGAATTTATTCGACAAGTGTGTTCAGATGTACTCCGAAGTAAGTTTGAAAACCTCTTTACTGTTCTTTCCTTGCTGGAAGTGCTAAAGAAGTTTCCTGATAATTTTAAAGATGTTTTCTTGAGAGGAAGTTCCGTATTGCCGATATATCACTTGTTTTCCCACAGGTGTGGAAATATATTTCCACACTACGGGTTCCATACTATACCATCTTATTTCCTAAAAGTATCACGTTCTCTAAAGAAAAGAAATTGATTTTGTATTAGTGGTTAGGAGGCAATATTTTTATTGTTACAGCACTTCAATTTTTTTGTTTAAATTCTCTCAGCCCAGTTGTCTGCCATCCTCCAGAGTGGAAGACTTCAAAACTGTAACCATTGTCAGTCACAAAGTGCTCCCCCAGGAATTCCGGGACCACCAGGTCCAAGAGGCCCTGAAGGCCCCAGAGGGTTTCCTGGTTTACCAGGGAACGATGGCATTCCAGGACTGATGGGCATCCCAGGTCGCCCTGGGGCTCGTGGGACAAGAGGTACTGTGTGCATGTGTCATGGCACTAATGGCCTTTAGGACTTGCTTTTCTGCTTCTGGTTTAGAATGGAATTAGTGCAGGCTGAAATAAGAGAATAGCTGGGCTTGTATGACAGGATATAATTGTGAACGTGGTGCAGTGTGGATGTTTCACTGCTTTTGAAGGTGCATCACAGAAGAGAAAATACAAGAACATAACAAGATAGCTAGTGTTCAGTTTTACTATCGTCAAACTCTGTTTTGATCTTTTTAAAGAGTTCTTAGTCTCATGTAAATATTTCTAACTGTGTTTAGATTATTTTTTTAGATCAAATATGCTTAGGCATGGATTTCAGTGTATTTCCATGTTTTCTGGTTTCTTCCAAACTTGTTTGGTTTTGTTATTTTAAGGAACACTGTTATTTTACTGGCTACTTACTATCTGCACTGATTTGTGGCATGTGATGACTTTTATACTCGCTCTTATTTCCTGACTTTTTGTCCTTTTGTTCTTTTTATCTCAAAAGGATTTTTCTATCTTTATAGTTTTCTTACATTCTGGATTTTTTTTAGGCAAGCTAAGGCTTATGCTTTCAGGCTATTCAGCTCTCCAAGCATTCCAACTGATTTTTTGTGATGCATTTGCAGACTTTATGTTAAGTATATAGGCAGGAACTAGACAAGGAGACTGGGTGAAGTCCGTAATTTGGTAACTGCTAGCATCAAAATAATGAGGAGAGCTGTATAAAATGCAGCTAACCAGTATGCCAGTGGCAAGCAGACAAATCATTGGTAAATATTTACTGCCTTTGTGACTTACTAACTGTGACCTAGCACATAAAATTAATTTTGAATGTAATGATGATTTCCCTGTAGTGCTTTTGTAATTTTATCTCCAATAGAAGAATGTACAGTTTTTCTCTGGAAATGGCACTAACAGGTCTGGCTATTCTGTAAGAGTTGGAAAAATAGATATATGTTTCTATGAAGGAATTGAATTTACTGGATTGTACTGTTGAAAGAAAATCCGTATTTTGATCCTTTCACTGTTTCTTTGGTGGAGATTTAATTCTGCTGTGTGTTGTAGAAGATTGTCCATATTTTCTGTATTCCACACAGACTATGGTGAATAATTTACATTTCTTTCTTACAATTTCTTAAAAATATTGTCAATTGGAAGGCCATGACAGCAAATTTCTTAATTACCTATCATGTATTCCTTCAGCTCATAGTGGCTTTCTGCTTAACAAGTGCTATATCAGCTCTAAATTCAGTAGAAAGGAGGATAATTTAGAATGCAGTCACACTGTTCAGGTTTCAAGAAAATGCTTGTTTTACATCCCATTATTTGCTTTTGAAATATTAGGTATTTTATTCAATAAATATTATCAAATACTGACTTCCTAGTTCATAGAATGAAAATAATATGCAAAGATATACCTGTGTTTGCTAATTCACAGGAATTCCAGGGAAAAATGGTGCAAAAGGCAATCAAGGAATTGGGGTTCCTGGGATCCAAGGTCCTCCAGGACCTCCAGGTGAGGGATGGTTCAGCTTTGCAGATTCAGTGCATGCTATTAATTTGAAAAAAAAAAATGATTTAGAAAAAAATGTTGGTTCAGTTTGGGAAACACTTAGATGGTTTGTACATATCATATCTTAATTGCTATGTATGTTTTAGGGCTAATGCCTGTCTCTTGCCTGCCTTATGAATTGTCATGTAATGGATTATTTAATATAAGACAGGTCTTGTAGTAATTGGAATCTGAGATTGCTGTTTCTTGATAGATGGATCCTGAAATCAACCATTATTTGAAAACTGAGCTCTGATGTGATCATGTGACTTGTAAGCATTGCTGAGTGAGCAAAGATATTCTTCCCAACATTAGTGTCTGCATACAAAATGCAAAGTTGAGAGTTTGGAAGAGGTATTAGGGCCTGATCCAAAGCTGGATGAACAAATTGAAACAGGGGGACTGATCTGTGCCATGGTAGTTCCAGATTATATGACAAAGTGTAACAGTGTACTAAAGCAGATTTTTATCTTTTCATTTAAAAGCTGTTTTTATTTAAAGTGTTTCCTGTATGCTTTTAAAACAATCTTAATAAATCTAATCTAAATCTGAGCAGCTTGTGACAAGAAGTGTCTTTTCCAGACACTTTCCTAAGTTTTCTGTATCTGCATATTTCACCAAAGACAAATGGGCAGAGGGAGGGGTGGGAGGAGGGGATTGTGGGTCCTTACTTGCTCTTGTTTTCATTGTAATAATAATGTCTTTGTTTATTGCATGTATGTTATTAAGGTCCTGAAGGTCCGCCAGGTATGAGCAAGGAAGGACGTCCTGGAGAGCGTGGGCAGCCTGGTAAAGATGGAGATCGTGGCACTCCAGGAATGCCAGGGCCAGTTGGACCCCCTGGAATTTGTGACCCATCGTTATGTTTTAGTGTAATTGTGGGAAGAGATCCATTTAGAAAAGGACCAAATTATTAATTTGTGATATGATAATTTAGAAGAAGAGGTATGGTGCTTGTCTTTTGTGATCTTTCAAATCTCAGGAAGGTGACCAGCAATAATGCTATAAGCAGGAGGAAAAGTAGCTCTGACATTATAAACTCTATGAATAATGATCCCAAAGGTTATACATTCATTTAGAAAAGACATTTTTTTTAAAAAAGCTTTTTTATAACTTGCACTGGAAAAATTTCAAGTGTTTTAAAAGAAATAATTAGTTTTAATAGGAATAAAATTAATATTTGATAATATAATATTTGATACTTAGTATTTAAATGTCCAATCATTCTCCTTTTTATCACTGAAGTCCTTTGCAAAATTGCTGGAAACACCACTGGGAGCAGGATTGGGTCTTAAATGGCATTGGTCAGGTATAAATTACTGTGAAATTTTTCACATATAGCCAACATATACAGTATTTGATTTTTAAAGAATGTGGTTGACTTTGACTTCATATGTGTGTGAATCTCATTGGCTCATGTACATTTCATATGTCGTAGCTCCAGGTGTTCTGTCAGTGAAAGCACGTATCAGATTTTTATAAATTAAGATAAATATCTGGATAATCATGGAAGAAATATCACCTATTTTGGCATGCAACTCTCCTTAAAACGAAAGTGAAATGCAAAGGTAGAACTACTGCTTCAGGGGGCTAAGGTTTTATTGAAGATGGTACTGTCAGCTACTAAAGGTTAAAAGGTTCCATGTGGGTGACTCAACTTACAGAATAGCATTAAAAATAAAAAAAGAACGAAAGACTAGTACAACTGGCTTAGCTATGATTTGGCAAAATTAAAGATTAAAACATGTTTGCACTACCCTAGTGTTACAGTTCCGTGGGATGAAGTATTAAGTTATATACCCTTTGCTTTTTCTCCTCAAGGACTGCGTTGCCAAATTGAAGCTGGTTTGTAAGGTCTAGCTGGTGGCTGACCAGCTGCAATGTTTGTTATGCTGTTTCCTTCTTCATTTCACGCAGGCTGTGTATAATTTTCATTGTAAGCTTTGCTGATCATGTGTATTGCTTGCTTTTACATAACAGCAAAGCCACAGTTCCCATGAGAATTTAAAATCTGTTTCTTACAGGCAGAGTCTTGTATTGAACTGAAATGATGCTTCATAAGTGACTTTTTCTAATGTGTTGTTTTTCTGTTGTAGTACTATCAGAGACTGGTAATATGCTTGATATTCAAGGTAAAATAAAATTTTTTAAAGAACTTGTAGTAGTTTGATGAGCAATTGCAAGAGTCTCCTGTCTCGTGTGTTTCAAAAAGTGATGCCTGTAATACCTGGAGGGATAGTTTGATCTGGCAGCTGTGCTTTTCCTCTCCAGCGTCCTTCCATTTTCTCTGGATAAAGCATTGTCTTTTGAAGCAGCACCTTTCTGCTGAGCTCCTGGTGCATGTGGGGCAGGGCAAGGAGTGCCAGACCAGCCAACTGCACTGTGCCTGGTGGCTACAACCAAATGTAGTTGAAAAACCTCCAAAAGGATTCTTGAAAGCAGCTGACAAGGGCCTGAGAAATGAAACTGTGCATGACGTTTTCTCCTGAGAAATGAAACTGTGCATGACGTTTTCTCCCCAGATAAGTGTTTTTCAGTACACAATGTAAAACCACTCATAGGAGCAACCATTGAATTTGTGGGAAAAAAGAATCTAGAAACCTCTTAATTTGTTGTGTTCAGTCTTACACTGTTTATTTTTTGAGAACTAGATGTGAAATGTTGCTAGGTCAGGAAGGCATCAGGATCCCAGCATATTTATAGAACCTTTCTGAGCTGTCCAGACTGCATGCCAATTTAAATCCATATTTAAGACACATTTTCCAGTAAGATGCATGGTGGTGTGAATAGTGAATCTGAGGGGAAGCAAAAGAAGAGCAAGTCAGAAGGACCTCTGACTGCAGTGAATATAAACAGAAAACCAGAATTTCTTACTTGTAGAAAAAAACTCTCTTGAATTTCAGTCAGTCTGATTGGTAGATTTGGTTATGATTTCATTTGATCAAAATAACGTATATATCAAGCTTCAGTTTTAAAAGTAGCGGTGGTTTTGTCACTCCATTTGTCCTATTGGAGGGTTTTTTCTAAATGACTGACTGAGGATCTGTATGTAATTTCCAGTCTGCATCTATTAATTGGCCCTTTCTTTAAGTTTTTGATATGTCTGGCTAATATCTATGTGAGCTTAGCTTTTGCTTTTCTGTCTGCATCTCTGCACACAATGCTCTTGTAGCACTCAACAGGTGTTTGTCCACTTTTCCAACTCTGGTAAGCCTCCCCAGAGCAGGATCTCAAATTCCATTGATACTGTGATAACTGCATCCAAGGCTATCACTAACCAAGATATTACAATGCAAGTTTTCTTGTTTTGTGAGCTGCAAGGCCTCATTCTTGGTTGTACATTTAACATTTAGAAGGAAGCAGTCCTCTACACATTCCAGAAATCTGGTGAGTGACATGTGAACTGCTGTATTCTTCTTCCAAACAATGTGTTGGTAGTTGAAGTCACCCATAACAACCAGGTTCTGTGACCCAAAACATCTTTAAATCATCCAAATACTATCCCATTGGCCTTGTCTTGATTTTGAGGTCAGTAGCAGATGCCTACTGTAAGATCCCCCTTGGAGATGACTCCTCTGATCTTGACCGAGAGGCATTCGATAGGCTTTTACAATTGCTGTAGTTGACTTCCATGCATTCAAGGTTCTCCTTGACATACAGCGTGACAGCTCCTCCTCCTTCTGTTCTTCCCTGCCTGTTTTGACAAAACAGCCTGTAGCCATCCATTGTGATCTTCCAGCCATGGAAGTTGTCCCACCATGTTTCGGTTCTTCCTGTAGTATCATAAATTTCTGACTGGATACAGAGCTCCATTTCTGCCTCTTTGTTCCGCAGGCTGTGCACACTGGTGTGCAGATACTGAGGTGGTTGGTCTTCTGGTTTGTGATTTTGTCATTTGTGAGGCAGCTAAGGAACATTTGTCATAATTATTTTTTTTTAATTTTTTTTTGTCTATGCAAGTGAGAGATTTACTTTTCCTCTTGGTATCTTAAGGTAGCTCAGTCTGGCCTAGCATGAGTGTTTCTGTACAGTGCTGCTCAAAGAGTACAATCTCAGCTAGTGCATGTCTTTGTTACAGCTTTAAAGCAAAATCTTACGTTGGAGCTATTTCACTTTGTATAATTAGAGATTAAGAATTACTGACTCAGTAGATAAATGCAAAACCAACTCTAAACCCTTGATCTGCAAAAGGAGGAGATTTGAAGCAGAATCTCTTTGATTGCCTTAATTGCTGAGGTTTTTGGATGCTTTGAGTTTTAGTGCTGCTGTATCTTTGGTATTTTGCTCTGAATTTGAGACTGTGAAATTGTCACATTTGTAAGAAAAGGATTTGTGTTTGACAAGTTGGAATTTTCCAAAGGAAATGCTAACCATCTAACCTGTGCAGATGCCTTTTAGGAAGTTAATAACAACGTACCTTAAATAGATGAAGACAAGCACTTTGAAATCAGAGTTCTACATGACTAAATACCCAGGAGCTATAAAGGAAGGGTCTTGCATCCCACTGAAATACATGTTATAGCCTAGGAAGCTGCAATTTCTATTATTGCTCCTTATAAGATTTTATCAGGCCAGAATTTAGCTGACTTCAAAATAATTTGATTTTCTGACTTCATTTAATGTAATGGGGTTACACAGCAATGTTGGTGCGTTCAAGATTGTATCTTGATTGGATTCTTTAACTGAGAATATGAATATATTTCCAGATCTGCAACTGATTCTACAGTAAGATGTTAAACAAATGGTATAAACTGGAGTATTAGCAGATTAATGATTCATAGTAGGGAGACTCTTATTTACTATTGATGAAAACTATGTGAGGTTATTGCAGATATTTATCTTCAATGAGAAGCTGTGAATTAAAAAAAATCACAGTGAAAAATGTCACCATCTAACTATCAGATACTGTCTGGAAATAGATACTAGAAACACTGTTAACTGACATTTACTTACTGTCTTGATGATAGACTTTAAAACTGGATCTTGGGCTAATTTGTAACCAGACAGTAAGATCGAAAAAGAATTTCTGGACATTTTTTATTAGCATTTTGCTGTGTGACTTTTAGCTAAGAAATACACTTCCTGGTTGGTCTAGTGCCTGTTGGTGTCAGCAGAGGAACTATGATTCACTACTAAACTTTTAATATGGCTTCATCTCATAATATCTCCGTGTGCATAAAATAGATTTAATATTTACCATTTGAATTTACCACAGGCCATTGATTGCTATTTCTCTCAGACACTGAGGCATATACTTGGACATAAAGACGCAGAATTGCAAAGTATTACTGTGGGAACTGAATTTCTTAATGAAAGCTTAGTGCTGTATGGAGCTCAGCAATTTTCACCTCTGAGAACCATACTCTTCTTAGAGAAGTTTGGAGTAAATACATATGGAGTGATGTGTCATATATATGATTTAGTGAAAGACCAGATGTCACTGATGGTTTCCACATGTGCAGATTTATTTATATATATGCATATATATAGTGTGAGTATATATCTATGTGTGTGTATATGTATCGTTCTTCAGTCTTCATTTGTTTAACTGAAAGATATCGTAGTCTTCCAAATAAAAATAAAACATAAAAGGATGAAATCATAGAATCTTTGCATAACTTGGGTTGGAAGAGACCTTAAAGATCATTTAGTTCCAACCTCCTACTATGGGCAGGGATATTTCCTTCCAGTAGACCAAGTTGCTCAGAGCTCCATCCAACCTGTACTTGAACACTACCGGGAGTGGAGCATCCACAACTTCTCTGAGGAACCTGTCCCAGTGCCTCACCAACCTCACAGTAAACAATTTTATCCTAGTATCTAAGACTATTTTCTTTCAGTTTGAAAGCATTTCTCCTTGTCCTGTTATTACATGGTCAATTAGGTAATTTGAAGCCTTCACTTTTCCAGGCTAAACAATCAAAATTCTCTCAGTTTTTCCTCACAGGAGAAAAGCTCCACTTCTCTGGTCATCTTGGTGACCCTCCTCTATACTCGCTCATACGGATCAATGTCCTTCCTGTGCTGGAGACCCCAGAGCTGGATGCAGTACTCCAGGTGAGGTCTCAGAGGAGAGGAGTAGAGGGGGCACAATCACCTTCCCTCAGTCTGCTGGCTGCACTTTTAATGAAGTCCAGGATATAATTTGCTTTCTAGGCTGAGAATGCACATTGCCAGCTCATGTCCAGCCTCTCATCCACCAGCACCCCCAAGTCCTTCTCAGCAGGGCTGCTCTCAATTTGTTCATGCCTCAGCTTGTATTGATACCAGGAGTTGCCCTGACCCAGGTGCAGCAGCTTGCACTTGGTCTTGTTAAACCTCATGAGTGTCCCATGGGCTCAATTCTGGAGCTTGTCCAGGTCCTTCTTTCTGTCATCCCATCATTCTAGAGTGTACAGTCTAGTCTAGAAAATCTAGTCTTCTGTACTTCAGTTCTGTAAGAACTGAACTATCACAGTCCTGTTACTGCTTTGGAGGCAAGGTGTAATTGTCAGCTTCAGGTGTAGCCAGTATATTTCAAGGTTGGTCAGCCTTTTAGAGGAGGAGTTGAAGATTGTTAGCTGTGCATCTTTTAGAACTAGAGAATCTCATTTCTCAGAAAAATCAAGCTGCTTTAAAATGAAATTTTTTATCATTGCACTTTCACACAGAAAAATCAATGCCCTGTGAAAAGATACTACAACTTTTTTCTGTAGAGGGAACAGATAGATGATAAAACAAATTACCTCTTAATCCATATTCATCAGAAACAGTAAACCGTTTTAACAGCTATTGCTTTCTGCAGTGCTATTGGAATGTTTAAAATTTGAATTAATGTAAAAATGGGTTATTCTGTTGATAAGTAAGATTTTCTTATAGAGAACACCATTTATGTATCTTGAAGAATTAAGTTGATTTTTACAATAGGGAAATCATTAATGTGTGATTCCTGATTTTTTTCTTTAGAAGCATCTCCCCCCTCTCAGTATTTGGTACATTTGCATAAATTGCTCTTTGGTATCAAAGAATATTCTGGTGACACTCCAGTGTACTGTATTGTTCTGTTTTATGCTTTTCTTTCTAATGCAAGCATTAGAAGACCTTCCAGAAGTGGTATGGGCACTCAGCCTGCTCTCCTGAAGGTATATTGACAGATTGGAAGCTCGGTTGTTTGCTATAGGCTTAAAGAACTACTTAAGTGCTCTGTATTGACTTTCTGATACATTTTCCTAATTTTGTTCTTGTAAAAGTATATAGTGTTCTTCCACTTAAAGAAAAAGTAGGTGAGAATTCATCAGAAGATCTAGCCATTTGACTGTTGGACCTCATACGTCCATAATACCTACAAAATGTCTTTCATGTTGGAAGCTCATAAACTCCCAAGAGTGTTTAATTTGTTGTTTTCTGATTTTCCTTTTTTAAAGCACGAAAAAAACCCGTGGTATCTCTGGGACATACTGAAATCACTTATTAAATATAATGCAAAAAAAGCATTAATGCCTAGAAACTGTATTTCAAACCAACAACTTTACTGAACTGTTGAAAAACCTAGTATTACCTGAGAGATGGAGAAAAAAACCCCTCTCTTCTAACTGGAGTATGATTCTTCAAGGTGTTCAAGGCTTTTACTGATGTAGGAGTGAATGTTACCTTTAATGTAGCCAAGATGTAGCCTGAAGAAACACCTTGCTTAGGCAGTACAAAATAGAAAGTAATAGTGGAAAATAGTAGAAAATGAAAGAGAAGGAAAAGGTCATTCATGTTACATTGTAATACAATATATATTGAATGAATTGTGCTTCTCCTTGTCTTTCTCAAAAAATGATGAGAAAGTACATTTTTGATATAGAAGTGACAGACCTCCCAGAAGTGAAAGCTCATGATGAGTGTTTCTGTGATGAGCACCAGGAATCTTTGGCAGCTGTGATGAAAGTTTTGGATGAGAATTCAAGGGATCATCATAACTGTCCCACCCTGATATTATTTAGCACCTGCTCTTGAAACTGGCACTCAAATGCTTGCCCTTAACAGTGTTTTTCTTATGAAAGTTTAAAGAGTTTGTTTTTTTATATATACACAGTAAGTTATTTCATAATACTTCTTAGGAAAAAACATACAACTGAGGAAAAAATAGCCTGGTTTGGTGTGATGTAGTCACATAAACCTCATACTGAATATCCAAAGCCATCTGTGCTGGAGAACTAGGTTAGCTTGCCTTCCTGAGGAAGAGGCTGAACTAGCATTCATAAAATCCCTTTTTTTTTTTTTNGAGCCTCTGTTACACCTAGCAATCCAGCAGCCAGCAGCTTTACCAAGAGCACTTTGTTCTTACTCAAGCTAACAGAAACACAGAGTTCAGTACTCATTTACTGTTTAGTATTCACTGTAAACAGACCGCTGATAAATTATGGATCAAACCTTTGGTGCACACTAGTGTTTGTTGGAGGTACCTGCCATATGGCAACAGGCATACATAGCACTGAGGTCATACGTAGGCATCTAGTGGTGGTACTCACCGAGTACCAAATGGCAGAAGTAAACACCTATTAAAAGTTACTACAGTGTTCCTTTAACAGGTAGATATAGTAGATAGTAAGTAGGAAAACTTACTTGTTTAGTGGATAAACTCAGGTCATTCATTAGTGAATCATTATGATAAGTTTTACTGGTTGAGAAGTTGATAGCATAACCCTGAGCACTGTAATATCTTATTAAAAGCTGGATGAAGGGTGAGTAAGCCAAGATTTAATGTATACTTGGTAACCAGCTGACAAGAAGTAACCTGGAGCTATGCTTGATAATGCAGTGGGAAAATGTCTATGAACATTCTGGTGGCTCCTAGTGGGATGACTCCAGCTCAGGTCTGTCACAAGCCCTTACTGCGCCTGCACGTGATAAGAATGTCAGGACATTAATTGATTAATTCCTAGCAGGCTGAGGGGCATTGCTGCTGAGTGTAATGCAGCTGAACTAAGTTCCCAGCAATAACAGAAAGGGAGAAAGTAGTAAACTGGAAAACAGGTATCAGAACTAAGAATTTTGGGATGTTAAGAAGTTTTTGGCAACAAAGAATGGCTCGGTGATGACTACATCTAGAAGATTTTGGTGCATCTTTGGTTTAGCACAGGTTTGCCTTCAACAACTGTTCTCCTTGTGGAACTTAGTTTTCGCCTGAGTTGTCAGCAAACTAGTTGACCTTATAGACCAGCTGATAAAAAATGTTAAACAGCTAATAAACAGTGGCCATCTTTCTGCCTGTGGAACTGAGTATTTTATTTATATATGTAGCTGAAATAGTATAGGCTTTATATCAGTGAGAGTACTGTGCAGTCGTCTAGCCACGAACCTGATATAGTAATACATGTCCTGCTGACCAGAGTCAACTGGAGAAAAAAACCCGAAGCCTAGTTACATGTCGCATAGGAGTAGGATTAGAGAAGATGTGATGTGATAAAAGGTGTGATGTGATAAAAGAGAAGAGTTACTGCCTAGACAATCTCTTTGAGAAATTAATTCTCAGCTTTTAAGCAGAGTAGGAGGCAGTCAGGACAACGTTAAAATGAGAGAGACAAATTCCACTGAAATTACAAAGTTTATACAAAGTTAATACTGTTACAGTGTGAACTCTAAGAAACAGGAGGTACAGTTTTCATTTTGGGTTGGGATTTTTTTCCTTTTTATGTTTTAAAGGCCAGATAATATCTATATGGTGATCTCCTGAAAAGTGCAATCCATAGAAATGTTATGATTTTTAATGGCTTTCTCTCTTCTGTTCTCCTCCCCGACGTCACACCATAGCCTATCTACTTTGACACCCATTTATAACATGCCCATTTGCAGGGTTCCTACAATATATTCTTTTATTCCTTTCATGTGATACTGTGATACTTTATTGGCTCTTTTTCCCCCTGTACTTGCAAATGGCTCATCTTTAATCTCACTTTAATTTTTTTTTAATTTAATTTCTACTTTTTTTTAAGCTGCATCATGCTCTGTGTGTGTTTTTATCCACATATTCCTTCTAGTTCAGTTTCTCCTGCTTGTAATGTTCCTGCAAATAGGATGTACAAAGCCAAGTATTTTCTTGTGTCTTGTGGTATAAACTGGCAGGTGCATGGCCTGTAGCCTGGCTCTTGAGAGCTGTGTGCATATTCCATTACCACCATGTGATTTTTCTCTCTGGTTGCTGAGTTGTGTGAGAGGGAGAGGACTTCTGGGAGGAGGTGGCAGTTGCTGAACAGATCTCCCAGCAGGACTCACATAGTCAATGTTGTAAGGAATCTTTGTATGGTGAGAAGGAGCTCTGACATATTGACAGGGAAAATTCTTCACTGCTTTTTTCTATTTTGTGGCTGTTACCAGAGCTGGAAGAATCTGGTAGTAAAAGTAGTTGCTCTCAGGAGTAAACTCCTTGCCTCTTTGAACTTGGTTTCCTACATTTTCCATGCAGCAAATACAGCTCAAATCCCTTATTTTGTCCCTTTCCTTTACTGCTTAAAAACTGAGGCTGTTTCTTTTATTAAACATATCGGGGCTGGATAGAGATATAACTGTGTGAAACATAATTTTGCAATATAATTTATATTGTGCAATATAATATAGTCTAATATAATTGCAACATAAATATGCAATATAATATAAGTTATGAGGCACTGGAAGAAGTGGCCCAGAAAAGTTGTGGATGCCTCATCCCTTGAAGTGCTCAAGGCCTGATTGAAAGGGGCTTTGAGCCATGGGCAGGGACACCTTCCACTAGGCTAGGTTGTCTGAGTGCTCTGCTTTGCCTCAATGTGTATGGTATGAATATTTAGTCCATGCAAGATTATGCAGTGTATGCATTAATGGTATTATGTATCACTGACCTCAAGGAAGTTAAGCAGGAAAATCTTAACAGCAGTTCCAAGTTCTTCAAAACTGAGAACCACCTTTTCTCAGCATTATAGCAATTTCTCACATTTACTCCATCTGTTGTGCCTATATGCCAAGTAAAGAAATAACTGTGTTTGGAACAAGTGACATTTCAGTTTCCAGTAAAAATATTTGGATCCTGCAGACTTTTATATATACATAACAAAATGTTCCTCCATGTAAATGTTTAAAACAAATGTTTAACTTGCTGACATCTGTTAAAGTGCCCTGAGAACACTGGGCACTAGGTGTTGACAAATGGAAATTAATTTTATAGCAAATAGAGTAATGGGAATTCTTTTACGGTTATGGGAGTTGTTCCAACATATCCTTGTTGGTCAGCAACCACATTTGCCTTGCTGGATCATCAAAAGAAAGATACATTGTTGTACACTTTAGCACGTTGTTTTCAGACAACCTCAAATGCTCATTTTCCTTGTACATAAATAGCAAGGGGATATTTTCTCCCCTTCCCCCATCACAATTCCTCAGTGTCTTTCTGAAGTCACTTGCTTTAAGACTCAGAGAAATTCAAGTTAAATGATGGATTTCTATACTTTCAAATCGGCATTACAAGTGGGGTCCATTAATGTCTCTTCTGTTAGTCTTAACTTCTGTTCTGCAGTTCTTATATTTGTGGAGTGATCCAGCTTGCCGTTCAGGAGGTCTTTCACATACATTTAGATTCAGAAAACCATGTAGTCCACTCATCTGATGCTTAATTCACCTGCCTGCCTACCTGCCTGTGTAGATACATGTATATACATACATATATGTGGTATAGAGATATATACCACACACCATATATATGTATGGGGTATATAGTTGGCTTGCAGATACTTGTGTACAGCTTGTGGAAGAGGCTGTCACTAAGCTATCATATATGTGTGGCCTCAGAAATTGGTTCTTTTCCTTACTTTTGTTATTGCTTATCCATTGGATCACGGAATTGGTGAACCACATGTTTACATGCAAGTAGATGGGTAAACTCATTGGGGCTATAAGACCTGGACGTACTTGTGGGCTTTAAACTAGACATGTGTAAGTCCTTTATTTATTTGTGGCCTCTAAATAGTGGTATAAATATTGCCAAAAGCTGTAGTATGAAGCAGTGTTTATTAACACTTTGTCAAATTTTGTTTGTCCCAGCACTTTTGTGCTGGGATAAAATTATCATGTGGTCTTCACCAACAAATTATGCTCTACCCATGAATAGGCCTTTTTTAATGTAAAAATGTTCAGTTACAGCTATAGCTAAGGCATCATATTTTATCTAAAAAGGTATTTTTCTTTCCAGTATCAAGTTAGACAATCAAGCTAAGTTCCCAGTCTTTTTCTAATGACCAAAACCCTGAAGAAAAGCAAGAACAAAAACAAAAAAAAACCCTAAAAAATGGAAAACAAAACCAGAACCCAATGAAACAACAAGGCAAAATGCCTGATCAATGTCGAGATTACTCAGATCTGTAAGAGAAAAATAAATACATCATTCTGAAACTGAAAGAAACATTTCAAATGCTTCTGGCTCTTACAGAGACTATAGTTGTGACCTAGACCGTGTGGAGCAGATTCCATATGCTTGTATGCTAAACATTTGGTGTTGTGTGGTTTGGAGGTTTTGTTTGCTTGTTGTTTGTTTGTTTGTTCTGTTTTTAATTTTTCTTTGAAAGAACAACTAGGACAAAGTTATTCACCCTTCTCTGAGGAAAGATCAGTCACTGTCATATTCCTAGCGAACCAAATCAGGTGGTGCTTAGCAATAGGGTTTCAGTGGTGAAGAACAGAGCCACACATTCACGAGAATTCAGTGGGCTTCAGTCAAAGTTTTGAAGTATTCAAGTATTGAAGCTGAAGAATACAAACGAAACAATTAATTTTGGGAATGACTCCACCTTGTACCACCTTTTTCTTCTTACCATATCTGCATACTTAAAGAAAACTAACACCCTGTATGATGCTTAGTTACGCATTAGTAAGGTTAGAAACTGTAGTTGGAAATTGTCTCTCTGGAAGTACTGATGTGGGTGTTTTGTGAAGAATTGTTGATAAAATGCTTACATCTGCCTTCAGCAAGTCACTTGAAACTAAAGGAAGGAATTTGCTTTACTCCAGCATTTCTAAAACAACAATCTCAATGCAGCTAATAGTGTATTTTAATTGCGTCTCTTCTACTTTCTCACTCTGCCTTCAAAAAAACGTTGCAGGTCATAGCAAAAAATATGGAATGAGTAAACGCCAGTGTAATTAGCTATTTGATGTCTGAAGGAGCTGCAAAGGTGTTTGATGCCATTCCTGGATAAAGCTGGGAAAACTTTCTAGAGAATTTTCTGTGCGAGTTCTTTTCCCTTCTCCCAGCAGTGTTGAAAGACTATCTGATTGTTGGAGAAATTTCTTCATGATCTAAAAGATGATACTCTTTAAAAATATGTTCAGACAAAATGCTATTTGATGAAGTGGGCCTCATCTCCGTCTTCCCTTTACTATGTTCAATGTAGTGAATGAGTAACTCAGCTTCAACTCGACACAGTTCGCCTTTTTGTGAATAATCGGTGAATAACAAGTCTTACGTACTTTTACATCAAATTCACTTCTCAAACTGTTTGAAATTATTGAAGTCCAGTCCTGCACAGAAGTCAAAGGGTCTGTCTTGGGGTTTTGTTTTATCTCAGTGTTTATTTCATTCAGGAGAGAAAACAGATGCAGCTCATTAATTTAAAGTGACATTTCTGAGCAGTTCAGCAATGTTCACTCAGCTCTAAAAAGTATATATTTGGTGCTAATATGCATGATCAAGTTCTCTCTGCAATATCTTTCTCATTTGAAAGCTTATGTAACACAAGATGACAGCCAAATCAATACATGTGAAGACGTTGGCTGAAAAACAGTAGTAAGTTACCATTCCATGTTGTTTACAACGGAATGTATTCTTTCATATTTAAAAATAACCCAGAACTGGGAGAGGAAAAGCACATGCTAAAAAGCAGAGCTTCAGCTGTTCACAGAGTTACAGCTGAAGGAATACTGCAGGCATAGTTCCCTTGTTCCTCACTGGAGTAACTGTCTGTCTGGTAAGGAAAGAGTAAGTTACAGGTCTGAAGAGATACTTGCCTTTCTGAAGAAAGCTATTATGATATTTTTCTAAATAATTTTTCTGCAAGTTAGGGGAGGATATAAATCAATAACCAGATATTTCCTAATTCTTTGGAGTAAGAATTAATCTTCCCATAGTATGAGTAAATGTGTAAATCCTCAGTCCATAAATATAGATTCAGATGCCTTAAAGAAAGCAGGAGTTGGCTTTAATTTGAAAGAGATTTCTTTCAGACTCACTGAAGACAAGGCTTGAAATCCCCCTCATCATGACACTAAGCACTCAGGAAAACAGTGAAAATTCTCTGGACTCACCATATCACTCTAGGAGTGTGCATAAGCACTCAGGAAGATGACATGAAGGGGCATAAGGGGTGGAAGGGAATTTAGTTGGATCCAGTCTAGTCAGTGATGTCTAGAGCTGGCCTTAGAGTCCTGGGTGAGGTACCCAAATTTCCTAAACTAGTAAATAGCTACTGAGAGTGAGCAGAAAGATTTAGGAAGGGATCAGCCTTTGAAGCTGCCCTGGGGACACCTCTCCAGTGCTGGGGAGGGGAGGAAAGATTCACCACATCTGAAGTTAGAGTCATAAAGATTTTCTCTTGATACATACCAATATGGTTGTAATATCTCTTTCCTGTAAAGTGGGATATGTTTGAAAACACTCATGCAAAATATAGGTGAAAGCTTGAGACTGGTTCAATTTGGCTGAAAGGAGGAAGAGAACTGTACAGGCTGCAGGACACCTACCCAGAAGTCATGTGGGGAAGCAGAAATATTACTGCTGCCTCTAGAGACGTTTACATGTCTGAATGCCCATTGCCTAGAGAATCAGGCTTTGAAGAGATCCAGCTGCACTACTTGCAGTTAACTGTCTTAAAAGTCAGACCACTATGTTGTGCTCCCACCCTGCTGCAAAAGTTTACAGGGTGGCTTGAGTTAAACAAGGAGTGAATGCACTCCTGGGTAATCTTTAAGCTGGTGTTTTGGCTGGAAGCTTGAGTGTCTTCAAGCCAAGAGGGCTGAAACTCCTTCCTGATTCCTAAATGTTTCCCCTAGTGCCTGGGTGCGGTAGGTGCTGCTGCAGACCTTATAGATGGGCTACTGTGCTTTGAAGGAGATTGTGAGTGACAGACCTCGCTGCAGCAGGGATCCTGGAATGAGGGTTGTGTGGCAGGGTTTCTGCAGCGAACAACCCAGCCCAGGCAACCAGAGAAATAAGCCATGTGGCAAGTGTCTCCACTTAGCTGTTGTGAAAGGGTTCCTGGCACACCTTATAGTGCTACTATCCTATATGTTGGAGCCCACTGAGTCCTTCAGGCCATAACTGCTACCTCCATACCCGCTCCCACACAAGCTGAATTTGAAATGACAGCACATGCAGTGAAGAGGAGGAGTTTCTGCCCCCCTTCTGGGGCAGAGTGGGGAGCCCTATGAACAAGGTACCCCCCCAGGGGCACATGAGATGGTTGGAGGTATCTGTGTCAGGCTCAGACTCCATCATGGAGCCAGAAAGGCTGTTTTGAGCCAAAATCACCTTCTTGGTGTTGTGGATGGTGGACATACAGCTTGATTTCGGGCATCAGAACAACTTCACATATGTTTTTAAACAGCAGTATCACTTCTGTTAAAATACATGAGGAACTTCAAAGGAGAAGGTGTGGCAGGGCTGAAGTTGGGCTGCTCTCTGCCATTGGCAGTGGCTTGCTAAGGGGAATTTCAGGATCAAAGCTTTTGACTGAAACATTCAGTTAGTTGTTTTGTGGATTTGGTCAGTTTCAGTCCTGGTCCTGGGCCCAGATGAGGGCCCTAAATTACTATACACATGAAAGACAGAAAGCTGCACCCTGAGGTTAATAATTGCCATCCTGAAAAAATCCTCCTGCAATTCCATCCTGAAGCAATATGTTATGTTTCCTTTGTTTCACAATCTGGTATGTTTTTTCATTCCTGAAAAATCAAACAAAGCTTTTGGAGTAAAAAGATGCAAAAGAAGGGGGCAAGGGAGTGGGGATAGAAGCTAACAAGGCAGATAAACCCATTGCAATCAAACAAATAAGGTATGTGTGTGTATACAAATGGGAGATATTAAGAAAGGCAGCCAGAAGGCCCAAAGCCTTTTTCTCTGCTTCAGCCTAATCTTTAGTTAAGTAACATAGAAAAAAACCCTTCCATTTCTCACTCAGGTATTTCATTCCTTTATGCATCTTCCAAATTTCTCTAAACTGGATATGGATTCTGCACTGAATGTATCTTTTCTGAAATCTGTGAGCTAAACTGCTCAGCTTTTCTGTACTCATCATGATTTAGTAGATCACTACCACATCCTTCCTCAAATACCTCTTTTTCAGTTCTTAATCTACTTAATGGTCTTTTGTGTAGGAGTCTTTCCATATCATCCTTATTGCCTCCTTTTCTGAGCTTTTCCTAATTTTGTGATATTCTGAAAAGCATGATGCCATGGCATGATGAAGAGTTTTACGTGTTCTGTAGTGTGTTCACTGTTTTCTGATGTGTATTCTTCTTTTATTAAAGTAATTGTAAATAACATTTGACTTTTGACTGTGGCTGAGGTTTGAGTTAATGTTTTCACAAGTATACTCAAAGCAACTCCTGGGCCTTTGAGATATAATTAGAAATTCAGACACACCTTTCTGTATCTGTGCTAAGTAATTATTTACCCCCTACACACACAGGCTTTCACTTACTGGATAATGGCTTTCATCTTCAGTCAATTTAATTGCCTGGCAACTCCTTCCAGTGAAAACTGTTTATTGCCCTATTCAACCAGTCCTAGATTGTGTCATCTGTGAACTTGGCAACAGTTATGAACTTGTTACTTGTTCCATTTTCCACAAAACTTCTGAAAATATGGAACAGAAAAAAGGCCTGAGAGCAGATTCTTGCCATCTCAGTCCATTTATTTATTGTTGCCTAGCTTTCTGTTTTTAACTAATTACTAATCTCCTAGAAGACTGTTTTCTTTGAGTGCATGATAGCCTCTTTTTTTCAGCTTAGCAAGAACTCTTGCTGAGAAGGTTTGAAAAATCAGGCATACTACATTCCAAGAATAATTTTTTCTTATGAATTTTTTTGTTGTCTTGCTCTGGTTATCTTTTCCCCTCTGGTTGCATGTTGATTTAGTTATTTAAACTGTTTTCTTAATTGAAATATTTTTGTTTTCTCATTTTCTGCTATTTATCTGTACTTACTTTTTTTCCTTCTTTTGCTAAGTTACTAACTTGCTATTCAAAAGCTCTCCAAAAATCATGCCTGCAAAACTTTTATTTGTTATAACGAGTCCTTCTGTTTAATTGTTCTCAATTAAGTTAAAGTAGAAGGAGATCTGGAGGGAGGAGAGAGGAATTTTTCCATTCTACAAGGATACTGAATATACACTTAGCTTGTTATACTTTTCTGCAGTAGCATTTTGATTTTTTTCCTATTAATTACTCAGGAAAATCCATAGCTATTTTTTTTCCCCTATGTGTTGACAGTCCTGTAGCCATTTCTTCTTTTCTTTGAATTTTCATATTTTTTCCATTTCCTTTCCAAACCATACTTTGCTATATAAACTTGTTGAAAGCATTAAAATACTAAACAAGATTTTCTCCCTGGAGTATTTTGAGACTTCTGGGTTATACAGTCCATATATACTCTAAATGATTAAGTTAAATGCATTATTTTTATCAAATGTGGTATTATTAAGTCAAATGCATTAAGAGTGTCTCAGATAACATCTTTAAACAATAAGCGTTTAATATTTCATCTGTATTTCATTGCACAGTATAAAACACCTTAAGTTATATATTTAATATATGTCAATTTTGTCTCTAAATATAAGAAGTATTCTCTGTGCTTTAAGGAAATTCCTGATAATATACTGATGTAAAGGGGGAAATACAGTGAGATACAAGAAATATAAAGTATTCTCCAATGACTGGAAAATTGAAGACAATCCACTGACAGAAGGAAAACACATATTTCTATGAATCGTTGAAACTGGCAAAAGCCAAACAAACTGCATTTAACGTAGAAGGAAAAACAGTTTTGAGTGGGACCTATTTCCTGAGGAAATAGTAAACTGATAAAAATGCAAATAATTTTTTGTCAATAAAACATCTTTTCAAAGAAATTTAATATCCTTCTTTGAAAGCAAGTAGTAAAATGGACAAAGGGAAACATTATTTATGATACAACTTGTTTATACAGGACTTTGGACTCCTCCACATGGGACTGTCAAGAACAAATTAGGAAGTATGGTTGACTGTGAGGTGAATATAAAACCCTACGGAGATTTTCAGTCAAAAAAAATGTTTCTAGTAGCTGGTCTTAAGGTGGCATATCAGTGAGATCAAATCAGCTTCCCTTGGGGTAATGCCTGTCCAAATTTTCATGTGTAATGTATACTTCGCACTGTAGAAAAACAAGATATTTTCAGAAGAGAGACAACTGGCAGAAGTTAGGGAGAGCATGGTTGTAATTCAAAATGGCATTGCTAAATTGCAGGAATAGTCTGAAATTTGTACAATGAATGATGATTTGGCAATTTCATAGTCACAATAATAAACGTTATCTTCTAGCTTCTAATGTTTGACTCACTTCTGCCTGTTTTAGGAAAACAATTACGATTAACAGCCATTCTCTTCTGTGTCCTGGAATTGCTCATTGCATTTATTTGTTTCTCCTCTACGTGAAATTCATCTGATCATATGTTGAGATAAACATGAGACACAGAATTAACTAGGTTGGAAAAGACCTTTGAGATCATCAAGTCCAACCTATTACCTAACACCACCTCATCAACTAAATCATAGCACTAAGTGCCATATCCATTCTCTTTTTAAACACTTCCAGGGGTGGTGACTCCACCACCTCTCTGAGCAGCCCATTCCAATGGCAAATCACTCTTTCCGTGAAGAATTTTTTCCTAACATCCAGCCTAAACTCCCTCTAGTGCAGCTTTAGACTATGTCCTCTCATGCTGTCACTGATTGCTGGGAGAAGAGACTGACCCCCACCCGGCTACAACCTCCTTTCAGGCAGTTGTAGAGAGTGTTAAGATCTCCCCTGAGCCTCCTCTTCTCCAGGCTAAGCAACCCCAGCTCCCTCAGCCACTCTTCATAGGGCTGGTGTTCCAGACCCCTCACCAGCCTTGTTGCCTTTCTCTGTACACGCTCCAGCAACTCAAAGTCCTTGTTGTACTGAGGGCCCAGAGCTGGACACAGCACTCAAGGTGTGGCCTAACCAGTGCTGAGCACAGCGGAAGGATAACTTCCCTGCTCCTGCTGGCCACACTATTCTTGATACAGGCCAGGATGCCATTTGCATTCTTGGTCACCTAGGCACACTGCAGGCATTTGTATCTGAACTTGTTATCTAGAGTCAGAATAGAGAAATAGCATGTGATTTTTTTCTCATTTTAATGTAAATACTTAAATTAGGCTAGATTAAATCCTTTCTAAAAATGCCTGCTTTCATTTACTAAGGATTATTATGTTAGGAGTAGCATCTACACTGGAGTTATATTAAAAACAGACAAGACAAATTCTTCTTTCCAGCTAAATCTGTACTAGAAAGTGAAGTACTGCCACTGACCGTTTTTGTGTCAGTGAATAGCTGGAAAACTCCCTGGCATTATGACTGATGTTCTCCCACATAACTGCCAGGTATAGCTCAGAAGTGAAAGCACTTCAGAGACCTTCTCACTGAGCCAAGCACTTATAGGATTTTAGCTACCAGGAGAGTTCATATGATTAGACATTGCCAACTCCATCCCAGTTGACCTTGCTGTCAGCGGAAGTCACCAGCTAATTTGCCTGGCAAAGCTAATAGATCATTAGCTAGCTAATATAGGAGTGTTAATTTCCCCTTTCTATTTTAGAGCTCCCAATAGTACCAGCGCTTGTACTTTGGATGTTTACACTGGTTGCCCCAACAAAAGCTTTTGTCCACTTGTCACTGTTTTAAGTGTCAGTGACAATTTCTCTTGTCCTTAACATGAACATGGCTGCTACTTCCCTCTACCGTAAATCCTATATGCATATATCTCTGAGAAACACCTTAATCATCTTACTACTGTATTTTATTTTTGAGCGAGTGAAATCTTTGTTAATGCTGTGTCCAATAAATCTCTGTTATTCTCATCAGGTAATAATTTTGATAATATGAAGGCTTTTGCTGGAGCTCTTTGCTTTTGAATGCAAAGCATAGTATACAAGATATTTAGCAACTTGACAAATTGCCTTTCTTTTTTTTTCTGACTCTTATGCCACTTTAACCAATAATCCTCTATGACTGAAATTTCTTCAAGAGTTTCAGGTGACTGTATCCAAGAAGTTTCTTTCCTTTGTTTTTGGGCTTTGCACCATGTCAAATCAGTGGTCCCTTTGTAGCATAAAGAAGGAAGCCAAAGTGCTACCAAAATAGGTATGCACATAAACAGGATATATTTTTTCTTTACCCTGCTAACTACATTTATTTTGCCTTTCTATCTATGAAAACATGTGCATATATCATATTATCCAAAAGAGGTCAGTCATTGTCTGGCCATTTCATACATAGGAAAGAGCTGAGGAGAATATAATGTGAACCTTTGTCTCTAGTGATTTCTGATCTTTGCACTTTTATTCCCAGAGGAACCATCAGCCCATATCTGGATAAGCAATGTGGTGGAGTAGTCTGTGATTCAGATGAGCCCTGGCAGCTTTTCTGTTAGTGGGCCCTTTGCAGTGGCCCTTTTTGATGCTTCACAAGTCAGCAGATCATTCTTCCAGCTTCCTCATCCCCAAGTCCCAGAAGCACTGCTCTTTGAAATGTATAAGCACCACTACAAAGAAGAAGGAGAGGCCACAGGGCATTTTTCAAGGAAAACATTACAGTAGATTCCTTGCAGGTCACCAAGATAGCAATCATTATTGGCCTTGGCTGCTGAGACTAAGCAAGAAGCATTTCCTTCCTCTAGGCGCAGCCACATTCCTTCTCTCCTGGTAGAGTTGCTTCAGGTTCCCTAGGTAATACAAAGCCTTCACACTTCCAGATCTTCTGCTGCAGGCAAGTACATATTGTATTTCTGTCTGCCCACTTATTTCTCAAGTTCTCCTGCTGTTCCTGAGAGGGCCTACTAACAGCAACTCTTGCAATGCACTTTTTAAATTTCTTTTCTTTCCTGGCTTTCAGTGGATGTAAGACCTAGACGTTCAAAAGCCTGCATCAGCAC
Source organism: Serilophus lunatus (assembly GCA_013399895.1). Taxonomy (NCBI): domain Eukaryota; kingdom Metazoa; phylum Chordata; class Aves; order Passeriformes; family Eurylaimidae; genus Serilophus; species Serilophus lunatus. The sequence continues at coordinate 646,218 of VXBA01001335.1, forward strand.
ATCCTTATATTTATTGGAATCCCTGTTTGAACACAGCTTTCACAGAAACAGTGGAAGATCAGTTAAGGAGATGCACTGAAACATTTTTTCCTTGCATAGTATTGTGATCTTCATTTTCCTGTTCTCTAACTCTGACAGGAAAATCCTCTGCACTACCTCGTCACTTTCCTTTTTTTTCCGTGTTTTTTTTTTTAGGTGGTAACAAAAAAAAGAATGTTCATTGGAGCCCAGAGTATGTTTCTGCAAGATAGTGGTTATGAAAACACATATAAATAATTGGTTATTATAAATCTGTCATTTTTGAGGCCTAGTGAATGTTAGTAGCCAGGATTAATTTGCAGGACAGAGAAACATTGAATAATTTTGATTAGAAAGGACCTCTGGAAGTAATCTGGTGTCTCTGCTCAAAGAAGGGTCAACTGGAAATTAAAGCCAACTCTGAAATTTGATCAAGGTGCAGATCCATAAGGTCAGCGTTTTTTTAGGACCCTTTAGTTATGGACAATGCTTCCGATCTCATGTGATGGCAGATATGCGGTATCCCAAAATATTATTTTTATAGACATTTTATAGAATCCTGTAATTTGATGGAGATGGCAATACTGAATACTTTAAAGACATGATATAGAATGGACCAGAAACCAAAACAGAAAAGTTACCCAGGAGCAACAGACAAGGGCAGAAATATTAAAACTTAATTGATATTATAAACCCACTCATCACCAATCAAAGCAGATGCAACAGAGATGATGAATTGGGAAAGCTTTGCTTTGTTGACTTTTTGCATTTCTGGAGGGCATGGTTCCTTCACCCAAATCTAATTTTCTCAATATGGTATTCTTGAGGGAGAGGACAGAAAAGGATCATACAAATGGCTAGTCTGAGCCTAGCCATGGGGAAGTGATGAATATATTGGAAAAGTTTAATACATGCCACACGTTCCTGTACAAAATGCGTGTCAAAATTGCCTTGGAGTATTTGAGCTGCTACAAACATCTGTATTTTGTGGGCTTGTACAAACTCAATGAGAGCATTCTCATATTTGATGTGGTTGAACCAATTATGCTTTTGTTTGCATTGAGTTCTGTATAGCTAGTTCCCTTCTACTTTAGCTTTGCTGCTATCAGGTCAGGACATCAAGTGAAAATATAGTCAATACTCAGATCTACTTCTGAAACGAATAGCCACTGTTTGCCAAAGCAATAGCTAGTATCCTAGTAGTAGAACTATTTTCTAGTGACATGACAGCAAAACCTTAGTTTTCCTTTGAAATCTCTAATTGTTAACCAAAATTAATCCTACCTGATTTGCAAGAATTTACATCATAGTGTTGCTCTATCATAGAATATTCCAAATTAACCATGAAGGAACAAGACAATGTCATATGCCTATAAACATCAAAAGAACATCTCAGAAGACAGTTAAAGTCATCCAAGTCTCCAAACTTGTAAATAAACTTACTCATTAGTATCAGGTATTAGATAATATCAGAGATTATTTAATTGTAATGTATTCTATCTCTTGCTATTTTTCCTCTTTTTTTCTCTCTCTCTTCTCTCTTTTTCATTAGTTGTTCAAATACATTAAGGACAAAACAAACTAGAAAGTTACTTAGCATATGTTCTCCCAAGCACTTAAAATTGCCAGGAACAAACTAATTTTTAGCCAAATTATTTGCACAGTTTGTTGAGTTGGAAAAAAGTACATGTAGCTGACACAAAATTAAGCAGCTCCTGTGTGCAGCTGATCTTTGGTGAGTCTTACTTAAAATCTCCAAGCTAATAGAACTACCACATGTGTTGGCTACCAAAATGCATCTTGTTACTTGTTGCACTGGCTGTTCCTATGGAAACTTACTTTCCTGCCTGATGGTAAAACATAGCGTTTCTTTCTGTAAACATAGTAAGGAGAACTGCAAATTTCCTTACTAAGACACGTTATTGTAGCTTTGGACTGTATTTTAACATGATGTGCTGTAAGTTCTTGTACATTGTCTTTTTTAAACATGTAATTATACTGCTTTGCATTTGAAACACTCCCCGAACTAATGACGATATTCAGCAACATCTGTTTCTTTGGTTTTTTTATTCTTTTTATTCTTTTTTATTCTTTCCAACACGCATAAATTTCATCATGATCTTTGAAGAAAACTTGTTGTAAAAGAAAATTATTTAGATGATGCAATCTATAAGGGTATAGAAAACTTGTCAATTCCTTATTACTAGAGTGTAAAATACACACATTACTTTTGGAAGCTGATTATGTGGAAATAAGCAGAGAAATACATAGGTCTTTCAAAATATGCTTCTTTTGAGCATAAGAACAGAGTTTTTTCCTCTTGAACCCTTAGCCAACTAGAAAATGAACCAAGAGGAAAACTGGAACTCTGCACTCTTCTAGACATGGTGCTCCAGGGAGGATCTGATGATTACTGTGCACCTTGTATTGTCTTTTAATCAATTTGATTTATTTTCAAGATTCTACCAAGTTAAAATGGCAATCACTCTGTGTTTACTTTACATTCATTTAAATAACAAGCATAAAAGAAGTAATAAAATATTGAATCAGATCATCTGTCCATCATGCCTGTTATTTTGTACTTTGTAATGACTAGTAGCAGACACTTAATATAAATTTAGTGGAAATTGACTATGCTAAACCTACTCACTTCCCTGGAGTCAGTTCTTCGTTTATGACAATCAGTGGTTGTAAGCACTTCCTGAACTGTGGGTCTCATCTGGACTATTTTGCTATGCAGCTTCTGATGGATCTATTCTCCAAGAGAATTTTTTAATGCCTTTTGGAACCTTTTGGACTTTTGACCTCCACAACATCCTGTGATAATGAGTTCCACAGTTTAATTTTGCATGAGATTTAATTATGTGTGAAAAATTACTTCCTATGTTTGTTTTGAACTTTCTGCCTGGTATTACTTGATTATTATACTAAGAAAAACAGTGAATAGCGAGTCTCTATCCAATTCCTCCACATATTTCATGTTTTTATAGACGTCCCTTTTGTTATTTCTGTCCAAACTGAAGAGACTATATCAACTCTTCTTGCACTAAAATGACTTCATATCTTTTTTCGAACATGTGCAAGGATACATTATGATGGAACAATGACAGTGATGATGATGCTCTTTATTAAAATAACTCGCACTAAAATGACTGTGACTCCATTCCTTTTCCAAATCAGAAGGACTTTTGGACAGCTAGTCCTTCTGACTACTAGGCTGTTTTAAAGTGAGTCTCTGCTTATATGCATATTTCTCAACCTATCCCTAATTAGACAATTTCCATGGCTAGCGCATGACTTCAGAGATTCTGGTTAAATTTACAATCTGAAATTACTCTGTCACCTTTATTTTCCTCCTTTTAGCCTAAAATCAGTGTAATTAACTGTATTTTTTTTTTCGAATCTAATCATTAAAAAGTGCCACTTAATATTCTAGGCAATGTCTCACTCAGTCACTACTTAAGCTGCACCATATCCTCCTTTTCTGTTTGGATATTAATATATTAGTAATGCAAGTACTTGATAACAGAATTCACATCTACAGAAAAAGGGATTTCTATGTCCAGCTGCTTTGTGTCACGCAGCAAAGATATGCTGGTCACGTGATTTACAGCAGGGCAGCACTGCTGATAATCAGAGCTGTGTGCAGAAAAATTTGTGGGAACCGGTGGAATCCAAACTTCTATTAAGAAGTGCAGTGTTATGGGGAAGTAACTCAGACCCCAGATGCACTGTGTATTCTTGTATTTCCCAGCATGGCAGTTTCATTCATAACAAAAATAATCATAACTGCAATAAACCCTATTTTTGTCATGGGAATGCTTTTACCCCGTTTTGGTTAAACATTATGTTTTATGATAACAACCAACAGTCCTTTGCCATTAATGTTTTTCAAGTGCATACAAGTTACAATCTGCTAAAGAAGCAAGTACAGGGTGGGGGGGAGGGCAGTCAATGTCTCAGTGACACTAAAATGCACTGACACTTTGTCAATGTGAACCTCTCTGGGCTTTGGCTTTTGTTATATTCTCAGGCCAGATTCCTTGGGTTTTGCCAACCTTTTAGTTATTCTTGTTCATGTTCCATCACTTTGGGGCCAGGTTTTAAGTATTCTGGAAACTGGACTTGGTTCAAACCTTAGAATAATTTATAGTTTGGAAAAAATATTTATATAAAACTTACTTTGATTCAGTCAGAATTTGGTAGATTTATGTGAATTTTATTTCTAGTTTTATATCCTCTTTCAATGGTTCTATGTAAGTAGAATCTGAACTTGAAGAGTACATATGTTTATGGAATTTAAAAAAAAAAAAAGAAAAAAGCTTATTTTAAGTACTAGCTGATTTTGCCCATTTCCATGAAGCAAAGCGTATGATGGATAATTTTCTACCATTCTACATTGTAAAATTAACAATGCTCAAGGACCCATTACAATATAATAGTTTTCTGGTAAACTGAGATGATGTTCATAGGATCACACTATGGTCTTTAATTGTTCTGTGCCCATGTAGGCAAACATATGTATTGCATATCCACCATGTTAGTATGAATCTCTCTATGATCCTTCTACATTATATAGAAATAATGTAACACACATGCTAGAAAACATCTGAGATCTCTTTTGGAGTGGAAGATGTTATCTCATGCACAGCATTTGGAATAGTTTACCTCTTGCAAGTTAAAATGTTTCTCACTCAGACAGAGGTCACACAGACCAGCAGAAGACAATTTGACTGAAGGCCTGCATCTGACAGGGAAGGTGCATTCGCAGAACTCCACAATATTGTCACCTATGCATATGTTGCTGGGTGACATCACTGGAGATTTTCAACTTAGTCTGAAAACAGTTCCTGGAATCAAAAACGGACCCCAGAAGTCTAAAATGTAGTCTGTGTAAAAGTCCATGATGTTCCTAGTGTGAGGTGGAGAGACTTGGATATAAACAGGCTCAAGGACCTCTGGAGCTGGGGCCAGTACACGGTGCAGGGTGCTCCTAGTGTAGGGGAAAGACATCAGCTGGTCCAAAGGACACATAAAAGATCATGAAGGTAGTATGTACATATGTAAAATCAATTCCTGTCTGCTGGTTTAAGTCAGTTTGCAAGACCAGTTCTGTTTGCATAGCTTAATTCAGAGACAGACTTAATGAGAAGAATCTTTCTTAATGCAAAATTTATGTCTCAGTTTGCTTTGTAAGCTGCTTGAAAAAAACAGGTCTTCTCATATCTAGATGCCATATTTATTTATATATATTTATAATATTTCTATTTATGTTTATATTTGTTTAGCAATATTATAAAATTAATGTTGATCAGTGACTTTTGCAATAATTATTATAGCTTGTGATATTAACAGTGGTTTGAGAGACTGACAAGTTTATTTCTTTGAATATATCTTATTATAGAATATGCTGAGCTGGAAGAAACTCATCAGGATCAATGAATTCGACTCCTGGCTCTGCACAGGACACTCCAAGAATCACACCATGTGCCTGTTAGCATTGTAAAAATGCTCCTTGAACCTCAAACAGGTTTGGTGCTGTGACCATTTCCCTGGGGAGCCTGTTCCAGTAACAAAAAACCCTTTGGGTAAAAAATATTTTCCTGATATCCAACCTAAACCTCCCTCAAGCTTCCTGCCATTTTCTTGTGTCCTGTCACTGGTCACTGTAGAGAAGAGATTACTGCCTGTCCCTCCAGTTCCCCTTGTGAGGATGTCAAAGACCACAATGAGGTCACTCCTCAGACTCCTCTCCTCCAGGCTGAACAGACCAAGTGTCCTCAGCTGCTTCTCATATGGCTTCCCCTCCAGACCTTTCATCACTCTCGTGTCTCTCCTTTGGATGCTGTCTAATAACTTAATGTCTTATATAATTGGATTTCAAGGGTTTGGAATTAATAGACGCTTTCAATCAATATTCTATAATATTTATTTAAAGTAAGTCTCTGGGATGCAAACTGAAAAAAAAATGAACAAATGCACAGTAGAAATGAACTATTACAATCTTTTAAAATAATTATTTCCTACAAAAGGAACATAGGATTTTAGAAACCTAAAATTCAATGGCATTTGATCTTATTTGGAAAAATTTTGAAAGAGCCTTGCAGATGCAGATGGGGGTACATAAAGGCTTGATTATCTGCATAGAGTCCATCAGGCTGAAAAGTTTCATAATTTACATTTCTTTTCCTTACTAATGGAGATTAATTCATCTTGTAATTCACATATTCACACCTGATCTGTACATTAGATGACATTACCTCAGCTGTAATTAACTGAAGATTTCTTGGGGGTGCAATTACAATGTAGTGTAAGTGTTAAAGGCATTAGCTGATCTATTGTTTTATGTGAGCACAGAAACTATTCAGCCAGGTAAGCCCAGCAATGAGAGAAATAACTTCTGATGAAATTCTCTTTCACATTCAGCATTAATATGGTGGAAAGTAGAGATGGCTAGTACTTCGATTTTTCTCCAGTATGTGTCTTAGGAGTGTATCTATTAAATTAATGGTACTTATGATAAGATTACCTATTTATGACAGTGTTAAACTTTACTCTGACATTTGTTCTTTGTAATTCAGAATTAGATTATTTTAAATGCATTATTTATCCCAAAAGGAAGAATGCTTCTCTGCTTCCAAGACCACGCAATGGCTTCTGCATATCCCAAATGTCACTGGATGCCTGTGTGAGGAGAAGTGAATTGAATCATTTGTATTAGCAAAAAGAATGAAAATGTTTTCCTTTATTTTAGAAAGATAACTTATATGAGAAACAGAATCATGTAAATTAGGTTTACATTCTGATTTAGGTGTTTTATTCCTATGTCTTCATCTATACTATTAACCTATACTCTTGGAAAATAATTTAGCTTCTACCCTTCAAACACTTATAAGAAGGAAGCTTTCATTTCAGAGTATACACACAGTAGTCACAGCCTTATTCATTTATCCAAAGACAGCTAGTATAGCTGTTACTGCTTCCTATTCAGAGAGCTGTTTGTGGGAAGAGCTGTGGGAACTGATGGAAAGCTCATCTGGAGTCCTAGGCAATCTGCCCCGATGTTGCTACCTAGTTAGTTCAGCTGATATATTTCATCCCCAGACATATTAAAGGAGTTGGAATGACTCCAGTAGACTCTAATGGGCTTACATGAGGCAATTACATGATTGATGGCAAACTGGAAATTGATGTGCTTTTACTTTAGCTAGAAACTCTTTTGAAATCAATGCAAAATGATATGGAAGTGTCTTAAAAGATATTTGTCTTAGTGACATACGTGTGGTTTCCCCTACGTACTGCCATTGCTGAATATTAAGGAGTGAATGGACCTGAGGCTTAATCAGGTATTTCCTTCTAACTAGCTGGGTGGAAATGCAAGCATTGCATCATCGAAGTTCAAGGCAGCTCATACTGGCATGAAAGTGCAGCCGTCCACAGCTGTTGTGCGCTGTTGTACAGGCAGTGGGACACTTACTGCACCCTCTAGGCTCTGGAGCAGTTATTTTCCTAAAATAGTTTCAATGTTACATTTCCTCTGAAAGAGTTTCCTTTCTATTGAGAAATTGATTGTCTCACAAAGACAATTGCAGATGTAATTTTCATTATGTTGTAAAAAACCCATAAATATTTACTATCTCAAACAAGTCTTAGTATTCTGTTTTCCCTGAATGTCAGGTAATTATCCAGACTCCTTACCTCTTCTCTGTGTCTGAAGGCATGAATTAGTGACTTCCCTGTGGACAATCGGGAATAGCTCACAACATGTAAATTATATGTTAGAAACAATTATCCACTCTTCATTTTCTCCAGGGTGTTCTGAGCTTTCATACTTAAAGATACTCAACTGCCTTATTGAACTCAGTGAGACTACAAGCAAAAGCCTTAGGACTGAACCATTTTTAATAACTTTGGTCTACAGGGTCCTCTTTTTAATTTATTTCTATTCATAAAGTATTCTAAGTTGGGCGGTATATTTCTGATGTAACACTAAAAGATGAAATTGTGAGTTTGGACCATTATTGTCTAGAAATTTTGAAATTCAGAAATAAATATACTGCAGTCAGAGTCAATCCAGAAAGCAACCCCACAGGTATGCTAGTTTCCCAGCCAGCATTGTAGTCTTCCTATACTGATGCTTTGTGTTCAGGTTTAGGGTTTTCTCAAAGGGCAGTTACTTCTATCAAGATAGATTTTTATTTCTGTCTTTTATAGACTCTCTAGCTCTCTCAGGAATGCTGAGATAAAAGGTTAAGTCATGAGCCAGCACTGACTTTTTCAAATTGTTTAGTCTGTAGTGTTCTATCATATACACTGTACAACACATGAAGAGTTAATACAATTCATATAATGTGTGCTGACTACAAGGCATCAGTGTTGACATTCACGCAGGCTTATTTCTATAACGAAGTATTTCAGTTACTGCCTTTGTCTCCTGTTAAATTCCTTTCCTTTTTGCGAAGAAGCACGTGGGGTTTTTTTTAAATGAATCATTATTTTTTTCCAACATGGTTATTTTATTTAGATAAATTTTGAGGCTCTTTTAACAATCTGGAAGGAAATCTTGACAAGAAACAAAACAGATCTTGAATCAGTTGTCTGAAGCCATTTTTACACTCCTTTCAAAAGACCAAGGAAACATTTCAAAGGAGTTCAAAGAGAGGAAGTAGAACATTTGGTGCAGATGTGACTTTGTGGTATATGACTGCAAATGAATGGCAATGCAAAATGTTCATTTTTACTATCAAATGTAAACAAATTTGTTTCTTATTGCTTCTAAGGGTGGTTTTTCTAAGGGTTTCTCATTTTTATTTTACAAGGCACGTATTGATCGCATTTCAGCAGCTGGTTTGACTCTGGATTCTGAATTATTTAGGGGTTTTTTTATGTGCCCTTAAATCTGTGTTGAGTGTTAACTATTCATTATACTTCACTACAGTTTTCATTCAGTTGCAATTATTTCCACAGAATCACAGAATCAAAGAATGAACAAGATTGGAAAAGGCCATTTTGATAACTGAGTCCAACCTAGCACGATCCCATCCTCTAAATTTTAATAAGTTATGCAGTATTTACAAATTGTAGTAGCACATAGCTCAGTGAAGAGAGTTTCAATACAGTTGAATCTCCTACATATTTGTCTTGGGTAGATATTTAATGAAAGCTAAGATGATGCTGCAGCTTTGAAGCATTAAAAAAAATATCTCTTCTGTTGATCTGCCGATTTCCACAAATTTCACAAGCTCTTTATCGAATTTGGTTAACTTTTGGTTGCCTTGAGATCAAAAGTTTGTGGGTAGGGTGGGATTAACAGTATACAATATGTCTTATGTTATTTAAGACCTTTTTTTTTTTTTTTACTATGTATCCATACACCGGTATTGAGCCTTGTCTTGCTGTTACAAGTCCCCTATTTTCTCCTCAGCTTTTGGCAAACAATGGCTTAGGGATTTCCTGAGCTAGAGGCAGCATCTGGACCATCATGTTTTAAGAGCCACTGGTGGACTTTTTCTCCTTGAATTCGTCTAATCTCTTCTTTAACTCCATTTATGCTTTTGGCCTTAACAGCATCCTGTAGCTGTGAGTTCCAAAATGTAATTATGTGTTGTGTGAAAAAGTACTTCCTCTTGTTGATTCTTAAATACTTGTTATGGGCAAAGTGCATTCTCTGCTGAGTGATAACACTGTTTACTTTACTGCATTTGGAAGCAATCACACCCTGGACAATAGGTGTTCCCAGCAGTAGGCCAGTGTGGTTGTATGTGAACTTCAGTGAGAAGAGTGACAGAAGACAAAAGAAGTGTGTAGTGGCCCCTGGTTTATTTTACTTTGTTCTGTTGTGAGACTGTACATAAGAACATTATGTACTTAAATAAGAATTGCACTGCTGGGTCATTTATTGAAGTGAACAAGTGTTTATTGTAGGCTCTTCCTCTTCCTGTGCTTTGCAAATGAAGTGAAATCTAAACTCCAGTTTACCATAAACGGTTAGATGCAAGTTTCCGTTGCTCTATGTATAACAATATACAGTTAGTATGTTATGCACTAAACACTTATGTTAGCAACACAGATAACATAGTTGTCTAACCCACATGATATACTTGCTTGTGTTAGGGTCATTTTTTTCTGGCCGAGAGGTCAGAACTAACAGCTGCATTGAGGGATGTCATTGTCAAATCATGCCCCTGAGCAGTAGGATCAATACTTTCATTGCTAGCAATGTTTTATTAATAAATGTTTTCCCAGAAAAATTAATTTAAATAAAGTTGCTGATTGCTTAGAACTTAGGCTTTGTATTTACGCAGCAAAATAATGGTATAGAGAACTCTAACCCAGTATGACTAAAGAAACCAGTGCATGAATGGTAGGAAAAATTTTGTGCAGCTATATCCTCTTATTCATGTCAGCAATGTACCAAAAGATTAGGACAAAAATAGACCTTCAGTGTTTTCTGTACCACTGTGAATTAATTTTAGATTATATCAAGATGCTTATTGTTTGAACTTGCATTTGCAGAGCAATCTTTCCACATTTTTTAATAGGAAGATTCAAGAACTAATATTACTGACAATCACTCTTTTCACATCACAGTATCACAGTATCAACAAGGTTGGAAGAGACCTTAAAGATCACCAAGTCCAACCCATAATCTTACAGCCCATCAACTAAATTATGGCACCAAGTGCCTCATCCAGCCTACTCTTGAACACCTCCAGGGTCAGTAACTCCACCATCTCCCTGGGCAGCCCATTCCAATGGCAGATCACCCTTTCGGTGAAGAATTTCTTCCTAAGATCAAGTCTAAACCTCCCCTGATGGAACTTGAGACTGTGCCCTCTTGTTCTGTCACCAGTTACCTGAGAGAAGAGATCAATCCCCGCCTGACTACAACCTCCTTTCAGGTAGTTATAGACAGCAATAAGGTCACCCCTGAGCCTCCTCTTCTCCAGGCTGAACAACCCCAGCTCCATCAGCTGCTCCTTATAGGGCTTGTACTCCAGCCCCTTCACCATCCTTGTTGCCCTTCTCTGAACACGTTCCAATAACTCAACATCTTTCTTATACTGAGGGGCTCAGAACTGGACACAGGACTCAAGGTGAGTCCTTACCAGTGCTGAGTATAGAGGAGGGATAACTTCCTTAATCCTGCTTGCCACACCATTCCTGATGCAAGCCAGGATGCCATTGGCCTTCTTGGCTGCCTGGGCACACTGCTGGCTCATGTCAAGTCTGCCATCAACCAGCACTCCCAAGTCTCTCTCTGTCTGCCCACTCTCCAGCCGCTCCGTCCCCAGCTTATAGCTCTGCATGGGGTTATTGCAACCAAAGTGTAAGACCTGGCACTTGGACTCGTTGTATCTCAACCCATTGGAATCCGCCCACCTCTCCAGCCTGTCCAGGTCCCTCTGCAGGGCCCTCCTACCCTCCAACAGATCAACACTTGCTCTGAGCTTGGTGTCATCTGCAAACTTACTAATGAAGAACTCAATCCTGTCACCAAGGTCATCAATAAAGATATTGAACAGAACTGGGCCCAACATCGAGCCCTGAGGGACACCACTAGTGACTGGTCACCAACTGGATGTGACACCATTCATAACCACTCTCTGGGCTCGGCCATTCAGCCAGTTCCTAACCCAGCATAGAACTCTCCTGTAGAAGCCCTGGGCTGCCAGCTTCTCCAGAAGTGTACTATGGGAGAGTGTGTCGAAGGCTTTACTGAATGGGTTACACATGGGTTTTGAAGACTAGAATTAAATTTTTATAGAAACATACTTGGTTTCACTAGAATGTGTTCTTTTCTTTCATTTTCATTAAATCGAACACCTATTTAACAATCTGTAGGAACAAAATGTACCTGAAGAAATACATATTATACTTGTAAAGAAAAAGGAGATATTGCTTTACACTCTGTTGACAAAGACTCTCATACTATCACTAACCAGTGAAAGTATCTTCAGCTTAAGCCATGAAAGTGCAATATAGTCTACATTACTAGAATGTATTTTGAGGCAGAGACATATAGCTCATTCTGTGTTGTAAAATTATAGGCATGTCCCTAAGATAGAGAGTAGTTTCTCTGTCTTCCCACATATAGAAAACACTAAGAGAAAGGAAGGCCTCCAAAGAGAAACACTTAAATTTTACTCTAATGACAAAAAGAGACACTACTATAGAAGGTTATCCATTACTCCCATTCAGAATTGTCCTTTGGAGGTGCCAGTTTCTCTCTATTGGCTTGAAGTTTGGAGATGTGAATTTTCTCCCCTGCAGGTTCTCACTTCAGAGAAGTGCTCTGAACTCTTTTGCAGGTGCAAAGGGAACTCAGAAGAGTGTAGAAATTAAGTAGAGGGGAAATTATAGCATTCACATGAACTGTGGGATTCAGTTAATGAGGAATTTTGCCTTCTACATGCTTTTCAGACCCTTGAACCTACTGCCATGACTCATGCAAACTTAGGAGGTAAGAGTGCAATAACTTCATTGAGTACCATTTAACTTACACTTCACATGCAAAATCACTTCCAGTGAATTTTTCTTTTCTTTCACTTCAAAGGAGACAAGCAATTTTCTTGGTAACATATCCAAAAATAACACAGTTGTTTACAGCCTGGCTTGCACCAGGGGTTCTAGGACTGTGCTTACAAATTTTCTTTAAAACACAGTGGTCAGAGGAATCCAGACAGATGAACTACAACTCACAGTGTATAACTGACACTTTAAAAATACCTAGCCTTTAAATAAAAGTTAAAAAATCCTTGTATTAGGAAGAGCAGAGAGGGTGAAATAACACAGAGGATTTGTTGGAAAATATTTGTGAGTGTTCAGGACAGGTTTAAAACTTCTAGCCATATGGACAACATATGTGTACATTAGCTGAGACCAATATGTAGTTTAAAATGTCCAGGCACATAAAATTTATTTTGTAAATGCATTTTTATGCCAATAACTGTAAGATATATTTCTTCATATCAGTGAAACCCAGTTATTTGATTATTGGCCAAAGTAAGCATGGGGAATCAGCACTTGCATTAGCAAAACTGAGATGGCATCCCATGTGACCCAGTTTCAGAGCCCAATCTCTTAATAACATAGAGTGATACTTCGAGAGAGAAACAGTAAGGAAAAGTTACCACATTTCTTAATATATGCAAGGAATAGAGGAAAATGAGCATGCTTTTGAAAACGTAACTGTTGCAGCATCTCTAGATTGACTTGAACTCTACCACAAGGCTCCAGAGGAGCAAGGGAGATTGGTTGGTCAGCACATAAAGGCACATCAGGAGCAAGATAGCTTGCAAACAGTGTGGGCAACCTGGAGAAAAACCCCCACAACAAAATAGGTAGTTACTCTAAACTGGCGGTGTACACATCTCTATGTATGCCGCTGTGGGAGACGTCAGCCACTGAATCAAAACCATAAGTGACACATATAGCTTGTATTGCATATATTTAGATTCAAATTATCTGAGCACTCCAGTTGCTGGTGAGATATTTTCTCTTCAACTTTTTCTCTTGGTGGGGAGTTTGTTCCTTATATGATCTTCCAAGTGGGTAAAAGGTTCACAACTCTCTGCAGTGGATTTAGCTACCTGATTTTTTACTCTATAGCCATAACTGTTTATTTTCAGGTTTTATATATTTTTCAGGGACTTTGGAAAAGAGATAAGTATACACGCTTAGATATAAGAAAAACATTTTTGAAAGGATATTCATGTCACCTAAAAGCTTTGAGAGCTGCAGAGGGCTTTTTCTATCTTGTTCTACGGAGCCATGAGAGATGTTCTGCTACTAATATGGCCTAAAATTTTCCATTGCATTCATAAGCAGATGAATAATTTTTGAACATTAAGCCCTGCAAAGGCTTTCTTTGTAGAAGAGGCACCTTTTTAGGTGGACCTGAAAAACAAGAAAGCAATGCATGCCTCAGCAAACAGACATAGCAGTAAAGCCCATACTTATGTTATAAATTAGGAAGAAAATGAGGTTTGCAGTTCTTCAGTGAATGCATGGAATATACTATGAATCAGCATAACACCTGAGACACAAGATGAGCAGAGATCCCCTAAGGAAAAAGCAGGATTTCTGTTTTCTCCTGGAATGGGATTCTGATATGGGACAGACTAAAAGTCTGTGGCAAGTGGGGCTATGGTCTAAGTGGGTAAAGCTGGTAAAAGGTGAAATGAAACAAGTCTGTTGTGATAAGCAGGATTAATACTGGCTTCCAGCTGCCTGACTATTATGGGCCGTTGGAAACGACCATCAGGGAATTTCCCAGCCATGACTGTAGAAAACTCAGTTCTGATCAAGACTTAAAAAAATGCTTGGATCCATACTGAGTATCTGATGACACATTAAGTCCTTGATACTGAAAGACAAAGATTACACGAACTGTAAAGGAAATGTTTGTGTCTGGAGATGCTGAAAATTTAGTTGCTGGAGCAAACATTTGTTTGGATTTCTCTTTGTGGGGAATCATGTAGTTCTCATCCCTATGTCTGAAGACTCACTTCAGTTTTCTTAACCACAAGAAGAACAGTGCTAAAGACAATTCACTGCATGGAGATGAAGAAAGGAATTTCTGTGAGAAACAGTTTTATTTATTATGGTAGTCTGCTAAATACTTAATTTGATTTTTAGGATTAAACCTCTCTTTCTGGAATTGTAAAACACATAATCAATGTGCAAAGCTTGTGCCAATATGGTTTAGCTGTTAGCTATGTTACTGCTGAGAAGAAAAACCTACAAAATACATTCAAGATATTTTTTTAAATATTTTTTTTTTTACATAGAAGGATATTTTTAGGGTTTCACATATGCCTTGACCTCTTCTTCTGAATATTGAATATTGCTGGGTACCTTTCTTTCAGAAATTTTTAGAGATGACAAGGTTTAGTACAAGGTTGAATGTTTTCAGCCTTGCAGGTGAATACTAATGCACTTTTACTACAACATTTTTTGCTGAGTATCCTTTTTCATTAACTACTTCAGAAATTTTCAAATAAAAAAGTGCCTACAATACAATTGCTTGTATAAATCTGAAATATGGACTTAAGCAATTGGAGTATGTAATAGTAAAAATTCTCCTTTAAAATATGAAGTGGAAATTCCAACCCTTAAAAAGGTCTTTGCTGAGAGTTACCTGGTGGAGAGTCAGGTGAAATCTGCTCATCAGAGCAGCTGGATCAATGTCTTTTGGGTTGGTCTTATTTCCAGTGACAGGTTAAGTAGTCAGTAATACACAGCAATGATCCAATGATCTCCATGAAAGAGTTCATTCAGCCATTTTTTAGAATACATTGCCATCTGGTGTACAAACTTTTGAATATGTCAGTCTTACTATTTAAAAACCTCATGTCCTTGGACAAAAAATTGTCCATCATTTGATTCTAACTTCCTAGAATCAACCTATTGGTCTCAATGAACTAAAACCTATTGTAATTTTTATTGCAGTTGTTTCATAAAGATTTTCTGAACATTTGTGAATTCACACAATAATAATACATTTAAATTGCTACAGAGACTACTTACGTGTAGGTGCTGTTGGATTCCTGCGAGACAGAAATATCTATCTTGTTTTATCTCTCAGCTAAAAGAAGAAATCAAACATAATGCTACAAAAATAAATTGTATTAGTTTAATTTTATAAATTATATTAGTAAGATGGGCACTGCACTGAGGTGCACCATTCTCACTGCTTGTACCCTGTGCAAAGAGGAGTTTAAAAATATGAAAAGCAGACTTTCATCCCAGACAAATTTTAGAGGATGTTTCACTGATTAAGTAAAGGTTTGATTCATAATTTCTAACAGATTTTGCATAGTGACTTTTATTTGATCTCATAATAAGCAACTTTGTGTTTGTCTTAGCTCTTCAATACATGTCTTCTGATCTTTCATAAGTGTTGATCAAGGGTGATTATGAAAGCTAGCAAAACTGGCTTCTCAGATATCACATTTGTCTCATGGTAGGCATAATAAAATTATATTCCTGCTAAAAATACAAAAAAAAAAAAAGAAAGAAAAAGATGGATTGTTTAAATGTATATATTTTCCTGAAGTGTAAATAAAATTTACAATTTGACGAGAAATGCAGCAATCATGGAATCACAGCAATCATCCTTCTGAGTTGGAAGGGACCCACAAAATAATTTTGGGATCGTTTCTGAATTTCCATGTAAAGAATTTTTTTAATTATTCTAATGAAGCTTTAAAAAGTTGTCTTTTTTTAACGGTTGATTTCTAGCTAAGATAAATTTAAAATAAACTAGTTTAGTGACTTTCTAACAATGATACTATACTTTCTGCTCTGTACCTCTACAATATCTAGTACAATGGGATTTGGCTCTCCTTGGTCATGAAAGACTGCCATGTTAATAAACATGTTTAATACTAATCTTTCTTATCTTGGATTTCTGAGGACCTCTTTTCTCATGGAATCTGAGGAACAAACACACGAGGTTACTGGGTCAGGCTCTAGTTCTTCTAACAATGAACTTTGATTTGTTTAATTCATCTGTCAGGATTTGTTTGGCTTTACATAATTACTTCCAGACTTATCTGCGATAACTTAATGGCTTACTTTTGTTGTGACCTTTTTGGTAAGGTTGTATATAAAATAATTGCACTGATTGCTTAAAAGGATTTGGCCAGTATTATAAAAGACATTTGTTTGATTAAATAGTAATTAAAAAGTGAATGCCATTAAAAATACAGTTATGACCAGCTCTTGTTCAGTATGGCTCTTGTGGAGTTTAAAGGTCAGTTTATGCTATTGCTTATAGTGGTTTTATTACTATTTATTATGTGTATGCTAAAGTAAGCACTGTACTGTATCTTATGAAGCTTTGCAACATATCAGACATGGTTGCAACACTTGTCTTTAACAGTTCTGTCAGGGGAATAGAAAATTGAAGTGACATGTTAATCTAGAAACATGCTGCATAAATTGAAAAAACTTCCAGATCATGGAATAAACTAGTTATTTCTATTATTTTCAGTCTTTATTATTGTTATTGTTATTATTATTATTTTGTTTCTGTATAGTTTTCATGGGAAAAGTGTTTTTCATCTCCTCCCTTCATTATATTATCTGTAAATAGTAACTATTCATACTTCCTTGTCAAAGATTTGTAATTAGCCTTGAATGGCAAGGCAGTTCAGTTCCTTTGTGTTTGGATATTTAACCAAATAAAAGTCTTTATAAATCTGATAATATTAGAAAGAATAATATTTTTTTCTACAGGCTTTATGCTATATTGGATTTTCTTTTGTGTTTTCCTAGCAGTTTTAGCTGTAAACTCATTCTAGTTTGTATTTTTATAATAACTTTATCTTTAAATAGCTTCAATATTAGAGTGTTATTCCTAATCTGCTGTGATAGTGCCAGATCTAGATCTCTCTTCATTTATATTTCTTCTTCTGGAGTTAAAATCCTAATTCATGCCAGCTGCTCAGGTAGCTAATGTCTAGGTTTTTTACTAGTGCAAAATAGCAAATAGGAATAATTGGCAGTTAAATCTCTACTCTAAATCAAGCATGAGCTGAGGTATTCACATGCCAGATGAATCTCCCAAATACTTCTGTGCTGACCTGTGACTAAGTATGCTCTGAACAAGTCCATCGGTTTGAGGTCCACTAAAAAATTGGCTGTTTTATACAATGTTACATCGGTAAATGACAGTCATTGTAAATTGCTTGAGAAGCCTCCTTAGTAGAAAATGTACCTTCGGGTGTGACTCGAGAGGATGGCAGCTTTGAGACAAAATTTAGTGCAGTTTTGCCTGTCCCTTCCTTTTTCTCCTGATCATTTTCTGTTATGGGAAAGATACAATGTTCAGATGTGAATATAAAACAGTTTGTTTCATCTCTTCTTTCCCCTTGGCATGCAGAGTTGGGTAATCCTCGTCTGCACTTTTGAGTGCTACCTCAAATCATCTTCTGGTGTGCCTCCACCGAATCCACTTGCTCCCATCCCTACATGGTCACCTGAAACAGAATTGTTCCTGGAAGAACAGCTGTGGAGTATGTAGGGATTTAAAGTTCAGAAAAGTTCAGAAAAGGGAGTTTCAGGCGTTTTTCTTGTCCCTGTTTCAGGATTAGGGAGTTGACAAGATGGCCACAGAGGCAAAGATATTTTATCACCCAGCAGAAACTAGTTCAACCAGATTATTTTTGGTTTTGTTGTTTTTACATTTGATTGCAAGATTTAGGACAAATGCTTAGACCATTTGGTCTCTTGAAGAAAGGTGGGTTTGAGCCAGATGAGAACAGTAAACAAATATTTCCCCGGTGCTTTTAGTTACTAGGAAGGAAAACAAACAATGCAGCGTACACGTGCATGGATCGTTTTACGCTAGGATTAATTTCATTTTTACTGTAATAAATAACCTTCCCATGTAGGATATATGATTTCCTTTACTGCTAGTTTTAATATTATAAAAGACAACTAGTTAAAATGTAGACTAATATTACTGAGCTCCTCTAGACCGCAGGCCGTACGCAGGGAGCCGCAGGGCCTCCAGGGGCCCTCTGTGCGGGCCGGGCCGGGCCGCCCCCGCCGGCAGGGCCGAGCCCAGCCCGCGGCCGGCAGCCGTGGCGAAATGGGCTTCGTAAGGGCCAACAGCGCTGTGAGACACGCAGGGGAAGAGAAGGGAACCGAGGAAAAGACAACAGAGGGAATGCAGGGTCAGAGCGCTAGGAGGTACGCTATGGCAGGACAGGCACACGCCCCACACTGCAGCCAACGGAGGGCACACAGCAGAGCACAGGAAAAAGGAAAGAAGGACGGATTAGCAGGGAGGAACCGCAATGCACTAAACCCCTGTACCACTCATTACCTCCACTGAATGGGCCTGCAGCATGACCAAGGAAGAAGGAGAAAGCCCTGGAGGGAAGCAGTGACATGGAGACTAGCTGAGGGGCTGAGAGGTGCCTGAAGGGGAGCCGAGCCTGAGAGAGGATGGCGGAAGGATTTGTTTCACTTTCTGTGTTTGCATTTTTCCCCCAGTATCTGGATCACTCATTAAAGATTAATTTTAATTGACATTAAGTTCCCCAGGTTGAATCTGTTTTGGCCAGAACAGCGCCTGGTAATTGATCTCCCGGTCTTCACTCAACTCATGGGCTTTCTTACTCTTACTTGTCTTATTTCCTCCCTGGTCCCACTGGGTTGGGGAATAAGAATCTGGGTGTATGTGACGTTATCTGGAATCCACCACACAAACCCTTCCCTAAAGGTTGTTCCTGTGACACCAAGGTCTATTGCATTTTAATCTTTTCAGGTGAGGCCTTGTGGCCAGAATTTGGCCCAGTTCCGGTGTCATTGAGAGATTTCAGAGAAATAACACCTATCTAGTAAGTGGCATGATGAGAATAAAATCCAGTTTGGATAGGCCTGAACTGTGGTTATTCCTATTTGGATATGAATTCGAATAACCTCTTCTCTTCTGAATTCAGAGCTCCTGAATGTAGCATTAGCCCTTTTCTGTGCACTTTGGGAACGTGGAGGAATGATGCAAGAGTTCAATTGGATTCTTGTCACTTTCCTCTAATGGAATTGTCCAGCTTTCTAGGGTACACTTCAAAGTCAGGACTGTGTCTGTATCTGTAAATACAAGAAGATACTGCATCTTAGGACTGATAGTTCTGATTTGTTTATCTGAGGTATTAAATTCCTTTGAAGGGATGTACAACTACCTGAAAGGAGGTTGTAGCCAGATGAGTGTTGGCATTTTCTTCCAGGCAACCAGTGACAGGAAAAGAGGACACATTCTTAAGCTGCACCAAGGGAGGTTTAGGTTGGACATTTGAAAGAATTTCTTCGGAAAGGATGATTAGACATTGGAATGGACTGCCCAGAAAGGTGGTGGAGTCGCTGACCCTGGAAGTGTTTAAGGAAAGACTAGATGTGGCACATAGTGCCATGATCTAGTTGACCTGGTGGTATTTGGTCATAGGTTGGACTTGATGATCTTAGACATCTTTGACAACATAACTGATTCTTTGAAGAGCAGCTAAGAGGAAATCTACTGATTATGCTACAGTTATGATGTCTCCCATTTTGTTTGGACTAAATGTAAAATTCTTATCCCAGTGTATACTGGAGTAAATATTTTTTTTAAGTTGAACATACTGTATTTAATAATTTAAAAGAAACTGAGAGGAATTTTGAAAACACTGTGCCATTACTTAGGAGAGGTTTTAATCTGTATATAAATAGGCTGACTTTTAATCCTTTGCATTTTGATAGCTAACCATCTCAGGCTTATAGTTGAAATCGAGCTATTATTTTGGATTCTTCCTTCAGATTTCCTGATATTATGGCACTGTGGTACTTGGTATATACCTGACATGCCTAACTTTAATTGCACTCTAAAATATTTCAAGAGATAAAGTTATGGTAATAAACAAATCCAATGTTTAAATTTTTCATTTATAGAATCCAATATTAATGACAATTTTTCTGGGTAAGTACTTGCATCAAGGAAGATTTCAGAAGTGAGACTGTTGTTTTGTTTTTTTTTTGCTCAAGCAGTTACATTTGCTTTTCCAGACAGTGTAATTATTTGTGGCTTCTCAGCATCAGGGAAGCAGTGTGGCTGAAGGCAACCTGTGAGGTGCTTTTCCCACTAGATGGCAGAAGTTACCTTGGACCAGAATATCGAGCAATTTAAACAAAATACAGTGTTACTGTACTTAAATAATGGATTTTGCCCACAAGTGCAGAGATTTTATTATTTATTAAAAGTTTATCTGGTCGTATATTATCCAGATTCCTTTGAGTATACAGCCCCACTTTCTGCCTACAAAACACGTGGTAAATTTAAATTGCAATGGTCTGATTGCAAAATTCTCTTGTTACTTATGTGGAATTGAAATCAGAAAAGCTTATAGAAATTTTTATATAGAAAAACTTACTTATCCAAAAGAAGCTGCAATAGTTTAATGAAACTGATGCAAATATTATTTTTACAATGTTTCCATTATAATGTATGTCATGTTTTAAAACTGTATATGGAATATACTATATGTATTTTAAGTGCTTTGCCAATACATAGCAATAGCCAAAGCATATTGAATTGGCAAGCTTTTTACCCTGTGAGAGTTTTCACTGACATTTACATGGATATTCAGTTCAACGTGGTTAAGGTACAACACTGTGACAAGGCAGTAATCCTTGTTTTTCCAGCTCTTGCTAGAGCATTTGCAGCTCCAGCAGCTGGAATCTTCATTGAATAATCCAGCAAATATGCGCTTCATATATATATATAGAAATCTCCCTC
Organism: Serilophus lunatus; assembly: GCA_013399895.1. Taxonomy (NCBI): domain Eukaryota; kingdom Metazoa; phylum Chordata; class Aves; order Passeriformes; family Eurylaimidae; genus Serilophus; species Serilophus lunatus. The sequence goes on from VXBA01001335.1 coordinate 667,519, forward strand.
TGTCTTGCATACATTCATGTATGTAAATATGAATCTATGCTTTGACTTATTTTTCCCTAATTATTTCTCTCACAGAATCACAGAATATGCTGAGTTGGAAGAGACCCACAAGAATCATGGAGTCCAACCCTCAGAATCAGGCAAACTCTGCTGTTGCTAATGCAGCCACTTACTGTGAATGTTTTTCATACAAGTTTGGCTTCAATATTGTCTGCAGGCTGAAAGCATTGAAAAACCTAGCTACCTCTCAGTCTGAGCATGCTAAAATGTATTCTGAAATTGTCAGTGGAAAGCAAAAGGGTGTCAAAAACTTGCCTTCTTTTTTTATATCCACAGAACAGATGAACTGATGAGTATCAGTAGCAAATTTCCAAAGCACTTGGACCTTAGTTTGCTTTAATTAGCTGATAGTTAACTTGTCCTTGTGACTTAAAATATACTCACGTATTATGTAAATTATTTAATATTGAGACTAGTTGAATCACCCATGCTTTTAATGTTGCCAGTGCTAACCTCCATTTTTTCAGCCTGTTGTGATTTTCTAAACTGTAACACTTTTTCAGGGTAGTATTTTATATCCTGGCTGTGCCTCAGGCCGTGCTTTTTGGAAATCTTTGGCTAAGAAGATTCAGCCATTTCCAAGAAAGCCTGGAGAAAATGAGTTATTTGTTCCATGTTTTTGAAAAATAAAATAAAGTCTGGAATCTTTTCTTTGAATGACTCTTGCTGCCTGGTGCTCTGTAGTTAGGATTTGAAATTACACTGAGGAGGAATGGGCAAGGAAAGGCATTTTAGAGTCAGAATATGATATTTTCTACTCATGGGAAAGTCTGTTACAGGTCTTTGCAAAACCTGTTTTGCACATAGTCCATATAATCTCCCTTGTTTTTCTGGATGAATATCTCCAGGAAACATGCTTATGCATCACAGGTCTGTCAGGGAGGGGACAAAGCATCCCCGTAGCTTGAATGAGCACACTACCCTCTGTATATGAGACTGTGGCCAGAGATGGGAAAGAAGCAGGCTTCATCAGGATGAAGAAGCAGGATTCATCATTCCCCATTTCAGATGTCTGCATCTATGTCAGCCACTGCATGCTGGTCCTTTCTTAAATTCTGCTCTCAGTGGGTGGGGTAACCCAGCTCAGATATATATACTTCTGATCTGGATTAATCTGATATGATGACTACAGTGAGAGAATCAGATGTACAGTTCTGCACAAGGAAAATTGAGCTGGCTGAGCATAAAAAGTTGCATATTGTCAGGATAAATTTGTGTCAGGTACAATGTTTTGCTTGACAAAGGAAACATCCTGACAGTACCCGAAGGCATTTCAGTCCTTCTGCCATCAGGCAGAACCCCAGAATAACTCCTGCATCTTAGTGACAATCCAGTTCTCCAGTTCCTGAAAAAGACAGTTTCCTTGGAATACGCTGGTTCCATCTTGAAGAAGAATTCGTTGTTCCTTGAGAACTCCTAAAATACAACATATCTTTAAGAATGGAAGAAGTCTCTTATTCTGTTAATATAAAGGTTTAAAGATTCATTTCGATGAAAGGAAACAGTTACCGAAAGACAGGACAGGGATATGCTGCTGGAATTTAACCATGCTGTTTTCTCTCCAGCTTGTTATGTGTTATAGTAGGAGATAGTGTTCTTGCAAGAATTGTCTCATGCAGAATGAAGTCAGAGAAAACTAACCTAACACTACCCCAAAATTTCTAAACTCTTGCCTTGCATGCAGAAGAGCAAAACAAAAATGGTTTTTCAAAGGAGGGTCTTCCCTCCATTGTGTAATTTGAGGATGTACATTGTATTACTTTAAACTACTGAAATTATATGCTGGTATAGGAAAATTATTTTGTATTGGAAATTGCCCTTAGTTTTTTCTGTCATTTCTTCATCCTTTTATCAAACAGAAAATATAAATATTGTCAAACTTGTTTCCCTTGTTTTAACTCATGTCTTTTGTAGAAGCAATTTTCTGTCTGTTAACTACATTTCTTAAGGGAGCTCAACCTTGCCTTCTAAACTAACATTTTCAAATCTACTTCACAAATCATGTAACTCAAGAAACAATTATTGTATCAATATCTTAATGGCACCGTAGAAACCAACTTGATCTCAACAGCTCAGAGAGACCAATTAGGCTAAAAAAACATATTTTATTGCTAAATTAGAAGAAGATTCTCTGACAATGGTACATTTCTCTCTACATTACTTTAGGGAACTTCTTCCGTAGCGTCTGTAACACAGAATATATCAATGTCTAGAAATAGCCTTTCTTGTGTATGAGAAGCTGTTTTAATATATGTAATTAACTTTGTTGAAGATTGCCTAGGTGATTTTTTCTACCTTTATGTTTGTAAACATAAAACAAAAGGCAAGTGTTAGATAAAGGGAAATTCCTTCTCTGAAGGAGCTTCTTCTGATGACACTTCCAACAGATCAGATGTGTGCTATAGTTCTGGGCAGGTTAGCAGACGGTGATGCTGCTTTGGGGTTGTGGTTCTATGTAGGTTTTAATGCTCTTGCTGATACCATAAAAATATTCCAAGAAGATTTACATTTGAAACCAGTTAAAAAATCAGCTGTGTCACTTGGGGGTATATTTGGGTCTATATTCCCTTTGTTGTTGCTGTAAAAGATAACACAGCACTCCTTTATATACACGTTTCCTGGCTCCCATAAAAATCTTGGCTCTTAGTTTGCTTTCATGCTAGCAGAAGAGATTAGTTCCAAATGAACTAAGAATCAAAGAAGCTCAGCAAATTAAGGTGCCTTGAAAAATCTGTCAAATAAATCCAGTATAATAGGGTGTTTGGTCTTGATAGCGAAACAACACAAACAAAAGCAACATAACGTGTCTGCTAAAATTTCAGTACGGTGCTGGAATGGAGGTCAGAGCTTCCTCGATATGAAAAGGAATCCTGTTACAGGGATAAGTAATCAACCACCTGGGAGAATATAAAACTAAAATGAGAGGTGTCCACGGAGACATAGCAGTGCTGCCAAGTTAAAGATTTAAATCCAAATAAAATATTACAGTAGTCTCAGGTGATAGCATCCATAGAAGTTTGGACCTCATTAGGGGAATTGAAAAGCTTAGAGCTGTTTCCAGTAATAACACTCAATTTAGTTGGTTAAATTAAAGCCAAACTAATCTCCTTTCCATGAAGTGTTTGAGCAAGTTGTAGAAAACTCCCCCATTAGTTTTCTTGTAGGAGAAAAAAGTCTCTTGTAAATAAAAGTGCTGCAAGACTGAACTGTGACTCTTTGCACCAACCTGGTAATTCCCATTTACACTTTGGTGCAGTCCTATCTTTTCACCTATTAAACAAACCTAAGATCTCACTTTCATCCTTCATCAAATCTTATAAAATAAAACTTCTGGAGTGTGTTTGGGTTCATGAATGTCAGCTTTACTCTCATAAAGAAAGTGGTGAGTTCATGATTTCAACACAAGCTGATGGAATTTGGTTTGAAGGAACCGAAGCAGAGTTTTCCTTTTCCTGTGGCGTCCTCGGTGTTCTTTCATGTAGTCCTCAACTGCTTATAAAGATTCCTAGGAAACATTTAACTAGCCAGAGCTGAAATGAAGAGATGACTTTAAAGGAACTGTTTAAGTAAGGAACAAAACATGTTCGATACATTAGAAATTAGTATTAAATTGAAAAATGAACCAAACTAAGCAAAAGATATATTTCTTCATAATTCAAGGAATATCAATTACAGAAAATTACTCGGTACAGTGTATGTGAATATCCTTCAGCAAAGCCTTTTCTATGAACCATACTGACAACATGACGAATTATAAATTTAAAATGTTTACTGGTGATCAAACTCGATCGGTCAGTCTTGATCTACCCTACCTTAAACAGTACTATTGCGTCTTGCTCTTTGCAGTTTTCCATGATAATTCCGAATCAAGTATCAATGGTACAGGAAATTCGTTTTTCCCATTTTCTTTGGCATTTTTGAATATATGTGTAGCCAGATTGAATAAATTATCTATGTTTAGATTCACAAAGAATTTTACTCTGACTAAGATTAGAGCACTACAGCAAATATGAGCTTGGTATCACAATAATGAGTTGTGGACACTATGAAGGTAAACTTACCTTGTTTTGTATACAGAATTTTAGTAAATATATATAAATAAATCTTAAAACATATGTTGCCCTTTTTTGTTACTTACTGTGTTCTACAACTTGTCCTGGATCCAATAAAGTGCTTAAGAGGAATTGGCCTCAGTGAATTTCTGCATGTGTTTAAAGGTTAACATAAGCTGAGGGGCTTTGCTGAACTGGACATCTTGCTTGTGTCTTGTGATTTATCATGCTTTTATTATGCTGTCTAAGTTTCTCATGCTTGTTGCCTTTGATTTCACAGCTTAGATAATTTCTTACTTTAAAAATTCACTGTGCTTTTGATAAGTAGTGAAAAATGTCACTTTTCAAAGGAAAAAGTGTCCCATGGAAACTGTGGACAGCAGGAACGAGTTCAGTCGGAACTGTTGAGTCAGCAGGACTGAAATCAAGAAAGTGCTTTCCTGTCTTTTGAGATAAGGAGCCATTTTACTACAAACTATCTTGATTCTTCAGTGTGCTGCCACCGTCATGTCAAAAGCTCTCCAGTGTGGTCCCTGCAAAACTCTTTTGGTGGGTTTTAAAATGTGATAATGTGTTCAGGGATGAGGTTAGAGTAACACAAACCTGCAGAAATGAAGACGTTGTACCACTAAGGGATCCAGACTCCCACAGCACTCTTCTTGGGCAAGTTACAGTTGTATTTCATAGGAGAAATAGATTACATGAATAGCGCACAGGTGCTTCAAACTGACATATCCAAATCACTGTTACTCTGCATTTGTCTACAGGATCCACAGGTCATGAAGTTTAGCCAACTTATACTGTTGATTAGGTCAAAACTGTTGACTTCAACTTGCAAAACTTCAGCTTGATATATCAGTCTTATAGGTATGGCCATGTAGTCAATGAACAGATTACAGTGATTTCTGAAAAACACCCACAGTTTCTGTCTTAGTCATAGATGGGAAACAGATCTGTGGGAATATGCTCTATGGGTTAGACCTAGCAGCCTGGAGTGTGATGGGAGCAGAAAGACTCGCTCTAGGGTCAGGAGGGTTCCCTTGCTGGCCAACACAGGCAGAGCATGACACTGCTAGTAATACACAGTCTTGGGTAACCTACACATGTATCTAAAATCTATGATTTATGAAATGCTTTAACAGTTTGAAAAGCTATAGAGAAGATATAATTAACAGAATCATTTAAAAAAATAAAATGGCAAAGAACAATCTTAGAAAGTTCAAATGCTAAAAAGTTCTGATATTCCATTCAGATATACCCTGATTTTTGCAAAAGTTGAGGCCATTTATGCTTCTCAAAGTACATTGTGTTAAAGTAATTTTTGTTACATAACACAGCCTTAAAGGCACAATTACGTGGTGTTGTTGATTTGGTGGGGTGTTGTTTAGTCAGTACTCTTTTCCTTTCCATGCTTTTTTCCATTGCCTTATGAAATTCTCTCTTCCCCTTTTATTAAGTACACTTATACACAAATTGAAGTACCATGAGGTAATTAAATAAATTTCTTTTAGGAAGCATTTGGTCCAAAGGCTTCTTCAATATTCATTCTAGATAATAAATATAGAAATTAATCTGTACTTGCTTAAAAGCTACCATCCAAACAGCTCAAGCTAGTACTTCTTGTTGCGACAATATCCACTGGTACCTCTGCCATTGAAAGGAATGCACACTTGGGCCCCAAATAATCACAAAATTATAATCTGCTTTTATTTTATTACTGAAGTCGGTAGTCAAAGGGATTAGATTATAGGTATTAATCTTGTGAGCACATTGTGAAACTACCTTCTCAGTTATGTTTTATTCCTATTGTATAGAGTCTAGAATATTTTTTTTTATTTTTATTTTTTAATAACCATGTATAGCTCTCTTAAACTGTGAGAGTCTCTTTGGAATATAAGCCTGTTTATTTTATTGTGCTCTGTTTAGTTATTCTAAAAAGGAGTTACAGACACATAATTGTAGCCATCTGTTGTGTTTTAAGTCCAATCTAGCCCAAAAGTCAAAAAAGTCATGGCAACAACTTAGAAAAACAATGGCAATAATATGAACTCACTATGGTTACTGGTGAACCTTTATTTCTCTGTCAAATGAAGTAAGTTTCCTCAGAGAATTATTATAATGTTTGATTTATTTCTTTATTAAATATGCCCACAGTACAACCAGCTTCTCTATCAAAATTGTCACATAGCTGTCTCCCTGATTGTAAATCTGTGTTTCGCCAAAACCATGAGTTCTATTATTAGAAAAAAATCAAGCTCTAAGTGAAACCGCAGTGCTTGCTGTATATTATTCTAGCATAAACCAGCTAGCAGGATTAAGATTGTTTAAGAATATTTATTAATGGTGATGAATAATATTTATCATATAATATATTTAACCCATACTGTGATGGATTTAAAATTCATTATTTAGAGATTTTAGATATTTGATGTATTAGGTTTAATAATTCATTGAGCTATTTAGTAAGTAGTTTCCTCAATTAACTTAATCAAAATGTCAGTGACTTTTATGAGACATTGATAATTTTCAGTTTTATCCTGTCTTCTAGATATGTCCAGTTTGTGAGCATACTGCAGTGGTTTTAGCTAGGAATGGTGCATTGATACTTGTACAGTGAGAAATAAATGATGTCTAAATGTATTGGATAAAATCAAATAGATGCTTTCTGCTACTACAGATTGTTGACATGGTATTAGTTCCCTTTCCTCTATATTTGTGGAAAAAGCAGATGACAGAAATCTACGCACAACTGTTTTTATGTAATAATTCACACATCTTGCTCCTGTTAAACAGTAAAGCTGTAGTGTTTGGGGAGCAATGCTGTCCTTTGAGGAGAATTACAGACTACAGAATTCTAGTGGCTTGTAATTTTTTGAGAAGGGTGAGGATGTCTGAGATATGAAATGTGTCCTGGCTAGACACATTTCTCTTCTCTGTTTGTGGAGAGTTTATCCTTACAATGAACATAGTTTGGAGCCTCATGCAGTGCTTGTCATTAGGCAGGATGGATATGAGCCCCAACCACCTCCAGAGAGGTGGCAGCCCAATGGCAAATTGCTGTCTGTCCTACAAAGTTCCCTAGTAGTCAGCAACAGGGAACTAGGTTGTTTCTATCAAACCAATTTGGGCACTGTAACAGTGAATATGAAAAATAACAGAGATCAGTTTCAAGTTGATCAAGACACCTCCATGGAAAATAAGAGAACATGTAAGTGATGTGCAGTTTGTAGATTGTTTAACTCAGCTAGTAATAATCTAAATAAAATAGCAAGTAGTTTACATTGCTGTAAATGGGAGGTGAAATAAGCAATGTAAATGAAATAGTCTGTTCGAATTTCACTCACAAGTATAAATGTCATGTAAAAGCCAACTGCTATTTTTTAACTTTTCATTTCTTGAGTTACATGTGGATATCTTCGCTTTTATTCTTAGTTCTTTTGATAAATATGTCTAGCGAGCATGGGAGTGAACCACTACTACCATTAAAAATGACTGTGGAGACTTGCTAATTTTTATTTCAAAAGAGTACAAAAAATAGCTCTTTATAACCTAAAGATGACTTATTTGCAGTGGTGGCAACCACAATTTGTCTATAACATCAACTCTGATTTTTTTCTCTTGAGAAATTTACACTGAACAATGATTTACATTTCCCTGGTTTGTTTTTTTGAGCTAAAATGAAAAAATTTCCATACAACATAATCTTCTCATTTAAGAGCCCTTGGAGTCTCTCCTCCTACTTTTGCTTTTAACAGACCTCTGATGCTCTCTCATTCTAAATTTTTGAAGTATTTATTATTAAGCCTTGTTTGCATATGCATTTGTGCAAATCTATCTGTCTGTAGCCACTGTCTTCTAAGTCTTAATGCCCAAAGTTATCTGTTTTGATGCATTCCTTTTAATGCTTTTTATCAAGTAATACAATTACTAAAAATCAACTTAGTTTACATCATTCATACAAAGAACTCATGTCTTTGCTATTTTATCATACAAATATTTTTCAGACTTTGGGTATTATTTTTTTACAAGCAGGCAAATGGGTAAAAGTAGGGTAAGCCCATGGTTCAGAAGGTGAAGGGTGCATGTGTCCGGAAAAGAAGCTGTGCCAGACTAGAATCCGATCAATAGTGTTTGGTAACCTCGCTTGGTCATCATCCACAGACATGCCTCATGGACTGCAAGAGTTCCTGATTTTATGGATATTGTGTCATCCACAGCAAATGAGAGAAATAATTTTATAAAAAGGAAAGACCTTAAGAAATTTTCAGTATGCAGCTCGGGGAAACTGAAATACTGATGACACCAATTTCAATGCAAAAGGAGTGGTTTGGGATGACTTAAAAACAAGGCTCCTTTTAAAAAAAATACATACTCCTGAAGATCAGAGACTCAAGTTTCTAAGCAGAGATTTCATCTGTTAAACAGGTGGTTGTACAAAAGGATTTGAAAAGTATTAGTAAGATTAAAATATCACAGTTGTGTGTTGCAGTGCTTGGAATGTCAGTTTGCACTAAATCTTTCTCTCTCCTATTTCATCTCTTTCAGTCTCTGGGTAATATTAATCTAAGATAATGGTGCAAACATTCTGGGTATGATGCAACAAGGCATAAAAGCATGTTCATAATTTGGAGTATTTGAGTTATCCTTTCAACTGATAAGCATATGATTGAGTGCTCTGCTGGAATGGGTCCAAAGTACATTTTATTGCAAGCTGGAATGAGTTTGTGTGTGTGCTGTAACACACACCTTTATATCAGACTCCACCCCTACGCAGGATGGAATTGGTAATTGTGGAAAGGATTGCTATCACATTAAACAGCCAGACAGTGTTCATACCATCCTGTACTGCACAAAGAAAGAAAAAAAAATGAAGAAGAAGATAGGAAGAAGATCATGATCCGTGAGTTAATAAAGAAAGCAGGCCTACTTCCACAGTTCACATGAAGGGAAAATCTCCCACTGACTTAATTAGGTGCATGGCCTGACTAAAGCCTGCATGATTTGGCCAAAATTTCCTGTCATTCCAATGTTATGACAAAAGTCACCAGAACAATTCCAGCTGAGAAGTGGTCATGCTTCACACTGCATTAGGAGAACAAATGGAAGATGACTGCAGAACCTGAACATGTATTGACAATAGCTAGTGATAGCACATAGTACTGTTGCTCAGCTCCTGTTGAGCTCTCAGTTTTAATATTCCTTCTATTTACACAAGACATGAGACAGAAAAGGTGTTCTGTCAGGTAAATAAAGTGAAGCTTTTACTCTTAACTCTTGTCAATTTTGTATAGGAAGCTCTGTTTTGACAAGTCCTGTAAAAATAGTAGTATATTTCCAATAAAAACCATTAATATTTTATTCTACTTATTACATTTTTTACTGATTTCTGCTTTCACCTTTGTGGGCATCCTTTTCAGGGAATTAGAAAAAGGCCTCAAACCCCATAAAACATGTGGAATTGATAAACATGATGTCAAGGCAATCAGTCTAGTCAGTTTGGATAAAGGAGTCAGATGATGAGGCTGTGGAGTTTTTTCCTTTTTCATCGTCACACGCAGTGTGTTTGTTGGTCTTCTCATTCTCTGTGTGATGAAATATTGCTTAAGCAGTACTTGGATGTATTTTAATATATAGCTAAGCAGAGAAAAAATTATGGAACTAAACTTACAGTAGCACCTACTGCAATATTTCTTCATTATCAGCCCTCAAATTGACTGGCTTTTCTAGATCCTGGCAGTTGCACCCCACTCTGATCACTTGTTCTCAGCTTGACAACTCTGCCTGGGAGGTTCTGTGGGCCTCTCCCCCTGGACAACCTGAACAAAGGTTCTCCTTCCCTTTCATAGCCTCAGCTGATTGGAACTTGCTTGAAAAATCCCCTTAGAAGCTTCCCTTTATCCCACGATTAAAAGCAGAGTATAAGTCAGCATCCATAAAATGATCCACCACTGCATCAGATTTTGCTGTTCCTAGGGACCTCACTGGACCTTGCCTAGATGTGGGCATCCTAAGGTCAAACTCCAGACCTTCTAGTCACCCCACAGATTATTGCTTGTTCATCAGTTTTTCTGACTGAACAATTACTAGTGAATCATATTTTCTAGCCTTTTCCTAACAGAATTGAAATCAATGCCACCTAATAAATAGCTGGTGAAGAGTGATATTTGAGATATTTGAAACTTTCAAATGTAGATATCTGAGAAAGGCCTGTGGTATAATTTCTGTTCATTTTCTATCAATTTTCTTGCTATCTATTTCTTATTCACTTTGGATTTGTTCTGCCAGGACATAAAATAAAAGCAACTTTTTTTCCATTTTCATTCATTGGCCATAATTACAAGTTTTTGGTAATGTAATCCTGATAACTGTTTCAGAATGCAAAAGAAAATGACAATTCCAATTCTTTCTAGCTTTTTTTTTTTTTTTTCCCCTCCCATACCATGTTCTAGATTATCTCCTAGGTTCTTTTCCCTGTGCTCCATTTAGAAGATCCAAAGACAGCAAAGACTTGTTGAAGTTCCTTTTGGCAGGAGGCAAACTTCTGTAGGAGGGAGCAGAGAGAGATCTGCTGGTAAGGCTGACTCTTTTGTCTCTTTTCTTAGTCTGAAAGTGTGTTGGAGAAAAGAAAGGAAGTGACATAATTAACTCTGATAATCTCTTTGGTTGGTAGATAGTCCTTAGGGAAAATGACTGAATAGTGTTTCTTAGAACAGCCTTGTTCTGAGGCCAAGTAAAAAGACAGAAAGGGACTGTGAACAATTCTTTTAGCTGAGTCTTTGCTGTACTCAGTGCCAGTCAGGCATAGAAGAAAAATTAATAATTTGAGAAGGATATTCTGTTTGTCCTGAACTGCTTCTAGTCACATGTTATTTTAAATTAAAAATGTTAAATGCTTCTACAGATCTTGTTTGTGCATGTGGCTGTTAAATTACAGCATGTTAAGTTACATATGTGCTGATGTGACCTACTTAATTTTGTGTATATCAATGTCCTTCTCTGAATATGTAATTACCTCCACAGTTTTCTTGTCAAAATTAGATACCTAGAGCTTGTTGACTGACCATATAAAGTGCTGATGCCATTTGTCGTGTTGGCTGTGGAGGACACATACTCCTGCAACATGAAGAACAACTGGAAGAAATCAAGAAACAAAGGCAAATCCAGAAAACTGAGGGAGGGTATGTAGCAGCAACTGCCACAAAGGTAAAGGGCAATGGCAAGGCAGAAGTGGCAGTGTAGCCAGCAAGAGCCTCTGAGGGTGCACGGTGCAAAGGTGGCAGCAACCCATGTGGCATCACCCCACTGCCTGGCTGGCTCTCCCCTCACCACAGACAAACATGATGTTTCTCAGGCTACTCTGTGCCATTTTTTAATTTCAGCAACATACAAGGAGCTTCTAGTCAAGTAGAAAATACAGCTCAGTGCCAGGAACAGAAATTCTCTATAGCATCTCTGCACAGATACCAACACGATGACATGATGCCCTTGCCAGGATGGCACAGAGACAGTCTAAGTGTTTTGACATCTCTGGGTAACAGAATCTGTAGTACCTTCCTAGGGCATTAGGAAAGCATCACCAAAGAACATGCTTTCCTATTGAAGGCCTACATGGTACAGATTAAAGCAGATAACACAGAATTTATGGTATTATACTTCTAAGAGACCTAAACTGTAAACCTTTCCTGGTCACAGATGAGAGGAACAACAAAAATCTCCATTAAAAAAATATAGAACAACTGAAGTCATCAAAAGACAGTTAATAATGACCTATAAAATACATGCAATCTTCCAGTCAAAAATATAAACTGTATTTAAAATATTTAACAAAGAAAGAGTACTAGAGGCAAGAGTCTCTTTTACAAGAGTGTCCTGGCAAGAGAGGCAGCATAACAGTCAATTATTACAAACAAAATCCAGGTTTCTTAATTAAAATACAAAATACTGGCTCTGCTGTGTAGCCTGTAATAAGTTATGTCTTGAGAAGACTGTAATTATGCTGGCGCCTGCTAGTGCTGCCATAGTTAAGTTTGTCACCATTTCCATTATAAAACCCATTTTTAAGCAATTTATAATGTAGCCATAAAATGTGATTTTAGACTGTAACTTAGAAAATAAATTCTTAGACGGAAAAGTTTATTTTATTTTTTTAAATACAAATAATCAAATTGGTCATCTTTATGTTTTTAGGAGAGCACTAAATAATTTTATGAAATTTTATGATTTTTGAAGCTTTCTAGCCATTCTGTAGTATAAACATAGTTTCTTTTTTTTTTCTGCATTCAGAGGACCAGTCATTGTTTAAAAGCAGAGAATTTTATTTTTTGAAGATCCATAAATACAGGAAAACAAACTTCATGATTCTTTACAGAAATAGTGAAGACTGATTAACTTTGAATTACAATGAAGAAATGAGAACTTAGTTGACCTTGGGCCTCAGAATAAATCATTGCAAAATATTTCTACCATGAGACTGATCTTCACCTTCCAGTGCCCTTCTCTTGCCAGAGGAAGATGTGGCTTAGAGCTGGAGGCAACAACATGGGAGCTTTCCTGGCAGCCCTTTGTGTCTGTGTAGTGGTTTGACCCTGGCCCGATGCCTGGCACCCACTACAGCTGCTGTCTCACTCCGCTCTGCAACTGGACAGAGGAGAGAAAATATAACAAAGCATTCATGGGTTGAGATAAGGACCATGAGACATCCCTTACTGATCACCATCATGGGCAAAACAGACTCTATGTGGGGATATTAATTAAATTTATTACTAACAGTTTCAGAGCTCAAGAATGAGAAGTAAAATAAATCTTAAAGACGTTTTCCCCCCACCTCCCTCCTTCCAATTTCTACCTCCTCCCCCCAGTGGTGCAGGGAGATGGGAATGGAGGTTATGGTCAGTTGTTGTTTCTGCTGCTGTTCAGAGAGAGGAGTCCTTCCCCTACTTCCCACAGGACACAGTCCATCACAAACTTCTCCAGTGTGAGTCCATCCCATGGACAACAGTTTTTCAGACACTGCTGCCACATGGGTCACTTCTCCACGCAATGCAATCCTTCAGGCATAGGCTGCTCCAGTGTGGGTCCTACACAGGCTACAAGTCCTACCAAGAAAACCTGCTCCAGCGTGGGGTCCTCTCCCCATGGGTCAGCAAGTCTCTGCCAGGACCCTGCTCCAACATGGGCCTCTTACGGGGTCACAGCCTCCTTCCAGCATCCACCTGCTCCGGTGTGGCTCCTCTACGGGCTGCAGGTGGATCTCTGCACTCCTGTGGTCCTCCCTGGGCTGCAGGGGGACAACCTGCTTCACCATGGTCTTCACCATGGGCTGCAGCTGAACCTCAGCTCCTGCACCTGGAGCANTCCCTCCCTCCCTCCCTCCCAGGGGCATTACTATCACTCCTGATTGGCCTGGCCTTGGCAGGTCTGTCCTGCAGCTGGCTGGCATTCACTCTGCTGGACATGGGAGAAGCTTCCTGCAGCTTCTCACAGACGTCTCCCTTGTAGCCCCCCCTACTACCAAAACCTGGCCACAGAAACCCAATACAATCTGCTTCTTCTATCAATGCTCATGGAAACATACGGAAAATATCTGCCCCGAAGTAAAAGAAAATTCTCATTGATTTGTCCTATTGTGCATTTTATCACCAAAAGGTGATAAAGGATATGAGCACAGAAAATACTTAGCATCTGCTCTGAGAAATTGCTGTGAGAAAGTATACCTGTGTGCTTGGGCTATGCGGAAGTAGGTTTATCGTGTGCATTATCCTTATCTAAGCTATTAATGAACAAAATTCAGTTTGTTTTTATGATTCAATGCTGTGTTTCTAGAGAGGTAAATATATTTTTTCATGAGCAGAACTGAACAACAAATAGCAAGACCTATGAAATTATCATTGTGAATTCATTTCCCAAAGGAAAAAACTTTACTGCAGTCTCAGTCAGCATTTGTAGCTGGTTTATAATTTGCATGGCTTAACTAGAATTCCTTCAGAAAACACCATTTGCTCCAACTTAAAGGTCTAAGTGCCAAGGAGCAGGCACTGAAATTTGTAAAGCTAAAGAAGCAGAAATGAAAGACTCCTCATGTGTCTCTTCCATGTTTACATTACAATGCAGTTTCAGATGCAAAGGTTGCAATGTAAATCATGCTCCTGTTGCCAGAGCCTGCTTTACAAGAGGCATGGATGACTCTATTTAACATCATGCAGATCATGTTTTCAGACCTCTGGCTACATAACGGCAAATTTAGCAGCTACAGTAATCTTTCAAGTTCAAGGTAGAGATTTTAGTGTAAATTTACTGCAGATTTGAAGAATATACTTCTTCTAATATTTCAGATTTTCTCAACGACCATAACAAACCTCTGAGTGAAACAAATGGATTTTCTAGACCAGCAGCATGAACTGGATTTTCGCTTTATTGCTTTGCTTTGCCAATTTATGAAATTCTGGCTTGAACAGACTGCTGTAGTAAATACAGGGAATGACTACCCATTGTTGATTAAATAAATTTCATCAGCTGTGACCAATTTTAGTAATTGTACAAGATCAAAGCATTACATGCTAGAAGACAGTATGGTCAAATAAGAGAATTTCAGGAAAACAGTATTTTATTTTAAAGACTTTTCTTGTCGTGTGTTATGACCATTGCCACCACAGCGCTACTGCATGCTGGCTAATTAAATAGACCCAACCCTGTAGAGTTTAAATAGTTTCCATGATGTTTTCGCATATCTGTCTGTTTTCCCTTTGGAAGAAGAAGAAGCAGGCAACTCAGGAAGACTACCAGGAAGCCATGAGGTTATGCAGGGAGAAAATTAGAATGGCCAAAGACCAACTAGAACTTAATCTGGACATAAAAATGTTCTTGTAAATATATTAGCAACAAAAACAGGGCTTAGGAGAATCTGTACCCTTGACTAGGGGGGAACATAGTGACAGACTGTGAGGGGAAAGGCTGAGATACTTAATGCCCTCTTTGTCTCAGTCTTTAATAGTAAGACCAGTTGTTCTCAGGGTACCAGCCTCTGCATTGAAAGACACAGATGGGGAGCAGAATAAAGCCCCAATAATCCAAGGGGAAGTGTTCAGCACCTGCTACACCTTGTAGACACACACGAGTCCATGGGTCAGATGAAATGCACCCAAGGGTAATGAGGAGCTGGAAGAAGTGCTCACCATGCCAATTTTCATCATTTACCAGCAGTTCTGGCTGACCAGAGGCGTCCCAACTGACTAGAGATTAGTAAATGAGCTGCCCATTTTCAAGAAGGGTGAGAAGGAGGATCCAAAGAATGACAAGCCTGTCAGCCTGCCCTCAGTGGCAGCGAAGGTCATACAGAAGAATATCTTCACAAAATCACATACAAGAGAACCAGGGGATCTGGCCTAGCCAGTATGAGTTCATGAAAGATAGGTCCTGTTGTCCAACCTGATCTCCGTTTGTGACGAGGTGACCTAGTGGATAAGGGAATGGCTGTGGTTGATGTCTACCTGGACATTAGTAAAGGCTTTGATTCTGCTTCCCATAGCATTCCCCTGGAAAAGCTGGCATCCCACAATTTGGACAGGTGCACTGTTCACTGGATTAAAAACTGGCTGGATGGCTGGGCTCAGAGTGTGGTGGCGAATGGTGCCAGACCTGGTTGGCAGCCAGACATAAGTGAGTTTCCCAAGGCTTAGTATCGGGACTAGTTCTATTTAATATCTTTATCAATGATCTGGATGAGAGGATCAAGAGCACCCTCAGTATGCAGATGACGCCAAGTTGGGCAGGACTGTTGATCAGCTGAAGGGTAAGAAAGCTCTGCAAAGGAATCTACAAAGAATGGTTCAATGGACCAAGGACAATTGTATGAGGTCACTAAGGCGAAGTGCTGGGTTCTTGCCTTGGGTCAGAACTACCCCCTGCAGTGCTACAGACTGAGGGAAGAATAGCTGGAAAGCTGCTCAGTGGAAAAGCCCTGGGCCACTAGTCAACAGCAGCTGAACATGAGCTAGCCAGTGTGCCCAGGTGGCCAAGAAGGCCAATGGCACCCTGGCTTGTATCAGCAACACTGTGGCCAGCAGGATTGTGTTTAGATGATAGGATGGTGTTGGGTAGGTTGATAAGTTAGGTAATAGGTTGGACTTGATGACCTCTATGGTCTTTTCCAACCTTGTTAATTCTCTCTGTGTGTAATTGTCTCCCCTGTACTTGGCACTGGTAACACTGCACCTCAAATCCTGTATTCAGTTTTGGGCCTATGATTACAAGAAAGACACTGAGGTGTTGGAGAGTGTTCAGAAAAGGGCAACACAGCTGGTGAAGGGTCTGGAGAACAACTCTAATGAGAAGCAGCTGAGGGAGCTGGGGTTGTTTAGCCTGGAGTAAAGGAGGCTGCAGTGAGGGAACCTTACTGCTCTCTACAAGTGCCTGAAAGAAGTTGTTAGCAAAGTGGGGGTTGATCTCTTCTCCCAAGTAACGAGTGACGCAACAAGAGAAAATGGACTCAAGTTGCACCAGGGGAAGTTTAGATTAAAAAAATTCCTCCACTGAAAGGACTGTCTGTCATTGAAACAGGCTGCCCCAGGGAAGTGGCTGAGACACCATCCCTGGAGGTATCTAAAAGTTATGTCAGTGTGGCATCTAGGGACATGGTTTAGTGGTGGAATTGGCAGTGCCGAGTTAATGGTTAGATTTGATCTTAGAAGTCTTTTCCAACCTAAATTATTCCATGATTCTATGTAGAAAGATCAGTTAGCACATACCAAAGATTTTAGGGTGTACATCGTCTAGCAGTTGTCCCATGTACATCTTTTTCTTTCACAGTCCTTCTCCAACAGTAAGAGATTACTAGTCTCTTAAGGACTATGTGATTCATGGTAGTGCTCACTTTCATTTGAAAGTATTGGAGCAGCAGCTCCTTTTTTTACTGCCTCAGAGGCCACCTGATCTCTTACAAACGGGGAAAATTTGCTAAACAAAGAAAGCAATTTTAAAAGAAGAAAATAACATCTTTAGTTTCCATATGCAAATGGAAATGGTGGGGGAAAAAGATTTAAAGTTTCAAAAGCTGAAAACAAAATCCATGCAGGCTCAGAGGCAGCACATTCAAATGTCAGGCTAAATGTAGAGAGACATAGTGGGAGGAAGTATAAGGAAGAGAGGAGGAGTGTGTATAAAACAAAGCACAGGAAAATGTATAAACCCTCCAAAACTAATTTAGAGATTGAGAGACTGCTGCATCATCCTATTGCCAGTAGAGGTGCTAAAGCCACGGCTATGGAACATAATAGCAAAATGTTCAAGGGAAGAAATAATTCCTATATTTAGATAGGTAGAGTATTTCACAATATGAACAACAGTGCAGTGAAGCTATGTAGAAGCCATCCGTTTAGAAATTAATTTCTATATGTATCTGTAGTTGAAAACAGAAAGATCACCAGCAAGAGGCAGAAGTTGCCTGAAGAAGAGCTGCAGCCAGCCCAGGAACAGCACAAGATACTTCAAGCTGTGCTGCAGCCAGAAACAAGGAGATCAGCAGGTACCAGTCTGCAGCTGGGGCACAATGAAATTCTTCTACAATCTGAGCCAAGAATAACCTTCTTTAAAAGTGCTTTGCTACTTAGAAATGTTGTTCCTGTCCAAGTGTTTTGTATTGCCTCAGTGCAGTTCCTTTTTTTTTTTTTT
>VXBA01001335.1:685320-755394 GCA_013399895.1 Serilophus lunatus
TTTTTTTTTTTTAACTAATTAGTGGCTTATTGTAAACCAAGGGGGATTTCTGAGAACTCTTTGGGTTGTAAATTATGCAAATGACAACAGTGTGATGTTGGATCATAGTATTAATTATGCGGTTTGCAATTCTCATGTTCTCAAGCATATGTGTGAAACAAGTTATTCTTTTTTCTTTTTTTTTCTGTCTTTCCTCCCCCACCCCAGTCCTTGAGCACAAGAAGTTTCAAAAAAAGTCCTCAGGCAGATTACAAAATTATTTTTCTCAATTTTCGTAATGTTAAAGAAAAACGTAATTTCAATGCTGCAGAGTATTTGCTGATAGTTCTACAACATTGTGCATGTACTATGAATAGAACAAACTTCACAGATTAAAGCTGGAGCTCTTTCTGTAAATTTTAAACAAAGTGTTTAAGCATTCTAGGCTGATTTGTGGTTTTGTCTGAGATTTTGTAAACCTGGATGAAAAAGTTTTTTACCACAGGAAACTAGTTAGTTGATAACTGAATAAATAGCACTATAACCTAAGTATTGAACACTTCCGCATTGTAAGTGTTATTTTGCAATGCCTTCCTCTTCCTATAGATAAAATGGAATTTCTCTATAAATAAATAATACCCTGAATATAAGGGATTTATATCAATATGCAACATTTACAAACATGATACTTAATTTATGTCTCAACTGGAAATTTCTGCAGCTAATTCTATCGATTTTCACACTGTGTCCATTATGAATGGAATTCCCTTTGCATTAGGAGATATATCTTTCATTGATGCAGAAAAATACATTTGTGCTTCTTTCTTACAGTATCAGGGTAAGAACACAACTGTCATACAGCATCCAACTAAGTAAAGTAAAATAAAATAAAATCTAAATGGACACCATCATACAGGTTTTGTTGATTGGACATTTGAGACATACGGACATATGTATACTTATGTCCAAAGGCTCAGACGTAAACTCATGCAGTTCATACCATTGTAAATCCAACCTGAGTACAGGTAGTATAAAGGTTTACCAAAATGTGATGTAAGTGTAACATTTCTGCCCCAGGAGAAACAGGAGAACATTTTTGCCCAGTCCAAACTACTTGCTTTCTTTTTGTGAGGAATCTCTAGTTTTAACCACTAATTATTTTCCTGCTGTCATGAAACATTTTCACAAACGTCTTTCTCCATGTCTTTTTTTTCAGCAATAGTCATGCAGAGGGATAATAAGGACAAACTTAAACATTCAATAGCCATCTACAGATTTTTTTATATTTTTGAGTGGAGAGCATTGCCCACAAAAACACTTGCACCTTCAATGATTACAGTAACCTGCTGGGTAGCTATAATTTTTTTTCATCATTACAGTGAATGATGATCCATTAGAATCCAAGATTGGCAAGATCTGGATTCACAGGTTTCATTACTTTCCTTATGATATTTTCCCTGACAGTGTTTAGATTAATACAAATGTAATGAACTTTGAATTCACTCATCATGTGCATACATGCCACATTGTTTAAGAATTTGTGCAGCTGCTTCCTATCTCGCACTGCCAGGGATGCCTGCATGGTGCTCTGTTGGTTTCTTGCTTCTGAGGCTCTGCTCTCCCCATACACCACAAGTTACGTGCTCCTCTGTCAGATGTATACCCCTAATTGGAGTTCACTTCTGAAGTAATTTTAGTCTGGATAAGGGCTGGTCAGGACATTTCTTATGTCGCTACGAGGTTAAGCATCTGGGGAAAACATCTATATTTGTGTATATTGACATGTTGGAATTGTACTTTAGAAGTACAGTGTTTCATATTGGAAATAAAAAATGGGATCCGTCAGCTTTAAAGATACCTTTCATTTCTTCAGCAAAGACTTTCAGTTTTAGAGCTATCTCTCTCTCCCCTGTATAAGATACCCATGCTAACAATGACTATTTATGGAACATAGGTTTATGTAAAAAGACATTGTGTTTATAGTAATAAAAACTTCTTATTTTTATATTCCAATCAAGGACATTTAGTGTCTCACTGTACAGTAGGTTAATGTAAAATAAATCCTTTGTTTTATGTTATTTGTTTACTTGTGGCTCTGTCAAAAAAATAACAGGAACTGTTTTCATTGAACATATAATTACTAGTTTATATGTGTTCTTATTCAGTTTCTATTTGGAAAGATGTTTACTAAATAAAAGTATCCTCAAACTTGAGGGCATTTTTTTTTTTAATGTGAAAAGATTAACTAAATGTGCAACTCCAGACACCAGTGGGATAATGTAGGAAATTTCTATTGCTGGACATTCTAATGGTCTGACTTAAATCCTCTGAGAAATCAATCAACTGGCTTTTATGAATGCTTAGGGAAAAAGGAAATATATATTGCTGGAAAAGAGGAAGAAACTTTGTTACAGGATTTGTGATGGCCAAATTCAAAAAAGACATATGTATGTTAAAGTCTTATGTATCATTGCAACAGTTTGAGCAGGGCAAGTGAAAGGAAGAAAAAACCCAGGAAATAATACCTTCCTTATAACAAATGAGGGAAAATCTCATTGAGGAAAGAAAACGTATCCTAATTGTTATTAGTCTGCTGAGAAGAACAACACTTTTTCTAAATAGTTTCCTAATTTTAGTGTTAATTCAGAGGGTCTAATATGAGATAAATCCTTCTTTGGGAGAAGCATTGTTTCATTACTTGTGCTGATTGATGAGAGAGAATCTGCTCTATTTTAATGATGACTGGACTGTAAGTATAGACTAGGACTCACAAATATAAGAAAAGCTCATTTGTACTTAATATACTAGATAAATTGTTCCTGGCCTCTTAGTGTGTGACTATACTTGCTGTCACACTCCCAAGTTTACTCAAGAACTGTAAGTGTTATATGAAGGAAAACCCGATGGGATGGATTTTATATACCTGTTTTTTTCCCCAATGTCATGTTGACAAGAAACCTTTTTTGTCCCTTTTTTCTACCCTTAATAAAAGTCTCCTCAAGGCTAAAAGCAAATTATAGGAGCAGAGACGATGACCAGCAATAATTTGAGCAGTATGAAATTTAACGTGGTGATTTTGCTTTATTGAGAGGAAAACACCAGCTACTGGCTGTCAAAAAAATTCTAAGCTGAACCTTAACTTCACAGGCAGCATCTTTAAAATCTATTTAATATTTTTATTTCTTCAGTTAAGCTGTTTCCTTCTCCAGTTAATGACAGGTTGTGGGATAAAATCTTAGCTTTTGACAATTACTGGGAAATGTAGCATAGCAATTTATGAGTTAAAATGTACTTTGCATAAATTAACATTGCAAATTGTAGTTTATGGAAGTTGTGACTATAACCACGATTACAACATTGGCTGTGCACAATTTGAAATCTTGCTTGATGAATAAATTTGTTTTAGTTCAGATTGCATTCCCAACATTTTTAGAAAAGAGTGAATCAAGCCTCTCTGAAAAAATTTCCTACAGTTTATTAAAAATGTCACCTTTGTTTGCTAAACTTACCTAAAACATAAACATTTCTTGAATTAGTGAGATGTTATTGTAGTCTGTTACTATGAAAGTTTCCTAGTGAAGTTTACTAAACCACAGACTCAAAAGAAGACTCACAAGGGCTTTTGTATTATGCCATGCTTTTAGCTATCTATATATCCTGAAATTGCTATAGTTAAAATTGGTTCTGCAAGCTGTTAGGAAAAAAGCAGCCCATAGCCAAAATTGGTATATTACTGTAAATTGGAGAGGTGGAGAGAGGTTTAAAGCTCTGTCTGGCAAGAGAAGGGTTAAAGACTTTTTTGCTATACCCGTTTCAAATTACAATGAGAAGCCTCTTCTTTCCCAGCAGGGTTGTGCTTACATTAGTCTTTAGATCTCTCTTGAAGAGAGCTGTTATATTTGTGCCTGCTACAGTTGGAAATAACAGTTCAGAAGCTGAAAAGGGTTGAATGGATTTACGGAAGGTTATTTTTTGCGAGTAAATTCATGGCAACACATTAATTTGATTAGTACATGCTTTACAATTACTTTACACTCAAGCGATTCAAAAGATGTTAAAGTTATCACCAGACTGCTGGACAAATATGTGTTACACCACCAAGGTACAGATCAAGACAAATCTGTGACTCAGGATTTTACCTTGGGAAGAGCACAAGGTGTATGAAGAACTCAGAAAAACGAGGGAAGATAACTCTGGGAACTACAATGTGTCAGAAGAGCAGCTCTTGCTAATACAGCTCCCCACCAAAGACCTGGTTATCTAAGGTTTATATAGGAATGCCAAGGTCAGCTGACAAAATACTGGTCTTCTGCTCCATAAATGCAGAAAAAACGATAACAACAGTGGAAAATTGGAAGTCTGAATTTCAGCTTTCTTAGAAATAACTGCAACCTGACACATTCCATAATATTTAAACTGGGTGGGGGGAGAGGATCACCAAAGATGTTACGTTTAGAGATGACACTGACATGAAGAATAGGTAAATTTTGTTTTTCAGCTACTGGGAAAGCAGACCTCATAGGAACTCAGAACAAGTAGAAGAAAAGATTTTTTTTTTCCTTGTTCTTTTTCTTTTCAGAGATGAACCTAACTGCTCTCAAAGCTTTCGTGGGCTTACTCTGGAATTCCTGGGTTCTGGTGGGTCACACACAGGGAGGTTTAGGAGACAATCATGTCCATTCGAGTTTTATTTACAGGAGGCTGCGGAACCATGAGAGAAGGGAGATTCAGAGAGAGATTCTCTCTATCCTGGGTTTACCTCACAGACCCAGACCATTTTCACCTGGAAAGCAGGCTTCTTCTGCACCCCTCTTCATGCTGGACCTGTACAATGCCATGAAAAATGAAGAGAACACTGAGGAGCTGGAGTATTCACTAAAGGGATCAATGGCAGGGGAGAGCAGAGGGATACGGAAAGGATACCCTGCCTCTCCAAATGGATATTCACGGAGAATACAATTATCTCGCATGACCCCCCTGACCACACAGAATCCTCCCTTAGCCAGCCTGCACGACACCAACTTTCTGAATGATGCTGACATGGTCATGAGCTTTGTTAATTTAGGTACGTGGAAATTTTTTTTTGTTTCTGCTCTCTTTGACAAACTGTTAGCTGGATCTTGTGAGGGACAGACCTCTCGGCAGGACTGTAACCTGTTCTAAAACAGCAGGATCAATCCCGGGTTGCTGTGCCACTGGTAAAAGAAAAATTGTACTGATGGTAAAGTAGCTACGTTGTAGGTGGCCATGGAAAAAAGATTTTTCTCACTGTTTATATAAAGTCAGTTTCTATAACTCCCCTCTGCTGGCTTCTGTTTTCTTTCTTTCATTGATGTAATGAAAATTCTAGCCGTAGGCCAACTAACTCCTTTTTTATTTTTTTTAAATCTCAAAAAATCAAACACTTATGCCTTTTGCTCAGTTATTTCCCCCACTGTTTTCCTTAAAACTCACACATGAACAAACATCAGCTGTTAATATTTTAAAGCCTTGAAAGTTATGAAAAGGGAAAAGTTAAGCCATTAAAAAAAATAAAATGCTTAGGTTATTTACTGTTTTTTTTTCCTGTTAGTAAGAGTCAGAGTTTTATTATCTTTTCAGCTGGATGGCTGGATTTTAAATAATCTGTTGCTGTTTCTTTTTTATTTCTATTTAATAACCACAGACTATGTTTTATTATACTGCCATGGTGTTCAGAATCTGCAATGGTTCCTATTTTCTGTGTCATAAATAAATTAAATAACAAGTAGTGTATTAAACACCAGAAACGTGCAAGCAAAGAATGCTTTTGAAAATTATATCGATTCAGACACAAAACCTGATAAAACTGATTTATATTGGCTTGTGAGTATAAGAAATATGCTTACCAGTTACAGTGTTGTTAAAAAAGCAGTTATGGATTTCCTTACTAAAAGGCAACTTAAATCTCATTTAGAAAGCTGCAAATAATTAATGAAATGCAATTACTATATTTATAAGTATTTAAATGCTGTAGAACTCATAAATTTGGCTAAAAAACCCTTCTCACTTGACCTGAATAGCAAGATATTTAACTTAAAACATGAATTTTCTCTATAAGCTGGTACAAAATCTTACAAACTCTTGTTTTCCAGGATAATATTTTCTGTAGAAATGTTTTAAACAATGGCACATGTTCCAAAATACTTTCAGATTGTCACACGCATTCTGTGCCTTTTATGTCTACCAGGTCTTTAATCCTTGCTGCAGGATTCAAAATGTTCCCAAACACAAAAATCCTCAATACTTTGAATTTCTAAGAAAGAGGTAGATTTTAGTTCTTGTAGTAATAAAATCATTTTTCACCAACTATTTGGCAGATAAGGTGATGTTAAATTCTGAGATCTTTTTCCTTAAGAGTAACATATGTCCACACCTCTAAATATGTTTGCTTGTTACTGTCTTGCTCTTGAAATAGCAGGCAAGGAAAAAATAGAATCTGTTTTTTGACAATGTGTTCCTTATCCTTAAGAAACAGTTACATATTACCCATTTATTAATTTTAAGTTAACATTTCATGCCTCGATTTATCCAGAGTGTCTGGAGTCAGCTGAATTTAAAATGGCAACATTATAAAGGAAAGTAAGAAATGCTCTGAGATCTCCTCAGCATTAGTCAAGGCACTAATCCTGCAAAACTTTTCCTTGTGTGTCCTGAAAAATACTCTCCGTAAATATGTCCATTCAGCAGCCCTGAGGACTGTTTACATGGGACTTAACCTTTTATTTCACAAAATGTCCTTGATTTCAAGAGGACTTCTTGAAATGGATGAGTAGAAATCTTTGAGGGTTCAGTGTCAGATATGTCCTAGCCTAATCCTGCTTGACTTCCTCAGGCAAAATCCCTCCCTGGAAGAGTGCAAGTTTCCACTGAGTGTCTTACCTTGGATGAGAAGTTTCCAATATTTGTCTAATATTAAAATTTTTCTAATATATCTTTCTTTTTGTTTCCTTAAGAAAGTAATTCTGAGAAGCTAAAGTGCACCTTACGTTTCCGAACTGTGAAAACTGGGACTGAGATGCTGTATTTTTCTAGTGATTAATAGACACCATTAACTTATAAGAAAATACTGTAAATGTCAGATTTTGTTCTGCATCTGTAAAATTAAAATGTGTGTCAGGTCTAAGTTAGTCTAAATCCTAATTCACTGCAAATGACCTTCTGTGCATGTTGGATATTGTGGTTTATCACACATTCCACTGTGTAACATGAGTAAAATATATTGATGATCAATATAGATTAGCTTCAACATTTTTATTACAATTCTATGCTTCAGTATAATTAACATAAAAATGAAATAAATCATGGAAACGAGTAACCATTTTATATGATTTAAGCAGTATAAGATTGTGACAGATGAGGGCAAGCTGTTTTAATGTAAAATGGGGAAATATATGCAGTGATAAGTGAATGCTAATGCTGTACCTTAAAATCAATAAATGCTGATGCAGCACAGTAATAACTCAGCTGGTTTTAGATTTGAAGCCTCAGTCAACTTGCATCAAATTAATCAGCTCTGAAAATAGTATTCACCGTGTTCGTACTTGCACACAATTAATTACATAAGGCGTAATTATAAACTCTATTAATCATCATGATATTGTAAATTGAAACTTTTGTATATACTTGTAGCCAGTTGTAACAATTTAAGACATATATTAAAACAAGAAATATGTATCTGAGATGTTGGATAGGAATTATTAGGCATAAAATTGAAAAGATTGAGTAAGGTTAAAAAGTAAAGTAAAAAATAGACAAGGACTAATAATTTTATATTAAAGAATAAAAATTGAAACATATGCTAATTTTGATTAAAAAATCAACCGGTCAAAGTTGCAAATATCTTGCTTTCAAAATAAAATTTCAAAAATAATTATCCAGGGAACTGCAATCATAATTCTGTCAAGCAACCAGGGAGAAAAATAAGAATGCATTTACTTCTCCTGAAGTTAAAATTGTAAACACCTGCTCATTCTATTGGAATTTATATCAGAATTTCCATCTCTTTCTTTCCTGAAAGATACAATAAGACAGAGACTATGTCTTGTCCTGAGTTCAGTATAAGATTGTGTATGTTGGCAACTCTCCATAAATATTGATGAGTGTAACAGAGGAGTTAACTGAATTTGGTCCAGCAGTCAAAGAATAAATCCTTCTCTAAACACACTGGGGTTTTCAAAGATTTGATTATATCACCTTAAATTTAGAACTTTGTTTTCCTCGCTGGGTGTTTTTTATCTTTTTATTATATTTTATTACATTATTGCAAAGCCTTGACTGTTTAGAGTTCTGACATCTTCTTTTTGGCTAGTCTCCCGAAAAGACATAAATAAGATACCCTGTTTGTCAGAGAACTGGCAAATAATACTCATGTAGTACTACTCACTTTTCTGCTCATTCAAAATTTAGTTAGAGAAGGACTTTTTTAAGATAAATGCTAGTTTTCCCACTCTTCACCTCTCACCAAAAGAGAGAGATTGAATAAAAAGATATGTACATGACTGAGGCTTGGAGAAACAGCAGCACTTTTGTAAACTACATTTAAACATTTCAAATACTGATTCCTCCATTATCATCAAAGTGACCATTAAATCCACTATACTTTAATGTCCCTTCTCATGCAATTCAAATGGTCTGTATTTTTATTTGTTTACAACACATCTGTTAATTTTTCTCCTAGCAGATTGTTTCATTAGATAACAAGTCTGTTTACTTTCTTCATATTTTCCTGTCACTTGATAAGAAGCATCTATAAAATAGGGAATAAATATATACAAGTTTTGGCGGTTTCTTTCTTAGCATATAAAATTATTTTCCATGAATATTAAGATCACAATAAAATTTGTGACCCTGACATACATGTGCTAAGAAGGATATGGTATTATTGAGATTTTTAAAGTAACTGGTACACCCCAGAAAGATAGATAGCTTTTCTTCTTCACACACAATATGATTCCATAATCTTAAAATAATCCCGAAACTGCATGTGCTGTGTTCGGTTCTTAGATCAGACACTGAAATCAATGGAAATTTTGGTCTGAGACACAGAGGGTTGTCCATATTTCTCCATCTGCTCTACCCCAAGTTTGTACACTGTCTTACAGATCATATTCTTTTTTTTTTTAAATCCGAATCACTACCTAAATACATAAATTCAAAAGATTTACAGCCCATTGTGTACATTGGAGAATGCTAACTTGTCATAGGCCAACTTTTATACAGCTACTTTGAGAAACCTCTAGTATATCAAACCACACCAAATACCTGCACAAATATATTTTTGTTACACATGAAAAAGAAAGGATTCCTAACTGTGATCAGACCTTGCCCATACATAGTAGCTCATTTCTTAAATTAAACTAATTCAGTTTCTACAACCTTCCACTCACAGCTAACATATCATCAGCGAGGCATATGGAGTGCTAAGCTATAAAATGCCAGGAGCTGTTGAAGGGGAGCTGGTTTTGAAGGATACACACAAAAAGACCTCACAATCATTAACTTCTCTCCTCAAAGCTTAGGAATGAGCACACTTTCTTTTCCACAGGATTTCAGATGTTGCTGTCTTAATTTTAACCGTACGAGAATTTCCTTGGCTGTAAAACTGGTAGAGTTTTAGTCCGTAACATGCAGGCTTCTAATGAAAATATTGACATAGACTTAACAGGAGTGATGGAAATAGCACTATTATCTTGCCTTTAACACAGGGATGCTATTACAGAGATAAAACGTGTTGAATAACAAATAGACTCCATGACTTTAATTGTGGAATTGGATCAATACTGAGAAAGAATGTGAAAACATTTGTAAAGGTTTTTTTGAATAGCAACCCGAAGTCAATAAGATGTTGACTTTTCACTCTTTTATGTAAAATATAAAGTAAATTAGATCAAGCAGGTCTCATTTAACCTTCATCTGAAGTAGGCATCACTTGGCATCTTTTTTTTTTAATAAAATTTTTGTCACCTAGTCTGAGTGGAATGAATTTCTTGTGACCTAGATATCCAATCAGACATTAGAAATAACTATTAATAATGAAATAATTTTCTATTATCAAATTAAATGTTGAGACAACATTTGCAAAATTATTTTAGTGTTTTCTAGAACAAAATGACTTTATCCACAGAATGACATGCCCTAAAAATCCTCATTAAATCTTTAGAATTCATGAAATAGTTCCATCCAGTTTTTATGTGGTGACAGAGCAGGTTGTTAGGGACTGCTTTCCATTTTGAACAAGAAATATTCTTCATATTCCTTTTTTGGAATTACACTAAATTTGTTGCTTTATACCAAAATATTTTATATTTCCTTTGAAATCTCTCAAGTTACATGAATCTTATGAACTACATAGCTCTACTTCAAAATAGGTTTGTGTGTGATCCATAAATATCATCTAACAAAATAATGTTTTTATAAATGTCAATTAATTTTTCTGCCAAAGTTAACACTTTAAGTCCAAGTAAATTATTGTATCTACCCAGCCAAAAAAATGTCAAGTTCTGCTTTAACTGGGGTATAAAACTGTCTGACTCTCCTTGCCGACAGGTTTGAAAGAAATTGAAGATAACTGAAGAGAAACTGATTTAGCAGATGGTTAGACGTGCTTGGTGAAAAGCTATATATATATATGTATGGATATATATAAGTATATATAATTATTATTCATATTTTTCCCATTGGGAAGAATGGCTGACCCAGTTCCTCTTCTTCTTTAGGAAGTACTCCTTTCCAGACTAAACACAGACTTTGGGTGGGGTTGTGGGGATTGTATGTATTGTACAGTGCATATTTTCCCAGGAAAATACAATCTTGCAGTTACTCTGGCTAGCCATGAAAGAGCAAGAGGGAGGCTTGTGGAGACATGTCTGTATGAAGGGCATTAGGGAAGAAACCCTGCCATGGATTGTATGGAAAGCCTCTTGGTTTGCTCCCTAAACTCTGGCTTGTTTGCTTAGATAAAAGGACAACTTTGGCACCTATGTCACCTCCCACACTTATTACTCCTCTTATTATTTTCTCTGAAAGATAAATTATGCAAAGAATTTTACCATGGCTACCTGCCTACTTACTGCCTGAGTTACAGAGGTAATTAAGACAGAGGCAGTTCCTTTTTCTTCTCTTTTTAGCAATGGTAGTTCCTTTCAGCTTGCTTTCATAGGCATAAAAGCTAATACACTTCTGCAGAAAATTGATTGATTGCAGTCTGATCATTCTAGGTGTCGTTTGGTGTTTCCACATAGCTGGGAATGAACAGTTTATGAAGTGCCAATTGCAGCCTCCAGCTAAAGAAAGGCTCCCTAGGGCTTCAGGAGAGCTCTGGCTGCTACCAGACTTTATAATTATTTCCCACACTTTTCCCTATCCTCTCCTCCTTGTCTTTTCCTTTGTCTCTAACCCCCACCGTCTAGGCAGGGTCACTGAACTTAAGTTTTATGTCAGTGGCATTTGGCTAGAGAAAGGATTAAAGGCTGAAAAGTGGTGAGACTAGGCAAAAGTGCGGGAAATGGAGAGGGAAGGAATGAAAGCAGGCATGAGACAAAAATGGCAAAGCACAGGCCAGGCTTTACAGAGAGGGCATCCCTCTTCCTCTCCTTAGGAAACAGCCAACATAGGGGGCTGGGTACAGGCCTGCTGGGCATGGGAAAGGTTCACAACAGAGAAGTAGTCTCTTCAAGAACTGGTACTACTGAAAGATTTAGTCCTATTCCTCTGTGTCTCACATGGAGTATGATGGCACTGAGAGCATTTCCCACACCAGCAGAGTTGCAAAAGTGGAAGTTTATCATGGTAGGGAGAAGAAACGGGTGCATGCAGATAGAGAAAGGGCAAAGAGCATGATAAAGATATGTCCCAATGAAAGGGAAAATGGGTCCAGGTATAAGTTTCTTATCTCAGTAAGCCTTGAAAGCAAAGAGAGCACTTTTCTTCTCAACCCCGTGTGGCAGACCCGCTACCTCAACTTCCCTAGGCACTTGGCTCCCTGGGCAAAACTTTTCATGCTTGCAAAATAAAATGCAGCTCCCTCACCCTTCAGTATATGTGTGCAGGGAGTACACAGACGGGCTACTAACATTTGCAGCCATAAATAACTTAGAAGCTAGCTTTTAAAAACCACAGGTTAAAGGATAAAGGCTGCCATGACGCACACAGAGAGGCTGAGATCAGAGGAGCAGCTAAAAGGGGTCGGGAGAAACAATGAATCCCCTTGTTCTGAGTCATATTTATGAGTGCTTCATTGCACCTAAAGTTCATATTTATTGGCCAGGCCATGGGGTTTCCCCATTTGCTCATCTCTTAAAATAACACTCCTGGTTAAACTTTCCTATAAAACACAGAAATGCTACAGCAGGCAGACCTTGTCAACCCTGACAACTACATTATTTAAGTTTGTGGGTGAGGTACACCAAGCAGGAGCTGCTGTGTGTTTTCTACTGAGTTATGAATTTGTTTCTATACAAAACATGACTGTAAAACAAGTAGAAAAGGAAAGGTTTTACAGCTCAGCTATTCACTCAGAAATTTCTCACTATTATTGAGAGATGTTCCAAATACTGAATTTTCATTTAGTTTCCAGCTCTTTTTGAGCAACAGTTCTGGTGCAATAGTTCAAGAACTTGGCTTTATCAACCACAACTTAATGACATGTGTGGTGCCTTACCAAAATGTGGTTTTACTTTTTTTCCCACTGCAATTCAGGACAAACTGAGACATAAATTATTAATGAGTCAGAATCCAGAAAACTAACTAGGACAGCCAGTGCTGGTACATTGTATGTACCCATAGCTGACAACCAATGGCTTTGCAGAAGCAAAATTGCACCTAACTCTCTTTTTCAAGGAGAATCAGGAAGAGGAAGAAATTCGAACAGCTGAAATTTCTGTTACATTTATATTTATCTGACTTAACAATATTACCTATTCAGACCTCATGAGAACCTAAGGGTCTTTTCCAACTTCAATGACTCTGTAATTACATCCCTTTGTAGACTGTGTCTATTTAATTAAATTATTGTTGTTTTAATTCACAGGTATTTGATAGTAGTCAAATTAATTAAGATAAATTCTAATTATGGTCTAGTAAATCTGTACTCTTATTGCCTTATTCCAGAGTAATTATTATAAATTCAGAGCACTTTGACTAAACATATCCATTTTAAACATTCATTCTTTAGAAGAGAAGTGGAAGTACAATTGGGGTATGCAATTATAAAGTACTGCAAAATAATTTCAAAAATGTATTGTGAATGGCATAATACAATTGTGAATAGCATAATTTTTGTAGGTAGAGGTGATAAATTCTGTTCCGGCAAAGAACAAAATTCTGGCAAAAAAAAAAATCTGTTCTGTTCTGTTCTGTTCTGTTCTGTTCTGTTCTGTTCTGTTCTGTTCTGTTCTCTTCTCTTCTCTTCTCTTCTCTTCTCTTCTCTTCTTTTTCTCGGACCACAGAAAAAAGGAAGAGCAGGGAGACTGAATGAACGGGGACTCTGATTTTGGAGCAGCAGGCAGATGGTGCCTAATGGCACCTGGTGCCATGTAATTCTAGTGGTACAGTTTGCAAAAACATTACCTGCAAAAATGGGAGTGGGAGAACAGTAGTGTGAATGATAATGCTATGGGAGCAAGTCCAAGCCCAGCATATAACCCCATGATAACTATAGTCTTTGTGGTGATTTATGATGGCAGAGATCCAGCAGGAAGGTAGTTTTGGGAAGGTTGTTCCCAAGGTTCCCTCAGCTGGGATATCTATCAGTAACTACAAGTCATAACATGTTAGTGATCCCAAAGTTTAATCTGCTGTTCCTGACGAGGTTACCCTGCTGCCTCATACATGAAATGTGTGCAAATGTTTTGTATTGATTCCGTCCTGGCCCAGATTAACCTAAACCTGAAATTCAGAGAGTTCAATGTCTGAGCAGCCAAATAGGAGAAAACTCAAGATCCTCAGACAGACAATGAAAACAATGTGCCTCTGTTTTCCAGTCCATAAAAGATGGGCAAATACTCCTATGTTAGTTTTCACTTCGGTGCACTGTCATTCTTTGATGTTGGAGAGAACTGGTATAGTTTTCTTACTGCAAAGCCTCTTTTCACTTGTGCTTTTAGCTCTGTAAAACTTAGTTCCTAAGTACTTTGCAACACCTTGTGTTTCATCATGGTGATCTCAAGTTTTTTTAGAAAGGGCTAAAAAAAGCCCTTCAATAAGAGCAACAAGTTTACCTTTCTTAAAACAGCCAACTTACAAAATGATGAAAAAGCAAAAGAAATACTGGAATTTAAGCACCAAAACTGAGATTTGTGTTCCAGTATAATGGAGAGAGGATGTGTGGCTAGCTTAGCTCTATTCTCAGAATATAGGTTTGTGCCTCTCTGAGGTAAGTGTGCATGTATATCAGCCTGTGTGCATGGTTTTATGTATGTAATATAGAAAGCATGTAAATGTCTTCAGTTTTGGTCACTGGGATTTTTTCCCCCTTAAATCATAATATTCTTTCCCATCAATACTATGTGGCTTTCGCAGCCCTGACCTTTCAAGCTGCCTGTTTGGACCAGTGTTTATCAGATGACCATTTGACCTCCTTGTTAATTGTACTTAATTACATCCTGTTGTAACATTTTTAAATAAGGAGAAGAGTTTATGGATCTGCTCCAAAGACCTGGAGACTAAAACAGCAGCAAAATTCAGTGAGCAATCTTGGAGTTAGGTCAGTAAGAGCTGTGGCTTGTCCAGTCGATTGCAAAATTGGATTAGTTTAGGATCATTGGTACTTTTGTAAATAAAATTACACATTTTTCTTTGTTTGAGAAAGGCTTCTTTTCTCTGATTAACAGCTTGGATATTTCTCCAAAGAGATCAAGAAAGGAGTGAGGGACCTATCTACAGTACTGCAAGGACTGACATTCACATATGATAATACAAAAGATACAAGCCTCTGTTGCGGCATCTGATTTCTCAGTGGTGTTCTGCAACTTCAGAATTCCTTATGCTTCTATAAAATTGCCAGTTCCCATGAGTTTTTTGAGACTTGCATAACCTTTGCTGTAAGATTTTCTGTTCTTTGATGATTTATAAGCACACATAAGGTTTCATTAAATAGCAACAATTATCCCCTGTAGTTGCAGAAAAACAAAAATGAAAACAAATCAACGGTCAGAAAGAGCTGCAGTTCTTGAAAATGAGCCCTCTAAAGGCTCAGAAAACAACTTCAAACAGTTCTTATTTACAATGCTTTTCATGTAGCTGATGGCTTTTGAAACACATGGCACTGAACGTATTTCTTCTCTTCTTACTAATGATAAGATATACACATATTCTTCCTGTACCATTGTTGTTCTGTAGCTGCCTTTCCATAAACTTGATTTATAAGATTATACAAAATTTTGTTTGCTAAAATGAATGAAAAAAATTTAATAGACTTTATAAAATAATTATTACCAAATGAAAATCTAGTCTCAAGACTTTAAGGAGCACAAGGCAAAAAAATACACCTTCAATTTTATTTTATTAAAACACTGATAATTAGACTGAATGGAGAATGAAGTGCTATGAGGAATTAACTGTTTGTAGTGGTAAACTGCACATAATTACAGCATTATTGTAATGGTTTATCATCCAACATGAGTAATATTTTAGATAAAAAAGACAAGCTACTTAGTGCCGTTATGTGAGCCTCTAGGCTGACATGGTTGTCACTGTGAACTGAATGCTAAAAGTCTGTACTGTCTTTCATGCAGCAACCTACAGTTCCACTAGACACAATTTCATTTACATAGTTTAATGTTTTTTATGTATTGATTCAAGTTGAGAGCCTTTATGATTAAAAATAAAATACAGAATTTGCTGAATCTCATATTAAGGTATTCAAAAAATCATAATGTTTGAATTCTTGTTGGTGTTAAGCAACAGTTAGTATATCTGAAATCATACGTGATATATGATATATGATGACTTTTAGGGAGGGCTCGTTTATTTTCCAGAATTTTGAAAGGCAGTGTAATGTGACACTATATAATATTGTTTATCATGGTAATTTAAAATGAGATATTGTTTTAGAATAAAATTCTTTCTTTTCTTTGATTCTTTGGTTAACTGCTTTATTGTATCCTGTAGGTATTGTCTATGGGTCTTCAAAAAAGACCCATATTTTTATTTGTATTTTATCAATTCTTAAACTATTGAATTAATAATTATGTTTAGTGAGGCTATATATCATAATGTGATCACGTTTACAAGGAGAAACATTTTTATATATATAAAATTTCAAGGTGAGTAAATGTATTTTAAATGTTGTTTTATAAAATATATGTACATATATATGTGTGTGTCTGTGTGTGTGATAGTGTAGAATCCAGAGGCAGCTCGTGTGGAGTGAATTTTAAGTAGTTCGAGTTCATGTTGAAATTCACTGGGTCAGATTAGAGGGAGCAATGTCATTAACAGCATATTGCCATCATTTTGGTTTCCGTGCATCTGTGTTTTGCGTTCTCTGTCTGTACAATGATGTCACATCAGCTCAGCACATAGCACAAGCTTCAGAAGATCATATTTGCTGTTCCAGAGGTGTGTTACACTTATAGATATTTCTACAATCCAAGTTGTTATTGTAGTCTTAACTGGGCGGGGAATATGAGAAATACAGCCCTAGGTGGAATAACATTGAAAATACAGAAATTTTACAACCATGTCCACAGTTCTGGGCAACCAGCTTCAAGTGGCCCTGCCTGACCTGGGGGATCGGAGCAACGACCTCCTAGGGTCCCTTCCAACCTCAGCTGTTCTGCGTCTCTGTGGTAGACTGACTAGTTACTCATACATTGACATCAACCATTCTTACGGGGTTTTTTGAGGGGAATGATGATCTTACATCAGACAATTGTTGGATAAAGAGTACTGTGTGCTCGAAGTGTCAAGCTTTTTCTTTCTACTTTGGAAATTATTTTCTTACTTCTTATGTCATTTTGAGACTCCTGTGTCTCTCTCTCCCTGAGTCTGTCCTTTCCTCTGGCAGTGCAGGTGTAATGCTGCATGGCCAACCCAGATATATTTTATTCACAGTCAATGAATTTCTGCCCTGAAAGAGCGTAAAAATATTCATTAACTTTGGTAAGTTTAAAACTTCTTTCAGGAAGAAAAAAAGTTCAGGGATTTTTTTCCTTCTTGTTGAAGGGACTTATTCCATATGATCAGTTATATGGGGGTGAAATAATCTCTCTTTGTGAGAATAAATCATGATCAGATTAGATTGACAGAGCTGCAGAGGAGAGATTGGGTTTTGAATCAGTATTAACAAGCTGTTAAAATCACAGCCAGCTCCAAAACTGGCTGTTAAAACCTGCTGTCTGAAAGTGCCATCCATCACTTCTGCTGGCCAGTCTCCTGACTGCTCTTCTTCCTCATCTTTCTCCTGTTTGCTTCCAGTGTAATGTCTGGGAGGGCCTGTCCCTGCTGTGCTTTTTGCTCCATTGCTCTTTTTCTTAGCATCACTGCTTAGGCTCTCCTAGTTGGGTCCTAAGTGTTGGTCAACAGAGAGAGTGGACAGGACAAAGTTACAAAACAAGTGCTAACAGTTTATTAGAGATGAAATTCCAGTCTCTTTACATTTTTAATTTTATAATGATGACTCAGTTAGTACAGCGATTAGCCCAGAATGCACTTGTGGAACCAAAGTATAAATCTGAGGACCTCTGAATTCATTTGAGCTAAGTTGGCATACTAGCTAAGCTGTGGGCTGTATTTAATATTCAGTATTTAATATCTTAACTATGATGTAGCCTAGCAAAATAATTTTTAATTTGCTGTAGGTAATTAAGCCTTTTTCTACTCTCTAAATGTGATGTGCTTGAGGGGTTCTAACCTTATCCTTTTTACAGCTGGACTGTTTTTATGGAATGTTTGGTCAGTGTTAATGGGCATAAGTAATATTAAAATAATCAGATGTGAGCACAGGGTAAGCAGAAAATACCGCCTATCGAGTTATATCCAGTTTGGTGCGCAGACAAAACTTCCCTGGAAATATTACCAACAAATTCCACAGAAAGAAATAGATGGAGTTTATTAGATGATATGTGTGAATGGTAAATGGTGCAGTGACTTGCCATCAGTGGGTGGAAGTTAGCAGAGGGTTAACATGAGCAGGAACTAAGGAGATGTGGGAAGATAGAGTGTGCTTTAATGTTTAGCTTTTCCTCCCCTGCCAGTTGCTCTATGATGATATATGCCCTTTCACCCTCCTCAGAAGTTATGTTCCATCTGTATACTTTTACAGTGTCAAAACAGTTATAACTTACACCTATTTTCTGACCATTGGATCCCAGAGGTATAACTTTTGTTTCTATTCAGTTGCAGCTGAACCCAAGAGGGATCTTTTCTTCTGTCATTTGTTAACCTTGAGGTTGTGTTGATCTGACATCCTGACTTTCACACACACTCAGAAACCTGGTAATAATTGTTAGTTTTCTTTATGATGATCTGTGATTATAGAAAAACAAAATTAAATGTAAGAAAAAATGGAAGTCTATTGACAGATGGTATCAAAATGTATGGGCTTTGCCAAAGATGAGGTAAAACAGACATAATGGAAAATGCAGAGAAAACTAGCAACCTGAGGCATGGTGGTGTAAGGATTAGCTAATTTATCTATCTGTTAGGTCAGAACTATGTAATAGAGGGATTGTTTCTCTGATCTGATCTATTCTTTCAAGTAAAGATTTATCACTAATGAAATGAAAACACAATTTGAAATCAAGTAGATTTAGATTGACATAGTATTTTGATTGAAGTGCCTTTGTAATGCAATGTGACTTGGAATAATGAAGAAATCACAGGGTCCTTACTTACTAAAAATTAAAAACCACTTATGTGAAGTTGTATCTTTTGTTTGGCTTTGTGCTACAGGTGAAAAACTGGAGTGAAAATCTTGCATTTGTGAGGTTGAACTGCATTATATTGTTGAAACCATCAGAATAAGTAGATTTTGAGAAATTTGTGAACTATCCTTTTATCTTATATTTACATATTCATGTCCAAGGCTCAATCTCTTTATTCTAGTTGCATTGGCAGTGTTTAAACCAGAATAAGAAAAGCAGGGTGTTGCTTTTCCACTTATTTTGAATCAACAACTGAAAGCCTTCCAGCATTTAATTATTATTGGAGCAGCTGCAGAACAGCACTTGTTTTGACTTGTTGAGCAAGTGCATTTGACTTGGAAGAAGAGTAAATTGAATGAATAACATATGTTTAGCAATGAAATTTTCAACGAAACATTGAATGAAGACCAGCAATTTCATTAAAACATCTACTTTATTCCATTTTTTAACATAAAGCAACTAGAAAGTATCATGGGTACAGTGTACAGATCACCTGGGATATTATGTGTGAGAAAGCCAAGCACAGTCATGATTCTTTGATTGAGGCAATTCTTTAGGTTTCTGCTTATAAAAGTTGCAGGCATTGTTATATGGTTCCCAAGAACTCTTTCCTTCTCAGGGTGAATGCTGAGAGTTTTTAATTATTAACTGAGTTCTAATTCTTAAAATAATTCATGGAAAAAAAGGAAACTTGTCCTTTTACATATACACTAATATTTTACTATGGGTTTGTAAGTTTCATTATTTGCCCAGTTGCTTATCACTTACTAAAGATGAATACATTGCATGTACATTTTGAGGGAATTAGATCACATAATTTCAAAGTGCACCATAGTAATTTAGTTTTTTACACTCTTGTGAGTTTTTCAAATGTTTTTTGTTAATTGCTAAGAATCTATCAGATCTTATTTACTACAAGAAAAAATGAAGAAATGAATATTTTAATAAACGAACTGTACTCACAAAAGATGTAATACTAAATGCTTTGTTAAGATACGTGAATATTCTAACTTACTCTTTTATAAAGTATGGGATATTTAAATGCATTTCTTTGAAAGTTAAAGAAAGAAAACCAATAAGTGTAGTATGTGCTTGGAAAAAGGACAGGCATTTTTTTTGTGGTTGGTTTGACTTTTTTATTATGCTTTTTCTTTTTATTCTTGCTCTGGATTCTGTTGTAGTTGCAGAAGCTTTTTTTTCATTGACTTTATCTTGATTTTAATTACTTTGCAATTCATACATTTCAGTAATTCTATTGAGTTATGGAAGGGATATTCTACCATTAAAAGTCTGGATTTAAAAAAAAATATTTCATTTATTAAAATGGTCACTAACTGTACAGCATTTCATCAATTCTCAAACTGTTCCTAATTTAGTTAAGTTTCTCATTGATGTAAGTAGCTAGCCTGAAAAATAAAGAATTTAGTGAAATAACTTTACAGCAGTGTAACTAACTTCAGAATGGCTGATCAAACTTTCTGCTCTGTGTTTTAATAGGAAAATATAATTTATGTTAAAATAATTTACGTCTTTCTTTCAAAACCACATCTGTAAATCTATAATTACTTCAAATACAACCAGTATAATAATAATAATAAATGCAAAGAAACTCAAATATACAGTACTGAAATAAAGCAGTTCTTAAGAAACAGAACTGTTGCAAGGAAAAAAAGTAAAATTTCTGCAGACTTTCCCTTTCTAATTAAGCAAAATCCCCATTGATTACAGAAATAGTTTTGCTTCAGTTGGAAGGGGATCAGATTGTGGGTTAAGTTTATAACAATGACTTGTATGTCCAAGATAGGATATGTGTGGAATGCAATTTTGAGGATACCTCTTTTCAACTCCTGTCTCTATTTTTTATGTAAGGTATCACAGAATCATTTGTGGGGATATATAAAGGGAAAGGCCTTTAAGATCATTAACTCCTAGCATTAAATCAGCACTGCCAAGTCCACCACTACGAGGGCTTTATTCTGCTCCACACTCCTGTCTTCCAGCTCAGGGGACTGATACTCATCTAACAACTGGTCTTGCTATTAAAGACTGAGGAAAAAGTGCATTAAGTATCTCAGCATTTTCTTCATCCTTTGTTACTATGTTTTTCCCCACATCCAGTCAAGACTGAAGATTCTCTTGAGCACTTCATTTGTGGTTGATGTATTTCGAGAAACCTTTTATACTGTGTTTTAAGGCAGTAGTCAGATTAAGTTCTAATTGGCCTGCATAACCTCTTGAAATCTTTGTAGTCCTTCTGAGTTGCCTGCTTCTTCTTCCAAAGGGCAAAAACTCTCCTTTTTTTCATGAGTTCCAGATAAAGCTCTCTGTTCAGCCAGGCTGGTCTTCCCTGTTTTCTGGTCTTTTGGCACATGGGGTCAATCTGCTCCTGTGCCTCTAAGATTTCTCTCTTGAAGAATGTTTATCCTTCCTGGACTCCTTTGCTCTTCAGGACTGTCTCCCAAGGGATTGTGCTAACCAGTCTCCTAATCAGGTCAAAATCTGTCTTCTGGGTGTGCAAGGGAGCAGCTATAATGACCGCCTTCCTTACTTCTCCAAGAATTAAAAACTCCATAGTTTTGTGATTGCTGTGCCCAAGAGGCCTCCAACCATGACAACATGCACCAGTCCTTCTCTCTTCACTGACAGCATGTTCAGTAGGGCACCTTCCCTAGCTGAACCTCTGAGCTGTGTCAGAAAGTTCTCTTTCACACACTCCTCCAGGACTGTTTAATCTCTGATGTGTTGTATTTCCAGGAGACATCTGGTAAGTTGAAGTCCTCCGTGAGAACAAGAACTGGCAAATTGGAGACTTCTCCCAGCTGCTTGTAGAATATTTCATTTACCTCTTCATTCTATTTGGGTGGTCTATAGTAGACTCCCACCAGGATATCTGCCTTGTTTGCCTTCCCTATGATTCTTAACTATAAACACTCAACCCTGTTGTCACCATAATTAAGCTCTAGATAATCAAAACATTCCCTAACAGAGAGGACTACTTCACCACTTCTCCTTCCTTGCCTATCCCTTGTCAAGAATTTATAGCCATCCTTTGCAGCACTTCAGTTGTGCAAGTCATCTCACCATGTTTCTGCGATGAAAACTATGTCATAGTTTTTCTGCTGTACAATGGCTTCCAGCTACTCCTGTTTGTTGCTTATGCTGCATGCATTGGTGTAGATGCACTTTCAGCGGGGCTCGCAATCTCACCACCGTTTTTGGGGGAAAAGTCCTAATTCCTACATGACTGTTTTCAGGCACTTCTTTGGTTGCTTACACCTTGATAACCTTTGTGTCTTTACTTCCTCATGGATTTCCGTCCTGTACCTCTACTGAGAAGATAGACTGCAGGACCTTGCTAGTACACTGTCTCTCAAATATTGGTGTGCCTCCCCGGGCTTTTCTTTAGAAAGCCTGCTTTTGTCCCTTTCCCCTTCAAGTCTAGTTTAAAGTTCATTTCATGAGCCCTGCTATCTCCTATGCAAAAATCCTTTTTCCCTTTTGAGACCAGAGTACCCTGTCTGTCACCATCAGGCCTTGTGTTGTGTGGGCTGACTCATGATCAAAAGCCACAAAGTATTGCCCGTGACACTGGGCTTGGAGCCAGGTATTGATCTGTTTGCTCTTCCCATTTCTTCCCTCGTAATTCCCTTTAACTGGAAGGACACTGAGGTTCTGATACCTTAAGCAGTCATCCTGAGGCTCTGAGAACTCTCCTGATTGCACTTGGACTTCTTGTTGCAACTTCATCATTGGCTACCTGAAAAATTAATAATGGGTATTAATCTGAGGGCTTTGTCTTCACATATTTAACCCTTTAAGTCTTTAAAGAGACTTCATAGGGAGTGTCCTATGAAAATGACCTGTTTTTTTTTCTTTATGGAAGCAGTTTTAATATGGGTGCAGGCTGACTTAACCTTGGCAAAACCTCTTAACTAGATTGTCCTTGTCATTGTATGGTTCCACTTGCAGAGTGTCACACCTATTGTGCCAGGGCAGCTGTGGGGGTGGTAAACACAGGAGATGCACCTGGTGCACTGAGCAGAAACTTTTTGCTATTTCCCCCCACGCCTTGAGTTGCTGTGTTCAGCCAGTTAGATAGAGGGCAGGGAATCTTCTCTATAATACATTCTGCTTGCCTGTTGGACCTGTCCCAGGGAAGGAAGGGCACGATTCCAGTGCTCTGTCTCACTCTCCTTGGTACTACTCAACCTACTTACCTCTTTCAGGAGGTCTATCACTGAGCAGAGGAATTCTAACTCTGCTCACCTCCCGCAGGGGTGCCC
The DNA here is from genome assembly GCA_013399895.1 of Serilophus lunatus. Taxonomy (NCBI): domain Eukaryota; kingdom Metazoa; phylum Chordata; class Aves; order Passeriformes; family Eurylaimidae; genus Serilophus; species Serilophus lunatus. Next base: position 708,467 of record VXBA01001335.1, read on the forward strand.
ACTGCTGCCCTTTGATACTGGTTCAAGAGTGGGGCACATCCTTCAGCTGGCACCAGAGTGGCAGAGTGTTTCCACTGGAGATCACTCTGGGCAGCTGCCTCAGTCATGGTGAGTGCAGAGTTTAGAGAGGCCATGGCTCTCTTTTGGCCAGGATAATGACACCGATGAAACTAGGGCGCGCTTCCAAATCAATTGCCCTTATAGGCAGTCCTTATGGGGGACTTCAACTTGCCATAAACTAGCTGGGAGCATCACACAGCTGGTACAATCTGGGCCAGATGATTCCTAAAAAGCCTAGCTGGCAACTTTATGGAACAGGTCCTAAGGGAGCTAACTTTGAAAGATGCCCTCCTTGATCTGTTGCTTGTCAACAGCGTGGATGTTGTGAGCAAAGTGGAGATTAGTGGCTGTCTTGCCACAGTGACCATGATGTGATAGAGTTAAAAATCTTTGTTGACAAGAGGAAAATGCCAGAAAAGCTCTGGACATGAGGAGAGCAGACTTCAGGCTGCGCAGGGAATTAGTAAGAAATATCCCCTGGAAAAATGGTTTTGCAGGTGCTGATGTCCATCAGTGCTGGTAACTTTTATAACATCACCTCCTAAGGGAACAAGAGCAGGCAATTCCCAAATCGGGAAGTCAAGCAGGCAAGGCAGAAGGGCAACTAAGCTACGAAGGGATCTTCTTTTGGAAATAATAAGGCAAAAATAGAAAGTGTATGTCCACTGGAAGCAACAAAGGTGGTGAAGGGGCTTTGAGGGGAAGCCATATGAGGAGTGGATGAGACCATTTGGTCTGTTCAGCCTGGAGAAGAGGAGACTGAGAGGTGATCTCATTGTAGTCTACAACTTCCTCATGAGAGGAAGAGGAGGGGCAGTTACTGAGCTCTTCTCTCTGGTGACCAGTGACAGAACCCAAAGGAATGGCCTGAAGTTATGTCAGGAGAGGTTGAGGTTGAAAAAGGTTCTTTAACTAGAGCATGGTTGGGCACTGGAACAGGCTCCCCAGGGAAGTGGTCACAGCACCAAGCCTGTCTGAATTCAAGAAGCCTTTGGATGATACTCTCAGGCACATGGTTTCATTCTCGGGCATGGTCTTGTATGAGGTAAGGGTTGGACTCAATGATCCTTGTGGGTCCCTTCCAACTTGGTGCATTCTGTGATTATGTTATCCTTATTTGCCTGATCAGAGACAAGTTCCCAAAAGATCTAAGAGCTGAAGATTAGTTCTGAACATCTCCAAGAAACATGAAACCTGTGCAGTTCTGAACATCTCCAAGAAACATGAAACCTGTGCAGTTCTGAACATCTCCAAGAAACATGAAACCTGTGCAATGTATTTTCCACCTCAGCCTGAGGAGGTAGATAGGGAGGGAAATGAAGGGTTAATAATTACAAATCACTCCCTTTACCTTAGTACTACTTACAGAATTTGCATGGGGGCACCAGCCCTTCTTGGTCCCCTAAGGAAAATGGGTAAAAAGAACTGTAAAATACTTGATACTAAAAGGAGAACAAGCAATGGGGCATACGACTCAAGTTTTGTAGTTATGACAATTAGCTGAATGGTTGTCTGGTAAATGTCTAATGTCAAATGAATGAAAAAAAATCAGATGAGGGAGCAAAAACTTACTTAATTCTCATTTTGGCCATCAATATCTACTTTTCTTCTGTGCAATAGCCCAGGATGTCCCACTGCTGGGCTACTCAGTAGGAGTAGGCAGTTAGGATATGATCACCAAAATCAGCTGATAAAGATCGATATGTCTTTTAACTGAGCAGGGACCATCTCTTAGTCTAATTCTCTGGAGCTGCAGATGATTAAAAGGGAAATGTAGATAAACTCCTCTGTTTTGCTTTTGGCTGGTACAAGGCAGTTGTACAAACAGAATTCTGTTTAACAAACAGAATTATTTCTCCACTGACTGGATTAGGCAGCCATCTCTGGTGTCCAAAACAGTGCTTGAAGAACAAATGACTGGTTTTAACAATTTCAATGTCTAACACAAAATAAATTTTCTGAGTCCAGACCAGGATTCTTACCATTCTATAAAACAGATTAAACCTAGTAAATCAGTAGTGTTTAGACAAGTAGAATCATAGTCTGCTGCTTTTTTTTTTTTTTATCACCACTTTACGAAGGTATTTTTTTAACACTTGGACTTTAAAAGTCCACTTGATTTAAAACCCTTTTAAAAGACTGTAGTCCTTATTCAAAAGCCAGTAGGCAGAGTGAAAAGGCTGCCACTTAATTCAATATTAATTAGGTTTTACATTTTTAGGACTTTCAGAGTAAAAAAGCTGAAAGGTATGCCTGCCAATATAAACTTAATCTGTTTTTTTAAAGTTGATATTAATTTTCTACAATCTGAAAGCCTATAAAGTTACAAAGCTTTAAAACATGTATTTTAGAATCTGTTATCTGGTATCTTCAATTGAGTACAACGTTCTGATGAATGTGCTTCTTAACTTCTCTCAGATGCACTTCATTAAAATATTTATATATAGCATAACCGTCTTATTTTGGTGGATTTTTTCCCCCTGTATGCTTCTCTAGAATCACTTTTCTGCTATCCTCACACTCTACAAAACATTTGTTGCCTTATTTTGTAAAATGTGAATCACTTTAAACCATTTCATTTGTATTACTAGAATTTAAATGTTGGAGAGAAGAGCAAAATTGAGGTAAACAGCTATTTGATGTCTGTCTTTTCACAGTAGCACAATAGCTAATTCCTTGGGCCTCTGACCTTTTAGCGTCCTGTAACAGAGTACTTCCATTAATCTGTTGCTTATCTGTCACCTACCACATTTGATATTTCCAGTCTCTGCTTTCAATTATCAGTCATTAGAGGCAGCATTGAGTAATTTCAGAAGAAAATGCCTGGAACCTTTGACCTGTTTTGGTCAGATAACCACAAGTGTTCACTGTAGATAAACTATCATTTCATTATATTCAAGATGTAAATGAGTGTCGTTTGTAGTGTATCATCTTACTGTAACCTTTATCACCTTGAAGTGATTAAAAGTGACTGGTTTACTTAGTACTTATACAAAGAATTTCGAGTCAAAGAGTGAAATTCAATGGGATTAGTGTAAATAGCCTGTTATAGTTACACATGTTTGCAAGACCTTCCATTTTGCCTTGGCATGTGTATTTAGTAGTTAAACAGTGGTATTAAGTTGATCATGAGGCTTCACTATTTATGAATCCAGTTGGAATCCTGGGATCTTATATTGTAAAATTAGCTTATTACAACATATCTTTGGCTTGCTACTGGTTTGCCAAAGCAACTTTCATTTTTCACTACAAGTCACAGCCACACACCAACATCTTCAGGACAAAAAAAGCCCATATCAGTGGGGAGCTAATCACTAATGAAAGGACACATCTAATAGTCCCTTGTGCACTATGACCTAAACTCATTGCTGGCAGTTTTTACACTTTTTTAAGCTCAGTTATCATAACTGGACATTTATATTGGAATTGGTAAAATATGGATTACTTTTTATACTGCCCATCCATATATGTACTTCGCATGTTTTTAATTGTTTTGGGGTTTTTTTCTCTCCATAAAATACATACTTTTGTTAATGAAAACCAGTGCATGATATTTTCTTCCGGTCTAAAAGAAGATCCCTTTTCCAAAATACCTTTTTTGTGTAAATTTGACTTTATTCTTCTTAGAGCTGGACTTAGTGTTAATACAATATGAATGTTTCATCAGTTTGCCACATGAGTGGAAAATATCATTCTTTCCCATGTTACACACAGGTGTTTGTGATATTCCCCTGAGTCATGATTTGTCTGATGTAACCCTAGTGCTGCTTATATTAGTTTCAGGTGGTATAAAAATACCATTTTTAAAAGTTGATGCTAAAAATCCTGAGCAATAAAAGCAAATGAAGAATTTAGTTTTAATAAGCATTGACCCTAATATTCTATTTATTTTTACTTAGAGAAATTGTATTCCTCCAATAATTAAAAAAATACTGATTTTCTGATCAACTGATTTTTAGAGGCTGTAATCGATCCCACAGAGATTCATTTTGGCAGATGAACTGAGCAGGGCTTGGATGACAGGAACACACTCTGGAAGGACTGAATACTTAAAGGTCTTAACCTGTATTTTTTTGGCTGCCAGGGTTGAAAAGCTCTCGCCTGTGAAACAAAAATTTTTGAGACATGGTGCCTCCCAACACTTCTTGCCATTTCAGCAGGAAAAAGGATCTTAGAGGTTCCCTATTGTGCATTCACAGCCTTCCCTGAAAAACATTTATTAGATGCAGAAGGTATCAAGATTTGTGTCTAATTTTCAGTATTAAAAGACTCGATATTGTTAAATAACATTTTTCTTTTTTAACTTGGCTATCATTCTAGGCATTAGTCACTACTGCTACATCACCATCACTGCTGTTTTGCAATTTATTATGTAATACAATATTTTAATTTGTCTACATTTGTAAAAAAATTTTTTTGCTTTGTATGTTGGCCAACAGAAATTTGCATTTAGGGTTTCTGGCTTCATTGCAGAGAGTGGGACGTCCTTGGACTTGGGATGTTTCTTGATGTTCAGTGCCTATTTCCTATAATTCTTAATTTCTTCAGGCTGTTTCTAACCTGAAGTCCTAGCCTGCCTGTAAATGCTCTTTTGACCCAAGGAAATTTTGAACTTATGTTCCTTTCAGATGATGGTGCTGTGTCTTCTTTGGGTATACAAGGAAACACAGATAAGTACTATCTGTGTGAGTTGTAATAATTAATTTCAGGCCCACCAAGAATTGGCTATCAGTATTCTTTCTGCAGTCATAAGTGGTCCTGAGAGAACCCCAACAATGCTATCGAACAGTATTGTAAAGGTTTCTGTCCAAACTATAGCATATAGGGGAAAACTGATGTTTACAAACTAATGTTACTGATTGGGAAGTACTTGGTAGAAACAAGACAAAAGGAAATCTCAAATACGAATAAAAATTAATCAGGCCAGTAGTGGCATTTAAACTTTCACTGTGGCACTATCTATGTGGCACTAGACACTTTTAGTCAGTGTCTAATTCTTCGATGTTTACTCCTAGTGAGTAGTGCTTAGTCACCCAAGCATACTGGTAAATACTTTTTCAATAAATACTATCCAGAGCGTTGCTACGTTAAGTCTGTCCTTAACACAGTGCACATTTGAAGGTTATTGACGTATCTGTTCCATGTCAGTTTTGAAATGCTCAGTTATAACCTCTGAAACTTGCAGCAGACTCTGCACTAGAAAAAAGCCCTCCCCAGCTCAGTGCTTTTGCATATGCTAATCTCTGCCAAGTTCTCCCCGAAATGAAAGGCTTTACATGGACATGAAAAAAAAAAAAGCAAACAACTCCCAAACCTCAAGTCAGATCTCTGTATATATCTCACAGTTTAGAACCAGTCAGTGGAGCTGCTAAATAGACTGTATCCTGTTTCTCTTCAGCAGCAGCCCATTCATCTTCGGGTATAGAGCAGCCAGTTTACATGCTTCTGCCTCTTTGCTGTTTTACTTTTGCTACATAGTATTCAATGGCAAACCCATGTAAGCTAAATATGCTCGAGAGCCAAGTAAACCTCACAGTTAGCAGACAATTTTCCTTTTGTCAGCCAGGAGAAAGCTCATTTTCACTGAAGATAAAGTGTTCTTATCCCCTATATATATTTTTTTTTGGTGGTTTTTAAGGCAACACAGATTTGTACATTAAAAAAAAAAAAGCTAGTGAAAACAGGGAGTGTTTACAATTTTTGAAAGGGTGAAAGGGAAGTACACTAGAAAGGAGTAGCTACACAACCACAGGTGACTTAATTACTGCTCTGAAAATAATATTAAATACTTTTTTTTCAGTGTTCTCAATTTAATATGTCTGTAACTGTACTCTTACATGGCAAACCCCAAATTTTTTTTTAATGTGTTTCTATTTTGTAAGACAACATATACATTATAATAATACAGATATGCAGGTTTATGAATGAATTGTTATATGTATATACATGCAAACATATAAAAAACTGCTTGGGAGCATATAAGCGTAAATATACATAAATATTGTAAGAATTTACCCGTGAATTATACATGTAGCATTTAGTATGCCAAATGCTGTCTTTTTTAGAACTGACATTGTTCCTTCCTCAGATCCAAGGATTAAAATGAAATAAAAAAGTAGGGGTTACAGGAGGGAGCATTTAGTAAAGCTGGGTGCAGCCATAAATGTTTAGCTGGTTATCTAAACCGAACCCCAACTCTGAGTTCTAGGTTTTGTCCACCATCAGTAAAATGACACACTCAATCCACAAGGCAGGTAGAGAACTTCTCCAGAAGAGAGAAATTCTGTCTTGTGATAGACCACAGCTTCTTCATAGGTCAGTGATATGTTGTACTCTGTGGCAGTGGAAACCGTGGATCATTTTCCTTTCCACATCCTTAAAATCTGAAGTATTAATCCCCTAAGGCAGTACTGTGGCCTGTAGTTTCCATTGCCACATCAAAATATATATTCCATTGCAAAAGTTGCTCCTAACTCAGAGGCAGAACTGCAGCAGATAGTGAAATTAGATTCAAACCAGTTATAAAACTGATTAATTGAAAATCTTCTATTTACCCTGTCTTAAAAATCTTTAGAATCCTGAACTAGGCAATAATGAGGTTTACTTTTTAATTTTAAATTCTGGCAGTGTCAGAAACAGGGGGACCTGCATCTGACACTGGCAAGATGACATGTATGCCATTAGAGTACAATTTGTGTTAATATATATGACAACTATTTCTTAAGTATATAGTTGTTGCAGTGCACTTTAGTGCCACTTTAGAATTTATCACGTTGAGTGGAAATGAACAGCATTCCTCTATCTGCCTGGCTATTATTGGCAGTTAGTGTTTTCCAAAGTCATCTATAGCTTTGACCTTGCTACTGCTGTGCTTATGACTACACTGAAGTCCTAAATCCTTTCACAGTTTTTAGGTTGTCCATATTTCTAGTTACTTTACAGCGTGCCTCTTTTCAGGTGTTTTTTTTTTTTTTCATATTCTTTCCACTCCAGCTTCTGGAATTTATATAAAAGCCACTAAGTTTTTTTTTTCTTTTGAACTGAAGACACTGTGCTGATGGAATTTCCTTTAACTGGAAGTATGTCTGGGTTTGTGGTTTTATTATTTGCACAGTTTTATATTGTCATGTTTGTTTACTCCCAAGCAGAGGGAACGCTCCATTAGTCATGGGAAATGGGCATTTGTTTCACATCTTTAATTTACATTGAACTCTTTTTCTCACAGTTGAAAGGGACAAGGACTTCTCCCACCAGCGAAGGCACTACAAAGAGTTTCGTTTTGACCTTACTCAGATCCCGCATGGAGAGGCAGTGACAGCAGCCGAATTCCGGATATACAAAGATCGAAGCAACAGCCGCTTTGAAAATGAAACAATTCAGATTAGCATATATCAGATCATCAAGGAGTATCCAAACAGGTACCCTCTTGGCATGAATGCATCACATGTTGGATACCATCTCATGTGTCTGTCCATGACCTGCCCATGCACAGAAGGGGTGAGGGTTCTTTGCTTTGACAAGGAAACATGGGTGTCTGACAGGGCTCTGCAATCCCAAACACGGTACTGCTATGCTTTTAGGCAAGGAGTGGCCAGGGTTCAGGGTTTCCAAGATGCAGGCTAAGAATTATGCAATAGTCTTGGGCATTTTTCTGTGGCAGCATGGCTACTGAAGTGTGCATGTATTTAATTCCCTTGGAGTTGCTGAAATTCCAGTCTTTGGAATTGAAGTTTTTTATTTGCTCTAAGGAAGCATGTAAAGCATAGCCCATGGCAGGCTAACTTTCTTATGCAGCCTTATCAATGTACTCCTACATGGACCTTTTCTCATGACAAAAGTAAATATAGTCCAACAGGCCAAATCTTTGCTCATGATTTGGTGGCAGCTAGCCACTAATTTAAGTAAACCCCAAGGGTTCTTCCCACATTAGGGAATCCTCAAGTGGCATTAAGATACAAAAGCAGCTTTCTGGAATGAGGTGAGAGGTAAAAGAGCGTTACTGGGATGGCCTATTACATAATAACCATGACCTAATATGATCAAAAACTGTTGTGGGTTTCAAGGAACATACAGAGGGTTTATTCCACCTTTACCTCCTTAAGTGACCCATGAGATGTGGAACTTCTCAGACATTATGGCCTCAGCCTCTTTGCTGAAATTCTTGACCATGGTAGCATTTCTCCTGTAGAAAATTGGTTGTTTAGGACCAGACACTAAACTTAAACAGCCTCCATAAAGTTAAAGCCAATCAGCTGTATTCTGGCTGAATATGTTCAGTGTTGCTTTACAGGCTACCTACAACAGAATGCCTTACTCTTTTATTATGTGTTGTGGGCTATTTTGAAATATAAATATTTCTTAAATCAGAGCCAAAATTTGCAGCTGTTTTTCATTTTAAACGTGACTATTTTTTAATTTTCATAGAATAAAAGAGAATTTTAAAATTAAAAATGTCATGAAACATGATGAGAATTTTGAATGAATGACATCAGCTAACAGGGGAACCCTGATCCCAGAACTCTCACTGCCTTCTCAGGGATCAAGTTCTCACCCTATGTTTGGATCAACTGTGAAAGAAGTTTTTTTTCCTGACAAAGGCTTTGAATTTCTGTAATAAATTGCTGTTATGTGGGCTAAACCATTAGCATTGGTCCAAAGACATTTTCTGTATTCTACTGTGCGTTCTCAAGAATCAGTTCTGGTTTTCTGTAGGTATCCCGAACTCATTTTGGTTTCATTTGCAAAGTTCATGGGTAAGATCAATCTGTCTCTTTTGAATCTATTACCTTAGCCAGATGAGTATGCTTATAGGAAGTTAGACAAGAAGATCAATGCAGAAGACACTTTGGTGTGAGTTTCTGCTGCAGTACAAAGTGATAAAGTCACACTGAGGAGAGATCTGCAGGGGAAATTTGTCTTCTATTGGAATTTCTGTTAGTACCGGTAGTAGTGCCTTATTCTGATTTGGCATTGTACATCCTGGCTTTTGAGAACATTTTGTATCAGTCTCAGCAAAATTTGGAACAGAAAGAATCTATATGAGTAAACAATTATGTATTCTAGGAGGAGAGAAGTGTGAAATTGTATCATGGTGATTTTAATGTTTTATATTCCAAAGAATTTTACAGTTTATGAAATCTACAAAGTGATACAAAAATATTTATAAATAAACATCTCAAAGACTATAACAGTCAGAATGAAACTTTTCCTCTTGAAGGTTCTGATAAACTGCTCCAGAGAGTACTATTTATGAGCTTGTGGTACATTGTTAGTTTGTTCAGTGGTAGAATAGCAGGTCAAGCTCTTTTGAACTGTAAGATTTTCTTCATGTTAGCTCCAGAGGGGGAATGTATGTTTTCTCCTTGTGTCATCATTAGAATAGTTCTACTAGAATGGAAGTGATAAGAGCCCAGCACAAGATTATCTTTTATCAGAAGAAAGAAAAAAAAAAGTGAGTTGAAAGAAAGCCCATTCAATTTTTTTAATTTTTTTTAAACAAACTTCCTTTATTGTTTTTGAGATCTTTTGGTCTTATTTTCCTCAGTGTTGAGCAATCACAGTTTCAAGAGCTACATATGATCTTTTTTCAGTATCAAGCTTTCTTGGTGCATTCCCTGTGTTTAATCTAGCTAAGACAGTAACTTTCTTAGCTGCCATTGTGATTAAGCACCATAAGAATGCAATGACAGAAACACAGTAATTTTAAACCCACTTTTAGATAAATCTTATTATTTCTGTCTTTCCTACATAAGCGTATATTCATTCTGTCTGTAAGGCAACAGTGCAATTTGCAGATCTGTGTAAGCCAAATCTGTCTTTAGTTGAATTGTACAGTTAAAATTTAGAATCAAACATTTTTTCATGTATCTTATTGTTTTAATTACTATTTATGGAGGAAAATAAATAGGTTTATGTAACTAGAGATTTATATTTAAAAGATTAAATGGTGAAAACAGTTTTTAATAATGCATGCTGCTTCGTAGAAGCATGCAAAATGAAACTGATGAGAGTTAATCATCTTGGGTTTGGTGTGGTCATTGTAGTAAACTATTCATAACACAGATGTTGTTCTGGGACCAATTGTGTCAGGAGATATGTGAAAACAAAACAAATAGATGATCCATGTTAAAAATTTAGTCACACAAGTATACTAACTCCCCTGAGCAACACATCTGAATTACCGGGAGATTTCTTGGGAACCAAATTGAGACTATGCCAGGGGACTGAGGGTAAAAATGTAATAATTACTTTATAAGCAGATATATAATCTCTGCTTTGATATAGAGACATTTTCTAAACATCAGTACTAATAGGGAACTGTCTGAACTGTCATCTATTCATGTTTTGTCATAGGATACAGCTGCTGTCATATCTGATTAACAACAGATCTTTTTAGCAACACTATGCCTTTGAATCGTAGTTAAAATTGCAATGTGGTTTTGACATATTTTGTCTTTTACACTGTAAGATTTATAAAAGTTGATCTTCCTGAGACATTCTAATGCTGAAAGATTAATTCTTTATACACAGCCTCAATTTTCCAGAGCAGTATTTTTTAAATGCTGAATCTCATTTCAGAAAGGCCTCATGGGAAAAATACCTATATTACAGTTAACAATTACTTGTTTGCTACAGCACATGCTGTACTTTGTCATGATGAGGAAATGTCAATGAATTATTCATTTGGACTCCAAGATGTTATTGTCAGCAAGGAAATGAAAGACAAAAATACTAATATTTGAATGTCTTAATTCTTTATTTTCTTTAACTTAGGGATGCAGACTTGTTCCTGTTAGACACAAGAAAGGCTCAAGCTTCTGACGTGGGTTGGTTTGTCTTTGACATTACTGTGACCAGCAATCACTGGGTGATTAATCCACAGAACAATCTGGGTTTACAACTCTGCGTTGAAACTGGGGATGGTAAGACTGAAACTGTAGATCACAGCACCCTATATATTATTGCCATGTCTTGCTAGGAATCTTTTCTGGATGGGTGTTTTTTGACTTGACTGGGTGACAATTCACTGAGTTTACAAGCAAAGAACAAAAGCCTTATCCTGCTGTAACTACTGTCTGCAAACTTTCTATTATTCTTAATTCTTTAGAATATGGCAAGTATAAAGCTTTTGAATCATGTAAAATAATGAGGCTTGGGATAAAAGCTCCTGTATATAGAATGCATTTTAATGTTCTTCCACTGATGATTACACTCAGGAAACTCAGGCGGATTTGCAGACTTTTTGTTTTGGAAAGTTTCTAAAGAAATTTCTAGGCTGAAGAATGGAGAAATAAACTCAGGATAATTCTAAAGATATTTACAGCTGCTGATACTGATGTTGGAGAAAGGTTAACAATAGGGTAATGTGGGATTTTGTTTTTTGTAGTTTGAAAAACTAATTTTATTTTTTTTAATCTGGAAATGGGTTAAAAATTTGAAATCTTGAAAATTTTAAATTGCTAAAAATTAGAAAAACCACTATCAAAACTGAGGTCAGAGCTATGAGGTTTTTAATACAAAATTACAAAATTATTCACAGTTATGCTCTTCATTAAAATTGAAAATGCATCTCAATGCAAAATAATATTTTTAGAAGAAATGTTCTTTACTTAAACTTCTTTAGAAACTAATAAAAAGAGACTTATATTCTGTTTTTTCTGTGATGGTTCACTTAATCCATACTACTTTACAAGCAAACGTTCAGATTTAGCTCTTTCTTGTCAAAAAGTTCTTTATGTCAGAGGTCAAGGCATCTATGATACCAGCTAATCTAAACCTTAGCTGACATAAGAAGAAACCCTGATGTAAGGATTAATATTGTTTTTTTTTCTTTTTTCTTTGTTCTGGCTTCATTTTCTCTCTCTCTTTTTTTTTTTTTTTGAATCTCAATTCTCCCTCAGGCTCAGCTGGGCTGTGAACAAAGCATCTCACTTTTCCAGCAAGTGCCCTGGCTGCAGTTATCCTTTAGGCATGATGTTTAAAAAGAAAGTTGACAGTCCTGCACCAGAGCAGATGACCATTTTATCTAATATTACCTATATGGTTGGAGTGCAATCAGTGGAAAACGGAGGCAGCAATACAAAGTAGACCACACTGATGCTGCTTTCAGCCAGCCTTCATAGGCACCACACCTGGGCTTGGGCTACATGGGGATCTTTTAAGCAGCCTGGTTTTGTGAGGCCATTTTAAAACCCTTAAAATTCTGGGGAGATGACACCTCTATCAGGTACCCAAATTAGGTGAACTGGCTTCTGGCCAGCTTTTCTCCGTCCTTGATTTCCCTGCCCCCCATGCCCCAAAGAGATTCAATGCAGAAACTGTTGAAAACTAAGTATCTATGAAAGGCATTCATAAAGAAACCCTGGAACCAGCAATTTGTTGGTTCTAGACTCAAAATTATACTCATTCAGTAATTAGCAGGAAAATTTGTATAGGTAAAAGGAAACTTTTAGGTTAATAAACTGAAGAAATTGGAAAGGAATAGTTCATGTAAGTATTTCCCCCGTCCTACTCCCAAGATGAGAAAGGTGATTAATAATTTTCTATTTTAAATTCTGAAGCCACAAGGAGCTTTACCTTTTACACCTTACTTACCTGACTTTCTCAACACAGCTGCTTGACTAAGGAGGGAATTCCCCGTTTCCCTCACTTTCTGTTTCCTTTCCAGTTTATTCATGCAAGTGCCTTTCTAGGGACTAAAGTTTTCAAAACTATAGGGAAGGCCTGTGCTGCACCACTTCAGCGTAGCATAAGGAAAATCATCCTTTCATGCTCTTACAAGTTTGCTCTCAGAGCTTTGATTATTTTTATTGGGTTGCTGTTACTTCTGGAAGCTATTAGAAACACCAGCAGTTGAATGACACGTTTGTGTACAGATGGAACATGAATTTTTATATATGACTCAGTATGTAGCGGACTTGGTTTGTGACCCAGAGAACCCCACCCACCTTCCCTCCAACCAGTTCTCTATGAAAGCTCAGAGACTGGTTCAAATCAACCAAAAAGCCTCCCCTTGCCTCAAGTGAACTGCTTGGTCTGAAACACGTTTCTTCATGCCTCCAGCTGTCAGTTGAGTTTACAGGAGGTAGAGGAGTTCCGGAGAGATATTTTGCTGATTATTTATGACAAGACCTGATCCATTAACCTTTCTATTGCAACAGACCATTAAACTAAATGGGATTCTGTTAAGTAAGAAGATCCCTGTTTGAGGTATTCAGGTGCTACACTGGGGCTCTGGATAATCAAGCCTGTAAATACATACTAAATTTTTAGATTTATTCATAAAGCACCTGTAAATAGAGTGCCAAGAGCTGCTGAGACTTCAAGGTGCTTCTATATTGTTATCATTACCATTAAAAGTAATCTTTCTTATCTTTCAGAGACTTTTTAGGCAATTACTTGTGTAGATACATTTCTCTGGATCCCCGAAGATGGCACATAAATAATAGTAATGTCTACGTAAGAAATAAAAAAAGAAATTGTAACTTTTTAATACAACAGTGTGAAAAAACAACTTTGGAAGAATGACTGGTAGTTGTAACTCACACTTTTCTCCCTTTGAAAATCCTGAAGAAGTACAAAAAGCCGCATGGCACTGGAATGTGTTTTCTTTTTTTCTGTAAGACAGTATTTGGTATCATACATTTCATTTTAGCATGAAATGTAGACTTTTTCTCTTAACAGGATGTTTTATTTTAGCAGTAAGAATAAAGGTTTGCATGACACATATGGAAGCTGTCAACATATAATGCACTGTTTCCCTCTGGCTGTGGTAAATTAAGGTTTTTTTGATTCTCTTTTTTAATGTCTCCTCAACATTCAAGCATCCCCCTTTGGCTGATTCCTTTCTTTTGACACTGAAACTCTCTGTGGTGTTTAAAATGATAGGTGATCTTTTACACAATGATGGACGTGTGGGTGCTCGATGAATTGCAGCATAAAATCAATGCAGATGCAGAAACAATTTGAAAAGCTCCATGCAATGCTTTTCCTGTATATATACCATGTGTCTCTTAAGACTTAAAACATGTTCCAGTGAATCAGCATCTTTATATTAATATTTGGCATTTTTATAATTCCAAATACAGAGTTCTCAATACAACATTCTGGATAGTCCTCCTGTCATGTACTTCTGTGCCTTTTGTTACTGTACTGCAGCTCTCAGTTATTTTCCATTCACCAGCATGTCAGAGGGGAAGAAACTGGTGGCAACTTTGAAAAACCAAAGCTGATTAAGGTGGTTTCTGTTACCACAGAATCCCACGAAGGATTTTCTCCTATTTGAGGTGGGCAGGCAGCAGGAATCCACAGCTCCCTGACTGACTTATTTCAAGTGTCTTTTCTTCTCAGAGCAAAGGGAAGCTTGAAAGAAATAGGTTCCTTGATCCAAGTAAAGCCTGAGAAAGGCCATTTCTCCCTCTAGCATGTATTTGGGTACACTCTGATGTGTGTCCTCTGGAAGGGAATTTGGATCCTAACCCTATGTGCTGTGTGAAGGATTGATGAGGTGCTTCTCCAGAGATGAGGGGGGAAGAAATTAAAACACATGCTCCCTTTTTTAGCCTCTCTTCCTTTTAGCCCGTGTCTTCCAAAATCTCTTTCTCTTACTAAGCCTTCAGAGAGGCAGCATGATCACATTCTCAATATTGCATAGAGTGGCTGGTTTGCTTTCAACCTGTGGCAGCACCTCAGCTTCTTCATGTACTTGGCTGCATATTTTACATTGGTCTTAGCCCCACTGTTGCCACACTACATGTTATCAGTCTTATCACATAGCTGCCCCTGGACAACCTTGGCACCTAAGTTACATGACAATGGTAGGTCTCAAGTACTCTGGAAGATGGTGCTGGGTTGTTTCCTTCAAATTTCTTGATGGAGCTAGTATTTACAAGGCAAAGTATCAGGAGCAAATTCACCTTCATTACTGTCCGTATAGTAGGGGAACTTAGGATATATGTATTTTTATATATATATATATATATGGGTTTTGGCAGGCGATAGCTCTGACTAAATTCTGAGCCATCTGGAAGCCATATAGCCATGTTAGCACAGCACTGAACCCAAGCTAATACATCCTGCCCCTCAGCAGGTTTTATTAGCTTGGGCTCAAGCACTGCCTAAGTACAGCTATATACGTTCTGTTTCAGAGCTGACTTTGGCCAAAACTGCACTAGTAACTTAAACATGTTTGGGAATACTGTGGTGTGAAACAAGCCGGAGCGATGATTCTCTCAGTCTCCAAAACAGAGGGATCCCATGGCAGCTGTCCTCATGGGAAAGGTCCCTGCAATGCTGCCTTGAGTTGCTGAAGACTCTGTGGTGGAGCTGGCATGGGATGTAAATGCATGAGGAGCATACTCCCAACTTTGAGCAGAGCGGATGATCCAACTCCAGCATTCTAATTTGCTCAGATAGGTGTAACCATTGTTTCCAGCTGGGTTAGAAATACTGTCAGCATTGTGTCAGCTTGTAGCAAGTGAACACACCCTTTTGCTAGTAAGGGCACAGTCACTTCAGGGAGAAGGGTCAAGGAGATGAGTGACATGGGTTCCTGCTTCCTCTTGCCACCACTGCACACTGGTGTACACTGGTCCTGGCTGTACAGCTTCTGCTCCACCCTGCTCCCCAGAAAGATGAAGGAAACGTCTGCTTTTCAACACTTTTATTTTAAAGATAATGTCATTTGTGTTCCAATTCTTTTCAGAAGGCTTTTATCCATTTTATTCTTTGTTGGAAGACCAATTAATCTAATCTCTCCTTGTTTTATTGTCTTCCTGAACACATTTTTTAATGATGCAGAAAAGCCCTAGGACTTCCACAAGCCACTCACAGTTTAATTACATTAACTTGAAAGGATAAATCATGCACTTACTTAGACAATGTTATTGTGTATGATTTTTTTGTAAGTATATATAGTACTGCCACATTATACAGTACATCAGGGTTCCTTACGTGTTCCAAGTGCTTTCTTCAATACCTTTTTGAATACCAGAATTAACACAAAAGGATACTTAAAATTCCTTCAGCTGAACTTAAAAAAACCCAACTAAATGTAGATGAACCAAAGCTGAATCTTTACTTTTGACTAGAGCTGTGAAACCCAGGAAAGGCAGAGCAGAGCATCTAAGACCACACATTTGTCAGAATACCTTAAAGCCTTCAGGGATCAGACAAGTTAATAAAACACATACAGCTTGTTTCAAAAGCATATTTTATGTTGACATAGGTAAATGTGTTCCAAGGAAAAGTTTGCATAACAATTTATGTAGAGATACAATAGAGACAATAACAACTACTGTGGAATTAGAGTGTTGAGGATGTATTATATATGGACCATCATATTTGTGTTGTTAGTTTTCTTTTCCTCTTTTTTTTTTTTTTTTTTTTCTCAGCCTTCATTTAAGCTTAGGTAGCCAAAGTCTACCACAATTCTTTTGTTTCAAGTCCCATTGCTCTCAAGAGCACTGTTCAGGCATGAGAAACTACAAGAGTTTCTATCTGATTTTGAAAACTACTTTGTGAGCTTTCAGACTCAGAGCCTCAAGGCAGTTTTTTTTCTCAAATATTAGATGTTATTGGACCTTACATACTCAAGGTCTTTCTCCAAAAGGCCTTTCCTAATTTTCATTTTAGATGTCACTCCCCACGAGGAGGAAACCATGGGTGTGTCACTGAAGTTTTAATTTTTTTTTTAGCAAACCATGCCGAAATGAATTCTCAGCATCACTAAAATTTTTATTTTTAATTAAAAATATGTAAAATTATTACCAAAATAACTTCTGTGACCTAGCAGTAGTGTTTAATCTGTAAAATGTGTTTTGTGGCTTCTTGGACACTTTTGAAAATAAGTAAGTGCTTGTTTTACATAACAAAATAAGTGATCTGCTGCAGTCTGATGACTCAGGACAAATTAATGGATTTTGGAATTGCTCATTGTACTGTGTTGCCAGTGCAAACCTAGCCAAGATGCATAATGGCTGAAAGCTCTTGCAAAACCAGTGTCTGCTCAATGCTTTGCATAAAATATATACTGCCTGAGAAGACAGCCAAGGCACAAATCTTACCACTGTCATTGCCATCCACACTGGTTATCTCAGAAGAAGTCAGCTTTCTGAATGTCATGAAAAGCAAGGAGATGCCTCCAGGTCAGGATTGTGAGATAGATTGTTAATGAAAGTTTGAAGGGCCGTTGCATTTCCATTTGGAGCAACTGGGAGGGAATTTGATCAGTTCACAAAAATAATTGTATGATGACTGCCTGTCACACCACGAAAGCAGACATAGTGACACAGCAAATAGCTTTGCAGTTATCACATTGAGTGCTGTTCCTATTTCCTATTTTGTGAGTAAAAAAACCAAAAGCATAAAATCATCAGGATTGTTGAGGTAGGACCTTTTTATAAGTTAAACTTCAGAGTTATTTTTGCAGCAGTGATTCCTTTATTATAAGGGGTCAGAATGTGAAGAGAAGAGAGACATAATGAGAAAAGAAATAATATTCATTCAGTTCAGTCAGTCAAATCTGGACTTCCATGCAAACTTTTATGCAAACCACTAAGGGCACTTTACTATCAAACAGTATAAGAGCCAAAAATAAGTTTAAATGCCAAGTCAAACAAATATATATTGCCAAAGGCTCAGAATCATATGAATAAGGACTAAAGGGTTCAGCAAATTTTGAACGTAACACTTTATGTAAGTCTTAGTCTCTGAATATCAATCAATATGTAGAAGAGATAATTAATTATCCTAGCAGATTGAGAAGCACATTCCAGAATGTGAAGAACACAAAGGCTCTGGACTGTCACCACGCAGAGTAAGTCCATCTGTTATGTTTGGGGTTTTTTGCCTAGGTGAAGAGAATTGCAGATTCAGTGGAACAGGCGCAAACTGATTTCTGATTGCTTGCATTTTCTTCACTTTTTCTAAAATCTGAAGAAAAATCTTTTAAATCCTCAGAATTAAAGATATGGAAGGATAAAACCAAACTCATTTTTCAGAACGCTTGACCATGTTCAATTCTTGTTCAAAGATGCTCAAGAGAAGCAGAAAGACACCGTTTGCTGTTTTTGGTCTTACAAGTTTGAACTGGGTGAAGCTCTGAGTGTAGTTAGGCAGGTTAGCCTGAGTAACTCAGCTGATTTTGGAAAATATTGCTGTAATGCCACAGTATGGAACAACTGCATGCCTGAGAGACCTGGATTTTCAGTTGTTGTTGAAGCCAAGAGTTTTCTAAATTCTTGCAAGAAATGACAGACTAAAGCCATTTACAAAACTGAAGCCCATGAATGCTTTTTGCTACAAGGGGCAATTCAGTTTAGAGCAATATTTTTCTTAGTGTATTCTGAAATTCACACTATCAACAAAGGTAAGGACTACCGAATAACCTAGTAAGATCATGGCACATAGACAGAGCTACTGCTGTGGTATTGATGCATTTCAGAGGCAGGATACTTTGAAATACCTCCTATTCAGGAAGGGGCAAAGCTTCCCCATGTGTACATCTCCTTTTTTTTTTCTTTTTTTTTTTTTTTTTTAATAAAGGATAACAGAAGTTCAGTAAATGCAAACTTTCTTTTGAGAAGAAGCAACCTAAAATGGGGAAATCATATGTGGTTTGAATTTCCAACCCAAACAATTCAAAGATCCTCTTCAAAGGAAATACAGTGTCTCAAGGGCAATGTATATTTTGATTGCTTCATCTTCTGAAAGTTGCAGTGAAGTTAAGGTATATGATAAACTGAGAGATAAAAGTTTAATGAAGAACACATAGAAGTGTTGGCTGTACTAGAAGCAAGTCCAGTGCATACATCATTCATGAATTAAACAAATGAGTCCTAAAAACCCATGCTGTCTGCTTGGAAGCAAATAGAAGAATAAAGTCACATAAGCTGTTTCTGTGCGTAAAAGGACTGTGGGTTACAGGATTAATTTTTTATAGTATATCTCTATACCCTGGATAACCCAGTAAGCCATAACTTGTGGAATCTTAATAGCCATCTCATTGCTGAAGTCCAAAGGAAACCCAGAGGAAACTTAATAATATTAAAAGTTATTTTAAAGGGAGTTCACATTGGTTTGAAGGATATTTTGCTTCGCACACAATATCCACTATTGTAAATTCAGAGAACCTAGATTTAAATTCAGAAAAGCTTCACACATCTTTACAGCCCTCAATATATAACTCTAATAGAATTCTTAAAATGTCCACCAGTAAGACATTAATACTTTACAGATAAAATTAAAATTCTGAAAGTCATTGGAACAAAAAATACAGGAAAATAATAAAAATATTCCCTCCTGAAATGAGAGAAAACCTGGAACTTTGTGGTAAGAGGCTAGCTTGTACATGTTGCAATGAATAGAGAATAGTCTGTACAGTTTTTCATATCTGACTTGCAACAGAAGATTGGAACATATAGAAATTAATGTTACTGAATTATTTAATAGTAACTCAAACACATGAAAAGAAGAATTAAAGAAACATAGGACTAAAAAGTTATTTAAAATGAAATCAGAAGCTTCAACAAATATATTTTTTCCTTGCAGTCAAAGAAGTAATTATCAAAATTGTTCAGAATATGTTGCCAATTGCTCTGCTCCATAACTGCTAACTTTCTCAGTTCTTCTCTTGCCTTTGCTGGGCTCTCTGTCACTGGAAACATCTTAAACCAATTTAAAGTGCTACACCTGAATAAACATGTTGTAAAAGTGTTTATGTATTGAAGTGGGTCAGTTCAAGGTATGGTATTTGGCTGGAACTTCTAATTTCTCTTTTTACTGCAAAAGGGCTGCCAGAAGGAGGAAGTCTGAGCTGAATTAATACATTTGTTACAGTGGAAGTAGAATGGAAACTACTTTAACCACAAATCAAACTGCCTCTTTCATTTATGCCAGTGATAGAGTTTTTTTAAGAAATATAGACTCTGGCAAGCAGCCACTGTAAGTTTGTGTTTGAAAAGGAAACCTGTATGCTTATTTCTATAAGGTTTACTCCTATACTTGTTTGCAAGTTCTTTTTCAGGACGATTGAGTTAAAAGCATTATGCGTTTGTGAGGCAGATGCTCCTTCGTGGCCCATGTAGCAAATTTTTCCAGTGAGTTTCAAAGAATACTCAGGCGCCCTGATGCCGCATGGCACACACGGTGCTTTTGCCCATACCTCCCTGTTTAAAGGACCTCTGTGTCCCCCGCCCAGCACAGCTGCACAGCTTCACATGACACTGTCTCATTTTCTGACGGTTGAAGGGCTCTGCATAATACACGTACGCACAAAAGTGTTTATGCTGCCAAAATAAATTCTGTTAAGAGCAAGGGTTTATTTGCTAAAATGTCACTGATGCAGTTTCAGTGACTTGTTTTGCTTTCCTTTCTTTCAGTGAGGTTTAGACCACATAATATAGTGAGATTACCACAACAGTCCTGACTGAACAAATATTTTAAAGAAATATGCACATCCCCTGGGAACAGAACCAGAGTCAATAATGTATATATCTGAAACTCTCCTCTCTTGAATGACTGAATGGCTTCCTACCTTTACTGATGAATGAACATCAGTTTGAGTAACACTACACAATACTCATTTTTAAAGCAAGAGTATATTTATTATCTGCATTTCTATTTGCTACTGATTTGCTTTGGGGATATAGTGTTCCACATGTCACACTGAAACACAATGCAAAATTAGAAGGCTGAATTACATTATCCTTTCTGTAGCAAACAGACTTTAATGGGGTTCATTTATTTTTCAGTTCTATAGATGTATTTGATGTATAGATGTATGAGACTGAATTAAAATGTCTGTGTAATAAATCGGATATATAGTATACAGAGACTGAATTTTTATGCAACAGCAAACTACCTGTAAAGCTGTTGAAACTTTTGCAAATGGTTGAATTTTTTGTCTTTTAAGTGCCATTCAACAAATTACAGTTTAGATTCTTAATCACATAAATTCAGGATTATGGCAAGTTCCTTGCTATGCTTCAGTCAGCAGTTGAACTCCCACTGTGGGTTCAGTAGGGGCACAAGTTCACCTTTTAACTTGCAATTTCCATTACCTTATAGGTCGAAGTATCAATGTTAAATCTGCTGGCCTGATTGGAAGGCATGGGCCTCAGTCAAAGCAACCATTCATGGTTGCATTCTTCAAGGCAAGTGAAGTGCTTTTCCGTTCTGTTCGAGCAGCCAACAATAAAAGGAAAAATCAGAACCGCAACAAATCCAGTAGTCAACAGGAGTCTTCTAAGATGCCAAATGTTGGGGGTAAGATGAAGCTATGATTTATTAGTTTTTTTATAAGAGTTGTGGGCACCTACTCAAATGCAATGGAGTCACAGCAGTTCAACAAGGCACTGCTGACTGGCTGAACTGTCAAAAACTGTTCCTACTCCTCTTTTGTTAGGTTGGTCCTGAGCATGATCTACCTTCTGTAAGACAGGTCAGTTACATGTATCATAGACCCCACGAGGGTGAAATGACCAACTAGTTTAAGAAAGGCTGTATCTGAGCTTGAAACCAGTCTTACGCAGTTGGCAACTGGATGGTAACAAAAAAGCATAAGAGAAGGGTTGCACCACAACTACTTGTCTAGGAAGCATCAGCAAAGAGCAGTGTTCAGACTTTTGTTAAATTGCCCCTCAGTTGAAGAAGACAAGATGTAACCCAAAAATCTGAATACTGGAAAGGAGAAAGCTTAACAATCTTGAGAAACTGTAAACTATTTATGAGTTTAGATTAGCTGACCTGTACTTATGTAAATATACATTATATCCCTGAATGGAGTCAGTTTAGTCCCTTACCTACCTGAAAGGTACTGGCAATAATGAACATGAAAATGTTCTTAGTCCTATTAGAACCTGGAATAAGTTTTGTTCCAGTTCTTCCCTGAAAATTGCCTTCCAGCTGGAGGGACAAAGTTACTTTCTAAATATCCTCACTTTTGAACAAACATTTCTAATTTTTGGGAACACGGAGTGAAAATTTATCATTCTAGAAGCATTGTAGATCTAGTAACAGCATATCAAAACCTCAGTATAGGTGCTGTTCTTAAACTTCATGGATGTCTACAAGTAAGCAAATAATTATTTAGTGGAACCAATTTACCCTGTGAATAGAACTCATTTATTTGAGGAGAAGTGTTATGAGCAATATGCATTACTTATACTCATCTCAACCTCAACAGAAGCAGATTAGAGAGCCCTCTTATGTAATACAGAAGCCTTCCCCTGATCTTTTGCAAAGGATGAATTTGGCCATAACAACCAAAAAATGCTATTGAGTTGCTAAAGAAGTCAAAGAATTTATTTAAATAATTTTTCATATTTTCTGAAAAATGCCTGCTGATTTTGAGAATCACATTCTTTTGGGTGAAGGGAAAATCATCTAAGTACATTCTACATCCATGATACATAAATATAAATATTACACTTTCAGATTGAACCCTATGTTTCTAGTGCATGAGGAAATGAGAACTGAACAGATTTCTTAAGCCGCCTTGATTACAGCAGGAAAGCTGAACACAAGCTACTTGCTGATTTAACCTGGGAAAAATTCAGCCTTAACACATGCTGGCAAGTTGCATTGGCATGGAATTACCTCAGGAAGAGCTGTTTGAAAATCTCCAAATATTTGTCAGCCTTATCTATGCATCCAGTCATGCTCCAGAGCTGCTGTAAAACTAGAAAAAATCAGAACATCTCTGGTGAAATGTGCATTATGGAACACATTTTCTCCTAATGTCTTTAAGGACTAGATAAGCATAGAGGCACATCACTGTATAGGTTGATCTGTGGCAGATCTCTTTCAAAAGAGGTTGTAGAAAACCATATTGTTAAAACAAAATCAGGTTAAGAAGTAAATTCAAGCAGAATTGCATCAAAATCAGAGACAATGACCTCTGACTGAACATGGAGGCAGCAAAATATGGGCAGTGTGGAAGAGATGGCAAAGCTGAAGGTAAATAAATAACCACGGTCTCACAGACCAACATTTTCTGTATCAAAACTGCTTGGACCTGCACCATGGCAAATCAGCTGCCATGATTTCGCCTTGCAGTTTTCCTCAACAATCCCCATATCCTCAGTTATCCCCATAAACAAACCTCTTTCATTTGCGTGCCATTAATGACCACCGACGGGACTTTTCACACTATAGGTTATTCAGAACACTTCTCATTTTAATAGCTATTGCAACACTATTTGTTAAATGCTGAGATGATCATGCTGAAGGCTACAAATGCAATGCACAGATCTAGTGTGCAAAAAACACACGGAGAAGAGAACATGTTCTTACTTCTCCAATCTCTGAATTTTTGCAGAATGTAGTCCCTCCACATGGAAAGCCTGTTATCAGGGAAAAGCTATGCCCTTTTCCTCCTCTTCACCATCCCCAGGGAGTGGGGAATAGGCTGCATCTCTTCAGGTTTGTGGGAGAAGACTAATTCTCCAAGTTGTCTATAGCTTTCAGTACTGAGCTGCACTTCAAAAGTATAATTAATTTCTTCACATTGAAACCGAAATTTTTTGGGGAAAAAACCCAAAGAATACTGCCCATCATTTTTCTCATGGAAGACTCAACAGACCATATTCAATTCTCCTTAATTCCCTGATGCAAGACACTTGGCATAAATGACTCAATAATTAGCAAAGGTCATTGTGTGATATAGGTTGTTTGTTTCTAAACTGGTTCCATAATCTTGTTTCTACAGCACCTAAGACAGATGTTGATAGTGAAAAATGCTCACCTACATAGCAGAGGTTATTTAGCCAGACCCAGATAGGTGTGCTACCATTCATGTCATAGGTTTTGCTTATATCTGTCTCTATGCATCAGTCTCAACTTTACTATAGTCATGCCTTATTTTCTTCTTGCTTTTTTCTTCTTAATTTTCTATTTTTTTCAGGTTTTTTACTTTTTTTTTCCTCTTGTGCCCATGCCTTTTGTCATCTTCCATTTGCTTCTTGCTTTTTGTATTTTGCCTTCATCTTTTTTAAGTTCTTGGACTTCAGTAACTAGTTTTATTGTATTCTGAACACATAAAAAAATTGCTCTACTGGGCAGCTCAGCTCTTCCCTTCCAATGGAGAAGACAATTTTTTAATTATTCATGAAGATACAGTCATTGAATCATAGAATGGTTTGGGTTAGAAGAGACCTGGTCTAGTGGAAGGTGCCCCTATCCATGGCAGGGTACTGAAATCTTTAAGGTCTTTTACAACCAACATTCTATGATTCTATCATAAACACAAATACAATATGAAGAAAATAGAATCTTATGTATCAGTTATTATAACAGCTAAGAAATTGTTGACAGATTCGTTGTCAACATCCCTGTGTTCTTCAAAAGAAGATGACCTCAGTGCAATTTAAAGATGGACAGAATTAAGCTTAGCATTCATACTCCACCTGCTTGCTATGCACACAGGGTTGAATTGTTTGTCATTAACAAGTTTTATTTTTATCAAACTGTAGACAAAAGAAAAAATAACTAAAACCTCAAACCAAAATCAGACAACTTGTTCCCAAAGTACATCACATAACTCCTCCTTAAAAACAAAGCTGGCTCAATTTTAACTTTTTTTTAGTGTTTTCTAAAAAGAGTTATAGTGTAATTTGGCACTAGAGAATATCCACATTTAAGTACTGAATAGTGTCTTACACTAGGAAACTGCAAAACCAAGCTACGTAATGTTTTTTCATAATGCTGTGAGATAAAACCAGAAAACTATTCTTAAGTCTACATTTCCTGTATTTTACTGATTTGTACCACATTGATTAATTAAAAATATAGTACGTTAGATTACTATATATAGGCAAATTTACGTGTCTCTATTTCTCCGGAAAAAAAAATACTCATGAAATTTCTTACATATATATTTTCTTGCCCTCCTTCCATAGCTCTTACTGCTATGTAGGGTCTTGTATTCCAACTGCAGTCCCTGAATAGCAAAGAAACAATGTTTTTTCAG
Source organism: Serilophus lunatus (assembly GCA_013399895.1). Classification (NCBI taxonomy): domain Eukaryota; kingdom Metazoa; phylum Chordata; class Aves; order Passeriformes; family Eurylaimidae; genus Serilophus; species Serilophus lunatus. The sequence goes on from VXBA01001335.1 coordinate 733,494, forward strand.
TCACAATAGCCTATGGTTTTGATTCTTAACAGAATAAGCATATGAGCCCTGAAACTACAGTGTGTGAAATTGAATCCTTGGCACCAGATCTTATTTTAAATGTCAAATTTGATACTTACATGAAATGTTATGTTACACACAACATTTGTCTTATATGAAAGATAGAATTCAAGGAAGTCTCACTTTCTCCGTAGGCGAATGGATTAGATGGCTTGCAATCTGTATATGCAGATCATTTTATCAGGTGTTCGGGTGGGACCATTCATCCACTGCAGGTTAACCTATATTCAAATGATTAAGAGTATCCAGACAAAGTCAACATCTGTGTAATGACTTACACATTTATTATTCAGACTTTCTTCTTTAAGTGTAGGGACTTCTGCTACATCCTGCACTAAAACTTCTGTACATGTTCTTGAGTACAAAAATGTCATAACAGAGAAAGCTGGCAAAAGCAGTCTTCAGCTTCCATTTGTTTGCCTGCTTGGGTGCTACCTAAAACCAGATTGTGAATTTCCTAGCTTTCTCACATGCATATCTTTTCCACATTTTTCCATCAGTGTTTTTTTGCAAAATGACTTGTATTGTATGAATTTTAAATTCCTGCTGATGGCCAAGACAGAAAATCTCCAAACTTACTTCCCATGTGCACTGATATCAGTGAAAATGAGTGTATAGATCCTTTCAAGAACTGAGCAGTGAAACACAGTTCCAGATTTTTACACTGAAGTTCCTTTACTTTGTATTACCTTTATATTATTTCTAATGTGTGTGCAGAACATAACTGATTATTACAGATGACTTGAAACAAAATATGACTTACAAGTTTTTTTAATATTAAAGGCATATAGATTTTTGAAAACTTGTGACGGCATGAGGCATCCTGGCTTGCTTCCCATCACTACTCCAGAAAGACACAGAACTGTTATGAGAGGTGGATGCAGGATATTTTGATCCTGCATGCCCTGGGACAACAGAGAGTATCTGAGATGGCACCACATAACTAGCTATCTGTGCAGATCCTTTATTGACTGTCATTGAAGGGCTAGGAAAATACCAGATGAAAGAATGCAGTGTTCATCTTTAAAAAATATGAGGATTTGAAGTATTATAGCTTAGAAAGCCTAGCTTAACATCGCTCATGGTTATTTATTACCGTAAGTGGACATATCTTGACTTGTGGACAGCTTTTGGCACAGTTTTGGGAGTCATATTGGTGCCTATGCATATTCAACAGAAAGTAGGTACATAGCCTGTTTAAAAAATAAAGAGAAGGCCTATTCAAAGAGCATATTATCAATAAGAGAAAAACTTGTTTAGGTATGCTGAATGACGTCTTGTTGAGTCTCTTCTGGATTTGGTTCAGTCCAGCCTTTTCTTTGGTAATTTGGATAATTGAACACTCCTACCAGATCTTGGATCCTCTGTGAACTTGCAGAGGACTCACTCTGTTCTAATGTCCAAGTTACTAACAAAGATGTTAATCAGTATTGGCACTAGTACTGGCTCCTAGTAACCAGCAGCCAGGTGGACTTTGTACCACTGATCCCAACCCTTTTAGCCCAGCAGCCTAGACAAGTTTCCATTCACTGTTTTCTTACCTATCCAAAGTTATTGATTGGATTGGCCAATCTGACTCTAGGAATACTATGGGAGACCATATCCAAAATCTTCCTGAAAGCATGGAGAACAACACCTACTGCTCTTCAAAAGCCCATAAAGTTAGTCAGCTGATCATAGAAAACAGTCAGATTGGTTAGGAGCAGCTTGAACTACTACATTCATCCTGACTCTTCCCAAACACCTTCTTGTTCTTCATATGCCTGGATGCAGTTTCAATGAGATTTTTTCCATAGACTTCCCAGAAACTGAGGTTAAGCTGATTTGGCTTCTTGAAGATGGGTGTGACATTTTCCATTCAGAATCACTGGAAAAATCTCCCAATGTATGAACATTCAAAAATAGAAGGAAATTACTTTGTCGTTATATTGGTCATCATATTCCCCTGGAATTCATCTCTTCTGCTCACATAGAATTGTGTACCTTCAAGTTTTTTAACTAATTCCTAACTCTATTTCTTTTACTGTGGATAGAACTTCAGCCACCAGGATCAGGGACTTGAGAGCCTTGAGGCTAATTCTTGCCAGTAAAAATCAAGACAAAGAAGACACTGAGTACCTTAACCTGTTTTGAGTCCTTGTCACTAGGTCCTTTGCCCTAGTGAACAAAAGAAATCTGTATTTTTCTTATGTTTTCTTTTTGCTAAGAAAATACCTATAGATGTACTTCTTGATAACCTTCACATCCCTCACAGGTTTCAATTCTAGATGACCTTTAGCTTTCTTAACATCTGTCTCTGCATGCCCTGGCAATGTGTTTATATTATTTCAGTGTAATTCATCCCAATTTCATATTACTTTTGCTTCCAATTTGGAGTTCAGACAAGAGTTTCCTATCAGCCACAGTGGCTTTATACTATACTTTCTTGACTTGCAATGGGTTGAAATGCTGTTGATCCCTCAGAATCTTAACTCTACTGTACCATGGTTGCTGCAGCCCCATCATGCTGCAGGTCTCATCAATTACTTCATCCTCAGTCTTTTATTATTCATTGATTTGTATAACTGTGACAGACTCCTAAGGTGACTAGGCAGGAATATACAAAAAAGGGTTCTGAAGATCATGATTTGACAGTGTGGTTTCACTGCAAAATTCCTATTTTGGGTTATACTACTAAAAAATAATTCAGGAATAATATTAAGTAATTATTTTACTTTATTTGGCATTGTGTTCAGCTTTGGCTATTCCATCTTTAAAAAGACATGGACAAGGTAAAGAGAACTCAGAGAAGCAATGAAAGCAGAGATCAGGACAGTTGACAAAAGCTCCTTTAGGCCATATATTTGGAGGAGTTTTTGTAGGGATAGTGAAGAACTATACAGGTTATCTCATAGTCTGTAGAACTCCCTTTCATTTTGTGTGAAAAAGGCCTCCTTCTCTTAATTATCCTGAAATTTTTCACAGACCTTCCCATTCCAACCTCAAGTCTTATAATGTTAGAAAAAAATTCCTAAAATACTCTTTTCCTGAAACTTAAGATTTTCTTTCTTTTTCTATGTCTTCCTTGTTTGTTTGAATTTTTAGATGTGTTTGTTTGTTTGCTTTTTCATGTTGTGAATTTTTTGGTGATTTTTTTTTTCCCCCTAGAATGGCTATTTTGGTCAAAAAAAATTCACTTTAGGCATTCTTGAATTGGAAACAGAGGAGATAGCCTGTAGTCCCTGCTCTATCTCATACTTCATGTATGGCATCGCTTGAATAGCTCTGTCTCTGTGGTGATGAAGGCATGACCCTGTTCCCTTTCCTTTCCTGTTACTTAGGAGCAACAAGGAACAAGTACTAGAATTTCTCCAGGATTAAGAAAGCATGTATGGAAGTTTCTCTATGTCCTATCCTGACACATCTCTAACAGTACAAAAACTTTCAGTCCTTTAAAAAGCACCTGTCAATCTACTTCTTTACAATAGTACTACTACATCAAGAGGTGAATATTTCCAGAAAATATGGTGAAAAATGAAGGCATAAAAAATGTTCTAATATGTGTTTAAATAACAAACTTAGGGAAATTCTGTTGTTTCAGGACAACATTCTTGCCATTCAGTTAAAACTATGCCAACGTACAGATGACTTTCCCTTATCTTGAACTAGAATCTCACTTTTCTTCTTTGATTACTTGTGTGCATATTATCAGATGTCTTACCCAGCTAACCAGCAAACAGACATAATGCAAACTTGTTTCCTCTAATAGTATGTGCATTATTTTGCCTGTGTACACAAATTGTATCAGTCTGACTGCTGATTCTGCATTTGCAAGTTTACATCACCTTTACAACCAATTCTAGGAATATAAATGACAGTATGTTTTTTGTTTCCTTTGTACAGTTTGGTCAGGATCTCAAAAATAGCGATGCTTCTAAAAAATTTGTTAATATTATCTTCTTCCTGTAGATTATAACACAAGTGAGCAAAAGCAAGCATGTAAGAAACATGAACTTTATGTGAGTTTCCGAGACCTAGGATGGCAGGTATGATTATAAATGCTTTTTCCTATCAGTTCAAATTAGGACCATCTGTTTTACAGTCCCCCCATTATTTACACTCTGTTTTCTTCATGGTAATTGGTATCTCACTGATGAGAGGCAAATTCTTTAAATGCATTTTTTTAAAAAATCCCTCAGTATTGCTATTACCATCACTTTACCTTTTTTATCTGTCCTCTTGAAGATAGTGCACACCTCAGTGGCTTTATGGTTGGGATTCATTCACATAAATTTGAACTGTTATTCAAAATATGAATGAATCTGGAGTAAATTAAATCAAAGTCCCCACACCAAGTAATGGAAATTTTTTAATTTGTACTTAAATTCTACCCTGTTCAGTGCTGTCTACTGCAGGTCAGAGAGATTTCAATGGAGTAGGGTCCTTACTTGGATCACTGCACAGCGGTCTTCATAACACCATTGCTAATATGATTTCTGGGGAAAACTCATCCTGTCATACAGTAACAAAATATAATGTAGTAAAAGGCCATGAAGTCAGAGGCAGGGCATTATGAGAAAAGAAAATAGAGATCAATCTAGATTTTTTTTCCAGAAAGCAAGGAACTCTCTATAAAGAAAGAACAAGAAGGCCATCAGCAACCTATAACCTAGACATATTGCATATGTAGGTAAGAACTCAGAGATGGCTGTCTGTGCATTTCACATTTCTCTGAATTTTTTTAAAATAACTCTCCATGAGCAGAACAAGGCTATGAGGAGAAAGAGTATGCTATCTCTTTAGTGACAGCTTATCCTTTATGGATCTAGCTCAGGTTTGCATATGGCCTCATTATCCTTTCTGATATTTTGTAGTATATTTATTCTCACAGCAGCCTGAAGAAGCAGGCTGTTTTCCCAAGTTTGCAAAGCATAATCACCCTGTCCAGGGCCACAGAGCAGGCTTGTGGTATTGAACTCAGACTACTAGACTACTAGAACAAATGAGCCATTGTTTCTCTGTAGATCACAGATTTTTTTCACATATCGTTTTTTAATTTTTTTTAAACAGTAAATTTTGATATGCTCCAAGATGTGCAAGGCTTTGAGATCAGTGGCTATAGTGGCCAAGATGGCTGTAAAGAAAGGAAAATTTATTTTTATCAGAAAAAGTACTTAAAGAATTAATAGTTTGAACTGGAAAGCCGAAGTTCCACAGTACAATATTTGATTAGTGAAACCCAGGGTGAAATGAGACTAAAAAAAAAAAAAAAGACATAAACTCTAGGAAGTAGCTACTTGATTCTCTCTGCCCTTCTTGCAGCACCTCCATTACCTGGCAAAGGAGGGATTCAACAAACTAAACACCCCACTTTAACTAACATTTTAAAATATTTTCCCTTTTGTGGTCTTTTGCCCATGCTGTGTTGCTAGAAATACTCAAATTGCATGATTCATTGACATGCCAATGGGTAATCACTAGCAACCCTCATTCTCACACTACCATACAGTTAATGGAAGAGGATGCATTTTAATTACTTCTGGTTCACAAAAAAGTGCTCAAGATTTCTGGTTTGGGAGGAAAAGTATTTTGCAAACATATTTTGATCTTTAATTCTCCTTATAGACTCACTAGTCGGTATTCAGTACAGTTTTTTTTAAATTTAATTTAATTTTCATCTCAGTTTTGCATGAACAAAACAAATACTTAAAAAAAAAGTTATTTCACATGCCGCCTTCTAAGGTTCATTTTGTCATTGAACAAGCCTTAGTTTGATATAGTTGTAAGTTCTCTCAGTGAGAAAAAAAAAATATTGAGTGGGTCTATTTGTTCTTGTTTTAGGATTGGATTATTGCACCAGAGGGCTACGCTGCGTTTTACTGTGATGGAGAGTGTTCTTTCCCCCTCAACGCCCACATGAATGCAACGAACCACGCCATTGTTCAGACTCTGGTATGCCCCTGCCTATGTTGTATTTGCCTGTTATGCAGTTGTTAGTGTCTGCTCAGGGTCTGACTCTTCTGCTTACTACTATTGAATTTTGATTATTTCTGGGTAAATGATAAAGCATTTAAAAAACAGGCATTGGTGATTATGTTGGAGAGAGAATGAGCTGCTCAGAGTGGCCTGTGTGGTAGGTTTCCCCTCCATTTCAAATGCAGTAACACATGAGAAGACCGTGTCATATTACTGGAGAATTGTGTACATAGGAACAAAAGGGGCCCCCTGGTCTGACTTCCAAGAGTTTTTGCAGATTATTGAAGCTCAGTGTTAACATCTACATGCTATACCTTCCAGAAATGATGACACTTGGCCACCCTGTGGACCTCTGTTGTCAGCTATTGGCAGAGACACTTACACTGTAATTTAATGTGAAGCTTTGCAAACAGATGCATTTGCATGTAAGAAATTGTGTTCAGTCACGCCTGGCTTACAAATGCAATTTAAAAATAAGTGTATTTGGATCTCTTGCTCTGCCTGGTACATGTAAAAGGGGATTTTCAGCCAGCTTTCTGCCTTTGCTAATTCTTATGTTAGTCCTATGCCTCAACTGGAGCAGCCAAAAAGATGATATTAGTTGTGTCAGCTGGCTTGGCTTCCTCTACCCTGGCAGCATTCAGATACAGAAATCCTGACTTTTAGACTATGCCTAAATGTAATGGTGTGAGGCTGAAGTGTGGTCTGTCTGGTCCACCTCTGCTAACTGAAGAACTGGTACTGAATAGCATTGGTATTAGCAAAATGATTAAGAAGCAGAGGAATGAGAGATAATACACAAAGAGGGAGCAGCAGTATGAAGTCAGAGCAGGAAAGGGTTGACATTCCTAATTAGTTTCTGCAAGGGTTGAGGGACTCAATTACAATTAGAGAAACATGGGGTTAAGGCTCCCTCTGATTTAAACTGATAATAGCAAAGTATCCTGACTATCAGATTATGCTGACAAGTCTGTCCATGGATGGTGATCTTTTTCTTTGATTTTCACATAAAAAATCTGTGCCTGAAAAACTTTTCCTCCTTCAAAAATAAGTGCAGTTACTACCATCCTGGGACCCCACACTAAAAAAAAACTCACAAATTTAAAGCCCACATCACAAAATAACCCAAAACCAAACTGGCAAACAAACAAAAATGAAGTTTGATGTCTTTCTGATAGAAAGCAAATTCTGCTTGTGAAAATCACCAAATGTCCCCATGATAGAGACATTTTAAAAAACTCAGCGTGTGCTGAGACCTTCTCCTTTCTATTCAACTTTTCTTTTACTCACCTCCTCCAAGTCCAGCCACCAATGCAACATTATTCCTCTATACCAGAATTTGAGTCAGTAAGATTTACAAAAAGAAAGGAAAATGTCAGAGGCAGGAAATAAAGGGAAGCATGTTAAGGGGTTCAGGTGAATGGGAACAGGAAATGCCAGTTGGCAAGGAATATAGCAGTATGCTTAGGAGACAACAAAAACCAGCGTATCTGCAGTCCTGAGCTGAAAAGAAATAGGTCAGCAAAGGAATAGTTTAGTATTATGCAAACATTGTCCAGAAAAATTGCCAATATCAGGGAGATCCCCAGGTTAGACTCCTGCAGCTTGGACTGTTAAATAAGAATTGGCCCAGTGCTACTTTCTCTTACATGCCATTCCTGTCCAAAAAAGATTAATTTCCAATTGTTAAGAAATGTATGTAGTTTATCCTATTTTTAAAAATTGGATATTCAAACTTTCCCCTTTATTATGGCCCTTTTGGAATTGTGTTTTCCCGCTGTATATACTGTACATGCATTCAGTTGTGCAGCCAAAAAATCACAAGGCTAATTAAATTTTAGCTGCACATAAATTAGATGAGATAACGGTAGTTCAATGCTTTCTGGTTTAAATTATACAAAATTCAGATTTACACAAGGTGTGCACATGGGGATGACTTGGGAAACAATTATTCATATGCCCCACCCTTATCCAAATGTAGTCATCTCCCAGCCATACTGATGACACCATTCTGAAAAGGCATACTCTTTGGGGTAGGAGGTGATTGTTCCTTGGTACCCCTCCAAACTTTACTGACTCTTTTTATTTTCTTTTGTAACAAGACTGGGAGGAATGCTGGGCCAGTACCTCTCTCCCTCTCTTTTCTTCGTGGCTGAACTTAGGCAAACAGATGATAGAGATGCATATAAATAAAAGACAGACTCCATTTAATCTGTTTTATAAGCTTTCTTCTCTTCTGCTTCCCATCACCCTCAGAACAGGCACGAGAGAAGCACTGACTTCTGGTCATTCAAAACAGTGGATCGATGGGTTGGCTTGCTCTGAATTTGGGGCTAACTCTTGAAAAGCCTGTGAACATTGCTGCTGTGGGGGGCTAGTGGGGCCAGGGAGCTTCCAGCTGTGGTGGCAGAGGCTGGTGGGACCAGGATTTATGGCAGGGCAAACATCTGCCTAGATGAGGCACAATCATTCTTTTCTCCAGTGCTTTGCTATTCATTTATTAAAGCATTTTTAAGTGTGTGTCTAAACTTTTACTAAATGGCTACTTCAGGATTTATTATTGCTCATTTCAAAAGACCCTCTCATAGTAAGAGTTATGTAAAAATCGTTTCCTTATAGACTGTTCTCTGTTGTCTGGCAAAGGCTCTGGGCTTATATCACTGCAAGACAGATGTCTCTAACAGATTTACAAAGACTTAACATACAAATGAAACCTATTACTGCTGAAGTCTTCATCCATGCCTTAATAATCTCTTGCCCTCTCTATTACAACTCCCTTTTCTCTGGCCTCCACAGTTTTCAAGTCTTCAGCATGTGTAGAATATTACATCCAACCTTCTTTCAAGTACAAAGAATTTGTATTTCCCCCATTTTCAGATATTTCCACTAGATCTTGTTCATTTTGGGATGCTGTTCAAAACTCTTTTCCTTCTCTTTAACCTTTCATTGATATATTTCAGCCTATAGAACATAGATTTCTCTGCCTCTGCCCTTTCTCCAGACATTCTGTCTAGCTGGCATTCACTTTATGAATTGATTTTTACTTCAGTGGAAGTAAAATTGTATCCACTGATACATAGTTAGGACCCTAAAATGCACTTATACTGCCTAAGACCCCACATCTTACCATTTCATAGCCTGAGAACAGTTCCAGTATGAGCGTTTGGCTGCACAGCCTTTGCTATCTGCAACAGATTTTCTTCTATGCTGAGAACCCAACACAGGAAAGCATTTTGGCACCTGCTGGGGTCCTGCTGTGACTCAGGGCTTGAGCCTTTGCTTCATGTTATGTACTGTCCTTAGCAAAGATGGTACAGACAATGCATTTAAATGTTTTCCTGAGCAGCCGCCTAACCCCAATTCTTTTCTAAATTTCATCTGAAAATCAACTTTCTGTCTTGGCCACTCCTCCTCATTTATCTCACCATCTGCTTTTATTGCATAACTCTGCCTGTGCAATTAAAATCAGAGCAATCTCAAATTAAGCTGTGCTTTAAAGTTGCTAACCAAGGAAAATTTGTGATCACAGCTCTCTCTGAATTGCAAAGACATGTTTTGCACTGACATTGTCCTTGTACCTCTCTGATATATGAGCTATGTATTTATCTGTCTTTCAGGTTCACTTGATGTTCCCTGATCATGTACCAAAGCCATGCTGTGCACCAACAAAACTGAATGCAATCTCCGTACTCTACTTTGATGATAGTTCCAATGTTATTTTAAAAAAATACAGGAATATGGTGGTGCGGTCATGTGGCTGCCACTAGCATAAAAAATAATCTAAAGCAGAGGGTTTTATTCAAGATTGTAATAAAGTCAAGATATGAACGTTGCTGACGAAAAGGCAGGCCTAAATTTATTCCGTTTCATGTCATCTCTCATTTAATTGTACAGTATAATGTATATAGTAGCTTTTATTTATTTAAAAGTATATAGTTTCTTTTGTACGAGCAAAATTTCAGAACCATTTATTTTATGGGTCACCTCAGTATGCCGTAGAATTTTGCAAACTAATTTTTCAATTGACCATACTGAAACATCTTTCATTCCATTTCAATATTTTAATGAAAAGTCTTTGTAGAGAATTTTTTAAAACTAGAAACTCCAGGACTTCTGGAACTGCTTTGTATTGTTAAAGGAACTAAAATACATTGTCATATTGTGCCAATAAAAACTGTGGTGAAGTATTTATTTAGAAAAAGTCACAGGAAAACAACTGCTTGGCTAAACATATTTTTTCCTTTAGAAGTTCTGCTCCATTAGAAAAAGTGAAATGTTGAACAGTGTTTAAGCAAATAAATAGTAGATAGAAAATAGATGTGAAAAAATTGCACATAATTGTTATAACTATGTTCTTTAACAAAATGAGTGCAACTGGAGGAGTATGTTACTTTTTGGCTTGTAAGCTGCAGAGTTTGCAAAAGGCTCCAGGCTTCGGAAATTCTGTGTAGACAGACTCTTGCCTCAATCTATGACTTTCCAAGTTAACACTAAAAATTGAACTACAACATTTTTACCTCAAATCATATCAGTCTATTATCTACTACACTGCTTTGGTAAATTTTTATAATAGGTTAAATCAAACAAAAAAATCACACGAGCCTTCCCATTGTATACATGAGCTACTATTATATGCACAAAATATACAGAAGACGCAGCATGGAAGGACTTTGCTCTATTTGGCTCCCACTTATGGATGTGTTTTGAGAGTGTGTGAGGAAAGGCACTGGGGATGAAGTTGCCGCCTTTTTAATCAAAAATCTTATCCCTAGTGGTGGCTGTTTTCAGGCAAAGATGAAAGACACCTTTCATAACAAGGCGTTGGGTAATTTGCAACCTACTTTCAGTCTCCTATCTGCTTTTGTATCAGGTGGGGATTGGTTTACATAGTGAGACTCAATATGGGATATTGTTGCCTTTATTTTGCATTAACTATTGCAACTTTGATAATTTTAAAATTCACTAAAATAACATTTTAATCTCCCAAATTTTTGGCATCAAATCCTGTGGTTGTGAATTGCACAACCAATTACAGATAATCATTCCCACCACCACTACAAATATGCTTATCTTGAATTAATCCTGTTTTATGTCGTTGGACATCCCTTTGTTTTAGTGTTATGAAAGCGGGAAAATAGAAACCGTATTCTTTCTATTATGTGTCTAATTATATGCTTTTATCATGAATTGCCTTCATCAAAAATACTTCATTTAAATCATTCCCAGAGAGTTACTAAAAAATGGATAGAACATATCAGTTTCTCCTCAGACAGTCTATTCTTGTAAACTCTGACTTTTCTTGCTATTTAAAACATATTTCAGAAAACTCTGATTATTACAGACTGATAAAATCACAGTGTGTGTGTGTGACTGTGTGCATGCATGTGAATGGGCAGCTGTCATTTTTGCAGAAACTAATTTATTTTATCTTGCTTTTGGAGTAATACATAAATCTTTATATGCATACACTCAGATAAAAAAATAGCAGTTCTGATTTCAGTCTTGGGAAATCTTTCCCTTTAATAGAAAATTTCATTTTACACTTTAATCTCCATTTTATACTGACATTACCTACATATCTACATTTTATTGCAGCTCATGCACAAGGGTGTATGGCAAAATATGACTCCATCCGACTTACCATTTTGGAACAGTTAAATTCTTAGGTTGTTTTCAAAGAATTTACTGGTTTCTGTATAAATAGATAGGCTGATATGATTTTTTGAACTCAGTTTATTCTAGATGGAATTTGATGGATACTAAATTTTGGGTACATTAAGTAATATATTTTAAATAATGGTGTACCATTTTGAGACTAAGAAGCTGAAGATTATTGTTATATTATTCTTTAAAATATGCTGTTGGAATATATTTCTATATTTTGAGACATAATAAACCTGTAATATTATTTTCCTCTGCTGTGGTTTTGCTTCTAAAACACATGACAAAATGACATTGACTTGATGTATTCTTTCTAAGGGATCACCAGTGGTTATGGGTAGATTTTTTTTTACAGTTCATTTTTAGTGCAGACATTTTGCAAAATTACTTTTCTATTGTTATTCTTAAACTGCAGATAGTGAACCACCTACACTACTAATATACACTGTGTCTTCAAATGATACCTCCAAGTGCTAATACTCTACTCAAAATATACTAGAAAGGAAAAATGGTTTTTAAAATTCTCAATAAATACATAACTAGTCATTCCTCTGTTTGAAATGAAGGATAGTGGCACCATACCTTCTGCATGCTCTGGATAAGGGAACATATGCATGTTTCCATGTAAACTTGTTCAAGTAAGCTCCTCAGTAGTAAGCAATACAGGGCTTTTTATTCTTTTGCTTTGTCCTATCAAATACCTATTATATTTATTTATACATAATATATAAACACTTATATTTAATGCAATGTGTACATAATTATATCAAATATATACCCATATCTGCAGTTATGAAGTTATTCTGTAGTTACGAAGAACATTCCATTACCATTAGAACACAAGAGCTTTGTTCTTCTTCAAGTTGTTTAAGCTTTCTTCATCCTTAACTGGAATCTAAAGAGCTGAAACCCAGAAAAGCAGGAAAAAGCCCTGTACAGAATTAATGTTATGTTATTCATACAAAGCTGTCTGGTATCTGACAACATAGTAATACATCTGATCAGTACAAAACTCAGCTAGGTATCTTGAAGAGACATTGTTGTGGATGTCTTCAAACAAAATAATGATCATACTTTGTTCTGTTGCGCATCTACGTGAAAGGCTGTCCTGAGTGATGTATCCTTAAGAACACTGTGACTCTTCCTTCTTCAGTGGCCTGTTTAAGTAAATATGCAGTTGTGTGAGGGATTAGGTAGGTAGGTAGTAGAAATGGAGCCATACTAGGAGCACAAATATATTTAGGAATAAGAAATCAGTCCTTTTTAGCTGCACATGAGCGTGCAACTGTTTATTTTGCATTCTGGCACATATAAAATTGTAGAACAGTAGTTAGTCTTTATATTAAGGTAGGAGTCAATTGTCAGACCATTTGGGGCCTCATTTTAGTAAATATTATATACACGAGCAGCATGAGTTACACCTACACTGCAGACACCCTAATTGTGGCTCTCTTTAACAGGACAACACAGAGAAGTGTTCTTTTGGATTGCAATTCACCTATTTCTCTCCAAAGACTACAGAGTGGGTTTAGAACAGTGACTCTGCCATAGACCTTGACTGAGCAACTGTAATCAATGACAATCACTGACACCTTTAAAGCAATATTACAGAGTTGAAAAATTTTTACTGCAATGTTATTTGAGATGCAAAGCTTTGAGAAATCATGTGTTATCATGAGCGGATGACAGAAATTCCTGTTAGGTATGTAATTTTCTCTACAATTTACTTGGGAAAGCTTGGATTGCTGATTGTATATTTTTCCTGTTTTGTTTTTGTTGTTGGAGTTTTTTGGTCAATTTCTCATTTGAAATAATTTCATGATAAATTGACTCAAAGATGGTTTAAAAAATGGTTTAGCCTTGTACTCAAAGTTTCTGAATCATTTCAGCAATAACCGAAGGATTCTAATTACCCAGACTTTAAAATTTTGTTATTAACAATCTCTACCAGCTTTTCTGCTCACACATTCAGCTGTGTAACGGGAGAATTTGGCATGTGGTGCCTGAATGACAAACCAGCCACATGTGAATTATACAGCATTATCTTTTACTATCTCATCTGCAGTCACAGAACTTGCACAATGTGATTTATAATGTGTTACTGAATTCTTACTCATAGGACTTGAGCAAGAACGTGATTAAAAACAAAAGAAAACTAAACTGAATTTCAACAGAAAACAGTGAGATGAGGTTTTCTTGCCATCTTAATTCAAATAAATCAGCACCAAAGATGGTACATGAGAGGTTGGGAATCTCATGTGAATTAAATGGACCTTTTGTATTCTATTTCCCATATTTGCAACACATGACACAGACACTTCTCTTGAATGCTCCATTACTAGTTCAATACTTTCTGTTCTCTTCCTGTACATTTTTTCTTACAAACAGACACCATCAATTATTATTATTAATATGAGTGAAGATATTTTCATTGCTTTAGCAGATGTTAATGCTTTACAAAAGAAGTATGTGTTATTAGTATTGCTGCTTTACAGGTACAGAAAAGTGGAAAGCTTTGCCAAAGAGAAGAGCAGATGAGAGGCACTATAGGGAAGACAGCCAGATCTCCAATGTACCAGTGCTCTAAACCCTGTTCCACACTCTTGGCCAGTGATGCATACACTTGACACTTGTTCCTGTAGCTCATAACGTTAAGGGGAGAAAAGCAGTCTTAGGGGTTACTTGGACCTATATTTTGCATTTACCAAATATTTTTTTCCTATTTTCATGGTTATTTACATGCAAGACGCAGACCACACCTTTCCTATGTAAAACTTCTAGGGAACCAACAAGGATTCTCTTCCAGCAGATCTTGAATCAGCTTTTCAACAGGGTCATAAATCTGCACCAGTAGAGTTGAAGGCAGTGTTATATCCCTCCTTTTTCTTATATTTTACTCCTGCTCAGTGGGAAGTTTAGCAATGCATTAAGATTGTGATTGTGTTCATATCTGGGTAGTTTGGATTCTCAGGCCAGATGTTGGCTGGAGACGTGAGAGCAACATATTTTCTAGGGATCTGCCCTGAGAGAATAATATTGAAGTAGAGATGTGGGAGCAGGCTCTTCTCTGTGAAACTTGTCCTGGTCTCTTCCGGGTCTCCAGCTAACTTGTGAGCAGAAACATTTGTAAAAATGAGATAGCTTTTTAACTAAATTGCAAGGAGAAAACTTGGTAGGATCTCTTTCTGGTACCTCTGCTCCCATAAATTCTTTGCAAAGGAGAAATCCAGGCTTGAACCTGGAGTTACTGAACTGCACAGAGACAAAATGTTGAATAATACACGGTGGAGAAACATGGCATGTCTACCAAACTCCCTAAAACGATCTTATTGGAAAATAAAGCTTTTCATGCCTGATAATTTTCTTGATTGTTTAGCTGTCTTACCACAGCGAATTTTACACACCACTGTGATTCCTTACCAAAATTAGTGTTTCTCCCTTAACCTCTGCAATATCTCTTTTCAGCCTTCTCTGCATGTTTTCTGCTTTATTATTCAAGACTAACAGCTCCCACAGGGAATGCTCTTTCATAGACTGTGCTGCATTGATAGAACAAAGACAAGACCTGCCAAGTCAGTGACTTGTTTAATTGGGATGTAAATCTTTGAGAAATATTTTTGCTTACTTTTTTCTTTCATGCATTTGGATTTTTCTTGGTTTGCTAACTTGGTATGAATTCTTGTGGCTAAATATGCTCAGCAAAATGCATAGAGTTCCATGAAACATTTGTGTGAAAAGTAGTTGATCCTTTATCAAGAAACAAACTTCCTAATTGGTTTCCTCTTTAAAAATGGATTGATATAGCTAGTAAAAAAACTTGTATTCCCAAAGGAAAGAGATTTTAGAAAACTACTGAGACTGGTTACATTTCATGTTTTGAAATCTATGAATTCAGCCAAAATGTTTTGAAATAGTCAAAATTTAAGAGTTTCTAATTAGCAGGACTTTGTGTGTCTCAGTATGTATATCCAAGGACCAGATCTCTCTTCTCAGATACATTGGTGTACATACAGAATCTATCAAAATTAAGTGCCCTTGAAATACTCGTAAACATATTTCTGATTCTTTCTGTTTTCTTGTATTGGACAGTGAGGTAGTAAGAAAGTTATTCATGCCAGAATACAATTAACTGCTTAATTTCTTTTCCGTATAACCAAGACCTTATGCTTTTACTCCTTCCTCTCAAGCATCTACAACAAAATATTGCTAAAGGTCATTTAAAATTATAGGAAATGGATTTCATTCAAATTCATTCAAATGATTGGAACTGAATATGGAAATTCCCAAACTTTTATTAGAAATTTTAAAAGCTATAATGAAAACAGTTCTTAAAAAGTTTTTTTAAAGATCATCTGCTGATCTGCAGAGCCCATACCAGTGCTGCAGAAATAGGCACTTGGGAAGAGCATCCAGGACTGTGTTCATACATGGCGGTCCCTGGCTGTGCTGCCAGGGTGCCAATGCGCTTGGAAGAAGAGCCAGAAGCCCACACTTGTGGAAACAAGCCTGAAAGCTGCAGGGCTCCCTTCTCCAACACAGTGCAGACACCAGGGCTGTCTGGCAAACAAACAGGAGAGGTGTCTCTTAGAACGATGCACAGTATAGCCCACTGAAAATGTCTGCATTTAATCATAAAAGTGCATAAAGATGCATCTCTATTTTAGAAATAGAAACATATTCACTGTGAAATTCCCACTCTGACTAAAATTTCTCCTGACATTTCTGAGTGAAACTTCACTGACATTTTCACAGAGGTTTCCGCATTTCTGGCAGGCAAGAATTTGACCCCTCTCTTCAATCATGTTACACCCCATTTCCATTTACTGTCCCTTTTAACATTCTCTTAGCTTTTCTCATGATCTAAACACACACTTCAATAGAAGCAGCAGTGTTCCTCCAGATTTACTCTAGAATACCTAAGTAGTGTTGCAAAATACTTATTACAATGTTTTCCTATGATTCCTCTGAATCTTTTTCCTTAACTGTCCATTGCTGTTGAAAAAGCTGTAAGAAATAAGCCAAATAATAATTATTAAGACAGAAATCAGGTGACATGCATGTATTTACATTGCTTTAACTATGTAACTGAACATATATATCCCTCGACTTACAGTCATTAGTTATGTGGTGTTGCCCTGACTCTAAGCATTAAGGCTTATCAGCCTTCTAGGAAAGCAGTCTGCTTGAAACTTCGAGAAATATCAGGCTAATCAAGCTGTTTCTAGCAAGGAAGAGATCCCTGTCAGACAGTAAAATCCATACGTGGTGTTTTCTGCTTAATGGTTCTGCCTTTTCCCCTATAATTTAGTTTCCACAATTGCCAAAAGCCTGCAGAATCCATATCATTCATCATATCAATCACTACAATTAGCTTTCTTTTGGACTACTCTAATTTTATGCATTTTGAATCACCCATTTGTTGTGTGGGTAATTACCACACTCAGTTACATGCAAACAGATGTTTTAGTAATTATATTTTTGTTTGCTCATTTTCCCACCAACTGCTGCTTTTTCTCCTTCACAGTCACAATTCAATCTTTTCACATTGCAAAAAATTTAGTATTCTGTTTATGAAAAGTTGGGCAATCACCGTTTTTTTCTCTTAGAGAAAAAGAAGTGTTTTCAAAGCTATTTCTATATGACACAGTAATTCTATACTAACAGTGATTGTAATATTAATCCAGAGGCCATGCAATTGTATTACTGCAAATTTCCAGGTTGTTTGAATATCAGCAGCAATTCAATTGGAACCTATATATTGGTAAGGAAATACACTATTTGGTGTAGAAATACATAAACATGTTGTTGATCATTTGAAGGTCTCTGAAATCAGCTAACATCCAAGCAAGTTTGCAGAAGTTTGTGAATGGCAATTTAAAGTGTGTTTTTGTGTGCATTTCCCCTTTGATATGAACAGTGCAAGTAAGCCAAGGCATGGAATCAAAAGTTGTTTCAGAAAGCACCTTTCTATAAGATGCAGAGCATCAACTTGTGTTGAAATCAACTTTCAGTTTACACTTGGGGTTTATTTTCTCTTGATCCTGACATGAATGCTTTGGTATTCCGTAGAGGCTCAGCTGCCTTAGAAGTTCTGTTATAATAGCACCATCTTCTGACTAATGTCCTGTCAGGAATATTTCCAAGTATTTTTATCTTTTGTTCATTGAACCTCTGAGGCTCATATGTCTATGAAAAGGTGGCTGCTCTCCTGCTTTATGCAGTGCTCCAGAAATGCAGTGAAGTGGTTAACTGTGAGGTGCAGAGCTGAGAATTCCTTAACTTTGGCAGCCTGATGCTGAAATGTACACACACTTTTAATGAAAATGCTGAGAGAATTGAATGAAAATAGAAAATGTTCTGCTTATATTTTTGATGCTGTCTCAGTTTTGTATGGGTAAGAACCACTGACAGCACTTGTCTTTTCAGTCTCTTCCAAGGTCAAGATTGTATGCTAGATATTTTGAAGAGCCTACTACAGTATAAATACAGTCCAACCACTAAAGTTTTAACCTTATGTAACCTTTGCTTATGCACAAAGATATAAATCTTCAAATTACTAAAGTGGTTGGATCTATTTTCCTAGAGGAAATTGTATCATTTTCATATCAGTCTCTACTTTAACTCTTGGCTATATTCTAGTACATATGGGTCCTTTCTTCCCATTTCTGGCTGGACAGTAAAGAAAAAACAATAATGACTGACAGCTGCCAGTCAAAACTCTTTAGCCAATTAATTTTGGAAAGGCTATGGATTGATATTTGAAGTCACACATCCAGTTCATTTCATATAAATTAAAACTTCAGATACAGTTTAAAGGGCATAAAAGCAGAGTCATGTGCTTTATTGGTATAAGAAAAAGAGATAGGCTCAGAAGGACTGGATTGTTTCCTTGCTTCTGTCATTGATTCACTATGAAATTTTGGAAAACAAACATTCCATATCTGCATGTATTTGTCAAGTATTTACAAATGGCAAGTGAAAATAATTAGATTTTGTGAGACATTTTGACATTCAGATCCATTAAGCAGAAATAGTGCAATTTGTGGCACTAGACGTTGTTGATTTTTGTCTGAATTCTAATCTACCATACACTCCTTTTTGTGATTATCACTAAAATTTTCAAGGATATGTTTATCTCTTTCAGTTCTCACTTGCATTACAATAATAACAACATTTACCAATATTAAAGGAGAATTAAGGGATAAATACCTTAATAATAATGAAGGGCTCAGATACATTTATAGTCCTGTATATGCATATTTGTTATTCCATAGACAAATGCAATTGCGTAAACACATGCCATCTGCCATATTTCTTCCTTAGAAAATTGTGCCTTTTACTCACTGTGTTCTTCTTTTCCAACTTTTTATTTTTTCCTAATTTACTCACTTAAATTCAAGGCACTAATTTTTTCCATCCTAAAGGTCTCCTTTAGTTATTTACAAATAAATTTATTTGCTCAGGCTATCCATTTTTATTTTTGGCATTGATTACCTTCAACTAACTCTCTCTAGTCTATGAAATGTTACTGTTCTTGTTCTCTGAATTTTGTACATATTGTGAAAAAGTCTGAAGAACATCATGTGTGTGCTTACTGGAACTAAGAGGAATTTTCTCTGATTAGTGACCTAGTGGGATGATTTGTTGCATCATAGCAGTCTTTTCAGAGTTTTACAGGCTAATGTAAGGTGCAGGTCAGAAGAAAACTGAAATAAATGCCTAAACATACATTACGGTTGTGTTGATCAGTATTTCCTCGTGACACTGACCTACAAGTGAATAAGCCAAACAGAAGTATATGCAGTTGGTTATATAAATATTCTCTACTGAACATCCATTGGGATACTGAGTGTCACTAGAAACTGGAAGGTTTGGGGCTTATTAGCACTCAAGGCTACCTACAGTTGCTCAATTTGGAAGCATATCTCCAAAATCGTGTTAAACTTGCTGGATCAGAATATTCACTGCTACCATTTCTTCATTTATTTTCAGAACAAAAAGAAAGGTAGATGTAACTGTAGACTTCATCTAAAAGGTCAAGAAAAAAGAGGAGAGTTAACTTAAAATAGCTTTGAGTGATGAGACTGTGCCTTCAATTAAAATATTGGTGAGGTGATATCCCCAGAGTGATTTAGTTCTTGTGGTGGTTTCTAGCTATACATATTTGTTCCATCTCCTGCACAGCAAATGGTAGACTCGGAACATGCCAAGAGACCAAAGCCTGAAAGAAAGAACACAGATGCCCCAAAAACCATATTTGTCTTAATTTTCCTCTTAACTTTCCTGGCTCTAGCCCTGTTTACACTGGTGAACTGTAACGTGTATTCAATATATCTATATTAATGGCTCTATTATGCATATTCCTTTGATATCTAAGTATCTGAAGAGCAATCTCATCAGCACTGCCATCAAGGTCTCCAATATGCACCTCTGGCTGTTGCATCAGTACACATTATATCATCTTCTTTATAATATTTGTGATCAAAATTCACCACCTTCTATACTAAGGCCTGTTTGAACGGTTATTTTTCTGGCCAGTCTCTACTCACTTCTTAGCACATTTGTCTTTATGCTAGCTGTTTAAGATGCCAACCTTATATGACTGCCTGTTTTTTATATGACTATCTCTACGCCTTTTCTAATCACAGTTCTTCATGACCGGATCCATAAATCTATATCCCATTTCCTTTAAATTCCTCTCTAAGCTGAATTTTGTAGAAAGAAAAAGTAAGGGCAAATCACCAGCTTCTGTGCAGTACAAGGTTCAAGGCTGAAGCTGAAACAATGAAACGTCTCTTCTTATACACAGAGTAGCAATGAAGATGTCCATTTCACCGCAGTACCATCCGTTTTTTCACCAGTGTGTCACAAAATACCCCAGAATATTTAGGAAAACCTATTTCTTCATTTAAGCCATGAGATTTGATATACAAGTTCTAAGTCATGATAATTCTCCCTTTATTGACTTTTACCCTTTCTGTGATCACCGTTCATTCTTCATCTTCCATTTTCCTCTTCACATACTATCATCGCAAAATGGTTTTAGATATCTCTTTGTTAGCATATGTTCTCACCATTTGTATATCTGTGTGTCTTTCCATGTGATGTTTATTGTTCTTGTGCTTTACTTCCATGTATAAATAAAGAAAATGTCTCTTGTTGGGATACAGATTGACCTTTGGAAAGGATGTTAGACTTTTTTCACTCTATTTCAAATAAACAAAGCATTGTTGAGCACAACAAATTTATTTATGGATTCAGTGTACTGTGACTTCTTCCATACAGTGTACGCAGCATAGTGTGTTCAAGAGCAGAACAGGACCTCCCTGAAAGACTGTACATGTAGTGGATGTTTTAGGACTCCCTTTTATCTCAATGACAAATAATGTAAAGATGCATAAAGCTCCAATTTTAGTCCCATGGATTGTGCTGGCAATTAAAAAGTTTTTAATCTCTATTATTTCTAATCTTACTCTTGGTGAAAAGCTACATATGTTGAAAGGTATCAATTTTAATAGGTGATAGAAATCTGATTAGAATCATAGTATAAACTCTTTTCCATCTTTGGCTCCCATGAATTTTTCTGTTCTACTGCTGTTGAAACAGATTTTGAGAAGTTAGAATCCCTTCTCTTATGTTTTTTTTAACCTGGTATTTAGATTTTTCTTCACTTCTCAGGGCTCAGACATCCACAGGAAGATATGATTAATAATAAATTACAATGCATGAAAATGCATAAAGATATGATCCTCTATTGTCCTTTTGCCTAACACATTTGTGCTGTGACTGCTATTACTTGCTGTATTGGTTTCTCTGTGGCCAGGTTTTGGTAGCAGCGGGGGGGGCTGAGGAGGAGGCTTCTTCGAGAAGCTGCTGGAAGTTTCCCCCATGTCCATCAGACCCAGTGCCAGCCAACTCCAGGCTGGGCCCGCTGCTGACCAAGGCCAGGCCAATCGGCAGTTGAAGGAACGCCTCTGTGGTAACATATTTAAGAAGGAAGAAAAAAAATAAAAGGGTTAGACAAAGATGGCTGTTGGAGAGGAGCGAAGTGAGAACTTGTGAACAACAACGCAGACACCAAGGTCAGTGGAGAAGGAGGGGGAGGGGATGCTCCTGGCGCCAGAGCTGAGATCCAGCTGCAGCCCATGGGGAAGACCATGGTGAAGCAGCTGTGCCCCTGCAGCCCATGGAGGACCACAGGAGTGCAGAGATCCACCTGTAGCCC
>VXBA01001335.1:770436-786491 GCA_013399895.1 Serilophus lunatus
AGCAAGCACATCTGCCAGCTCTCTCAGCACCCTAGGATGAATCCCATCAGGTCCCATAGACTTATGAGGATCCAGGTGGGACAGCAGGTCTCTAACATCTTCCACCTGGACCATGGGGGGGCTGCACTGTTCCCTATCAACTAGTTTAAGCAAGGACTTGTCCTGTAAACCATCAGTTTTACTATTAAAAATGGAAACAAAAAAGGTATTGAGTATCTCTGCCTTTTCCCCATCTTCAGTAACTATATTCCCTTCCTTATTTAATAAAGAATGTAGATTATCCCTATCATTTCTTTTACTATTAATGTATTTATAGAAACCCTTTTTATTATCCTTAACAGAGGTGGCCAAATTTAGCTCAAACTGGGCCTTCACTTCCCTAATTCTTTTTCTACATGACCTAAAAACATCTTTAAACATCGCCTGGGACTCCTTTCCAAAGTCGATACATCCTCTTCTTTTTCCTTAGTTCGTTGCACTTTGGTGCAGCAGAAAAACCAAAACTTTTCAAGACTAAAATACAGCTTCTCAAGTTGCAATTTTAGAATGACTTTCCATATATTATATGGATTCAGATTAATCTTAATTTTAAATTGGTTTGAGAGCCCTTCAGTATTAATCAACAGATTTTTCAAACACATGTTTTTTTCTGCCTTCCTTTCTTTAAGTCCTTGGATTTAATAATGTTGGGATTTCCTCCTCCAAAGATGGATCTGCTAAATAAATTTAAATGAAATAAAATGCTTTTTTTAAAAAATGAAATGCATGAAAAATACCTTCTGATAAGATCAAAAATCTGAATCTATAATCTCCAAAACATGACAATTTGAAATTATATCTGATTTGACATGTTCTTGAATTGCTATTCAGAAATGCTAACTTCTGACTTAAAAAAAAAAAAAAGTTTGCCCAAGCTCATAACCTGAATATGAAGTTCATGTAGGAAAATATCCTAGAATAAGGCTATTATTATACAAGCCCCATAACTCCCATGGAATTTCCTTTACAAAAGGGAACTCCAGACTGGCCAGTTGGCTTTCCCATCATCATCACTGGTAGAGACATTCAGTGGGGTTATTATTGTGGGTAATGCCCCATATGCTTCCTGCATTAAGAAGGTGAGGGGAGATGAACACCTGCCATGACATAACTCATAATGAAATTCCCTTCACAAGGTAGCAAAGTCTTAAAAAATGAGTGGAAAATCTCTATTCCTGAATTTGAAAGTGAAGTTCTAGAGGGGACTTCCAGCCAAAAACTGAACAGGTTTTGAAATGAATGGCATGGGCAGCCTGCATCTTCCATTTGCAAGATTGCAGAAAAGGTTAGAAAAGAAAAAGAAAGAAATTGCCAAATTTTTAAAAGAAGCTGGTGAGTTCTGTTTTCGGACGGCAGCACTGACAGGCCTTACCAGTTCCCTGATGCTAAACATCATGCAAACAGAAATGTTCGAATGAATGTACGTTCCTATGTACGACCACAGATGGTTTGTAGACATGGCAGAATGAACTGACAACAACATAACTGTACTTAGAAGGTTTTATAATGCCAAGAACTGTAAAAGAAAAAAAAAAGAGAAATTACACATCTCAACTAATTTCAATGATGAACATGTGGGCCCATCCTGTGGCAGTAAAGGGGAGGCATGGCAGGACAGGGTAGTGGGATCACTTTTCTCTAAGCATCTGCTTTAACTCCTGGTGCAAGCAGGTGCTGACTCATTTGTGGCTTTTCATATTTTCAAAACCGAGCAAACAAAAAGGACAAGTGAACTGAGTCTTCTTCTGTTTTATTTTTAATTGGTTCATCCCACATTTAAAACAGCTATGTGAATTATATTTTCTTGAAAACCGAACAATACTTTTACCTCTAAACCTTTTCCAGATTTGATTTTACAGGGTAAAATTAAAATTGTGTGAAAGTGCCTGAGGTGCGTAGAATGGAAACACTGTCAGACTTAGTTTCTCAAATGTGGTGTCACTAACTAAGCAGATGAAGCAGAAAACAGAGAAAAACTAGCTTTAGCTCAGTGGTTACTTGTTGCAAATTTGTAAATGTGCTATCTACCGTACAGATATGTAAAATAACGCTCCTGTTAAAAGTTATGTGGAAAATAAAAGTTCTCAGCAAGCTAATTTTACTCTGTTAACAAAGCATGGTTTCAAGCTATTCTTGTTAATCATCTACCCACTCTCTTTTCCTTCACCACCTCAGATTTGCAGATAGGAGGTACAATTACATTCCTTTGTTTCATCCTGAGATCTCTTTACAAAACAAAGGCTGCTATTATCCTGTTGAAACCTATGTGCTTTCCTTCGTTGTGTAAAGCTAAAGGAGCTGAGGTCTAACTTTAAAGTAATCCTTTGTGTTGCTCTATTTTGCCCCCTCCCCGTCTCTTTGTTGTATGTATAGCCTAACTGTGTGCCTTCAATTAAACTTTTCCCCTTGTAACCACACACTTAAAGCTGGAAAAAAGAGGCTGGGGTGAAATCCTGGCCCCACTATGCTTCATGGGCTTTAATTGCTTTAGGTTTCCACTCTAGTGGCCACTGCTCTTTGCAGTTACCTCTTTTAGTCGTGCCGAGACATTTTTCCCCTCGTGGAATGGAAGTGCTCTGGTGCACATTTCTGGCGCAGATGGACTGCTGCAGTTAACAGTGCCACGAATTCGGGTGTTTTAACTGTCTTTGACACTGGCAATTGACACAGTAGTGGGATCATGACCTAGGAATTTAAGTACTCCACTCTTAATACATGTCCTGTAAGTACAGAAGACCCTTTTCTCAAGATCATTTGATGGAGGTTAAGGGCTTATTTCACTTTGGAAGTCTCTCCTGCCTAGAAGAGGTATCTTTCCCAGAGGCAGTTACATGTTTTGCTGCCACTGCATTCCAGAGAAGCTCTCCCTGCCATGGGAAGAAGATAAGCCCCTTGCAGACATGTTTGAAGGTCCCCAAACAGCATGGGGGCCGGTGATGATAAAAACCATGAGAAGAACAGGGGTGTGTCTCTTTCTCAAGGCCCGGTGGTTTTTTTAACACTGTTAGGTTTAGTGTTCTCTAGGTTTTTTTAGTGTTCTCACCTTTGGAAATAAACTTGCCTAAATTTTTCTGCTCTTGGCATTTTTGGGGGATACCTCTGTTATCTTTTCTTCACACGTGCAATTACTAATATGACTCGAAAAGAATGCTGCTAAAGAATCTATGTACTTGTGATCATATTTGCATTTGTATTTCTTATCAGATTTTTTTTACCTGTAAGAGCATGCCAGGCAGATTGATTTCCATTTCCTTCATTGAGTGTTCTAGGCATTTATGGCAGAAGAGGATGCTGTAAAAAATAAGAAAGAGGAATAGAAATATAGAAAGATAGTAAAAAAAGAAAATAAATTTTTAAAAAAGACAAAAAGATAAGGTTGACAACAGTGGAGGGAATCTTGGCCATTGAACTTGCATGTGCAGAGAGAGGTGTT
This sequence comes from Serilophus lunatus, assembly GCA_013399895.1. Taxonomy (NCBI): domain Eukaryota; kingdom Metazoa; phylum Chordata; class Aves; order Passeriformes; family Eurylaimidae; genus Serilophus; species Serilophus lunatus. The sequence goes on from VXBA01001335.1 coordinate 773,909, forward strand.
TGTCTGCAAGATCAGTTACAGGGACATAAAATTTGGGATATTAATGCTGAGCTGTTTCTTGTAGTAGACTTTGATTTTATGTCTGTGACACAGCTGTTTCCAAAGGAGCCACAGAAGGTGGGACTGATGGGAGGCTTGTCAAAAGAATGTGCTGCAAGACTAAACCCTTCCCCCTTCCTCTGCCAATACCTTCAGACTGTGCTGACTTCCAGGCCATCTCCTTCATTTCCATTACATGAATATGTAAACACACATGTGAGCCCTCAAGGCAGCACAGGCTTTGTGTTGAAGTAAATCCACAAGGATGTAAGGAGTAGATATGCTTGATCAAATAGAATGGGCAGTTTGACATTTCCCTATCTTTCCCTTCATTCCTCAGTGAAACTGAAGATTTACACCATCACAACCCTGGGAGAAACTGCTTCTTCCTCCCTCAGTATCAGCTCCTTTCTGAAACTGGGTCACCATCCTTCTGAAATCAGTACTATATAAATGATGCTTAGAAGGTACAAGCCTTCATACTGCTACCAATGAGATGTGCAGGATGCTCTGAACTTGTTCAGAGAAAACATGCTTCATCATCCACAGACACTGACATAATCTTCCTACCACCTATACTCACCCTCAGCTGAAAAGGAAGAGGGCTCAAAGTGTCTTTACTCTAAATTTTCCCCAAAATGTTTTTCCAACTCCGTTCTCCTGACACCTTAGGGAGCTGATTTTTGCCCTTCCAAATCCATCCACGAGATGGATACTAAAAACCACCATAAACATCTCTGGTATTTGCATTTTGCATAGGATGCAGAGAAACTGGAGAGGCTGCAACATGATTTGTGAGATGGAGAAAACATCTAACCCTCCTCTATCTGCTTAGCTTATCAAAAAATAAGACACAATGGTTACTTGCTCACTCTGTTTAGGTACATCTGGTGAAATATTTTGACATTGTAAACTCATCCAGAACAGGAGTTTAATGAGAACAGAAACAATTAGCAAATGTCAGTGAATTCAGAGCACAATTTCAGCAAAAAACAGAAAATATTTTTGTTTTGGCACTTCAAAAGCTAAAGCTTATGTCTGCATTTGAAATGCTTTTAATTTAAAAATTTAACTAAGTGAAAAGGGTTAAATAAAAGGGCCTAGCTAATCATTTTGTATTGAACCAATCCTTTTGTTTGAAAATCAAATACTGGGCTGACACATTATCTTGATAATAACTGCTCTAGTGGTACATCTACCCCTGTGTTAATTATTTTTGTGCTGACTAGCACTCCCCTGGGGTGAGTTTTGTACTTTGAAGCTCATGTAATTAAAACTGTAACAAGACTCTGGAACTATCTGAGGATTCTTGGATACACAAACCACGGTCTTCTACCAATGAGAAAGTAAGAGCATGGCCCACCCACATTTTAATCTGATAGTTTGTCTCACATATAATGAAAAAGAGAGGAAAATTTAACCTATTATTATAGTAATTGTATTTCAGCCTGAGTAATCATTTAAAGCTTTTTTATTAGAACCTTCTGATTTTAGCAGTGACCTTCAGATGGAGTTTTCTTACACCTATATTTTTGAAGATGATCAGCTTAATAAAAATATTTGATAAAACAATTAAGATTCCTACACATTAACCCAAATATTTTAGTTAATTTAAACTGTCACATACAGTTTCAAGAAATAAAAGCATCCAGGGTGAGACTATTGAGACAATCAGGGAAATGGGCCCCCCTTAGGGAGATGACCCATACTTTTTTTATGAAAGAGGAATGATCTAGGTCAGAGAAAGAAAAAACGTGAAGTGAAAGAATATATTTTCAAAATTCTTATGAAGCAAAGTCTCTTTGTGCTTATATAGCTCTTGTACCTACAGTCAACTTTTTGGAATAAGTGGTAGTATTTCTCTCTCACTCTACAGAATACCAAATTTAAAGACAATAAGATTAACAATCCCCAGCAACAGTACTTACATCTGCTCCATAGGCCAGCCAGCAACTTTGGACTCCTTCAAGCTGTTCTGAAAAAGAAAGCATTTGGATAATTGGACAAAGGTGTTTGGTGGAGCACTAAAATAATCACTACCATTCCTCATCTTTCCCAGCCCTAAATTTACATTTGAACTCCATCTTTTAATCTTGTTTCTTTGGCAGAACATCTTTAATCTCCTGCCCTCCATACTAAGAAAAATTCATCTGCATGGGAATTTAAGTAAAAGTAACTATTTATAGCAGTTTAAAGTGATTTATATTGTCTAAATTTTTATTATACTGTCATGATAAACCCAGCTTTGCTTTGAATGGACTCAGATATGTGCTCTGCTTACACTATCTAACTACTGAAGTTGGATGGTTTTTTTCCTTCCAGTAACAATTATCTTTACCCCCTTCATATCTTTTTCTAAAATACAACTTGAGATTATTCACATAGTTGCAAATTTGACTTGCATTTTTTTAATTGTTCCTGCCAAGTGGGAAATAAAAGACATATTTTGAAAATGAGAAATTTCCAAATGCTTTAAATCCTACCATTTTGTTCACAGCAAGTCTAAGGTGCCCTTCAAAACCCTGTTTTGCCACTGTAAATGCACCCATAGTTAAGATGCAATATTGTAGTTTGGGTATTTCCTTAAAAGATGTCTTGCTCAAGCCCTCTACTTGCTTCTTGATTGAAGTGTTTCCAGCCTCTTCAGGCAGAAGTCTGATGGTTCTTACTTCTACTCTTTGTGAATTTCTGTTTAAATTCCTAAAATATCTAAGAAACGCTTAATTAATGTTGCTTTGATTACTGAGAGATGAAATAAGAATTACATTGTATATTCTGGTTCTGTGTTCATATAGAAAAAGCAATTATTTGTACACATTGCTACTCACATCCTAAATATTTGGGTGATGATTTCCTGGACACATTATGTTGAGTTAATACAGAAATTTGATGCCGTGTTTTGGCATAAGGACTGCTTACTTCTTAGTGACCATTGTGTAGGATAACCTGTTCTCATAATGACTGCTTTATTTTGTTTTAATTCCACAATTGTTGTGGGAGAATGAATTATTAGATGTAGAAAAAAGCCAAAGCATGTGCATTTAATTAATCATTAACTCCTTCAGTGTTTTCAGGGAGCTGTAGCAGGAGTGGTGACAAGGCTCTAAGGCCTCTGTAAGGTGGACACACCTCATGGGAGAGCAAGAAGTTTTCAGGAGTTTCTACAGTATCAGGAAAGATCTGTTCTAGTGTGAGATTGACAGAGTGTAAGGCACATTAAATAATCCTTCTATTCTGATCAAATCTTGCTGTGCCCAGTTTTGTGCCTCATACTTTAGGAAAAAAATGTAGTTCAAACAAAAAAGGTCAGAAGAGTGAGCTATCTTGAAATAAGTTTCAGTAAGAAAGGACAGCAGAGTGAGATCCCAAAGATGTGGTTTATCTGGGAATAATGAATGAATAGTGTTAAAGTGTGCCTAGTGGGAGGATCTGAAATAAAGAGGAAGAAAAAGTTTTGATTTCTCAATCAGTGAAGGACTAGTCAAGAAGTATTTGGCAGAAGCCACAGTACGGAAGGTACAAATTACCAACAGACAAACTTTCCAGTGATTAAGAAGTAAGGAACACATTCCCCTATTTCTATCAGTCACAGGAAAGACATACCTCAAAATAAGCTAGGGTTGAGCCTCCAGTGCTATCTTGTCTTTTATCATATGTGCTCTGGATGAGGGAAATCTAAGTTTCAATCATCCTCGTTCAAATGAATGTTGTAAACCTTAGATGCATTGTTTCTAAATTGGAAGGTAAGACACGATCACAATGAATATGAACATAGAAGTCCAAACTAATGAGCTCTGTTTCTGCAGGACAGCATCAATATTGGTCTTATGACTGGTCTGAAAGTGGGAGGAGACTAAGGAGCCAGACCCAGAAAAAGGTTAAATTCCTTTAAGCCAGAAAATTCATTAGCTACTGCCTGGATAGTACTGGATAGTACCTGAACTACTGGATAAAAAGAACAGAGGAAGGTTTTTCACACCAGACATTTTGTGAAAAATTTGGCTTGAAGAAAACCAAATGAAGCTGTTGTATATATTCAGCAGGATGTGAATATACTTTTAGGGTGACTGAAACTGAAGTTTTCAAGGGAACCCCCTCCACTCCTTCTTACTACTGTAAGCTATTTTTAAGACGTTCTTTTGGCACTTTTGATTATGTTAAAGTGTTAACACATTTAAGCATACAAAGTTATATTTAATGTTTGCACACAATCTCTATGAATGTAATGGCTTCACTCTTTTCTGGGAAGATACGACCTGACAACAGCTGTTACTCTTATGAGAACAATGTCCTAGATATTGTTTAGATGTTTGCGCTCTTCTAAATGTCTTCAGGAGATCAATGGACAACGCTTCTCCCTAGTTTATTTTATGAAGGGACCACAAATTTACCTCTGTCATGATCCTAGAGGATAAGAAAAGAAATAAAAAATACATCTTGTTTCATAATTAGAGCACAATATGTGCTCTATGTCCTCTTTTCTACTCTGCCCTCTGATATTAAAATGCAATCTCTAATGCAACCAATTGCAGACTTACCTGGTTATAACATGACAATTCTTTTCCTTCTTTGCCCATTTATCAAAGTACCAGAGTATTAGAAGAATGTCTCACACTATTTATGAATTCTAAGAACAAGATTGAAGTTATATTCCCACCCTTTTAGCTATTTGGAGAGCAACTGTGCTACAGCCAAATTTAAGTACTAGTAAATGAAGTGTTTGTTCCAACATATATAACCTACACATTCCTTATACAGCCCAAACAAATACTTATGAACTCCTTAATCCCCCACTGCCCAAAGGAGAGAATGATTATTTTGTGAGCCATAGATCTGACTACTGCCCAAGTATTTTTTTTTCTTTTTTTTCTCCCTGCATAGCATCAGTGATGGAATTGATAACCAGCATGGTGAGGAAGGTGAGCCCACCACTGTAAAAACAGCAACACAATAAGCAATATAAGTGCAAGTGAGGAGAAAATAAAATGTATGCAAAATAGAAGAATATTTTTGGTATGTTCTCCTTCCATGTTAATGTTTGTTGCAGTCACTTCTCATTTCAAGAAAAGTTTTCCTTGTTTAAGCTACCTTTTTATATTAAAATACAATAAAACTGGCACTAGTAAAGAGCTCTATGTGCAGTTTTTAACGGCAGGAAAATAACTGTAAGAACTTCAAGAGTTGACTATTGAAGCTTATAGCTGTGACAACGCTTGTGGGAAAGTCTGGAACAGCAGGGAGGAAAGTGAGAGCCAAGAAACCTGAAAAATAGTCCAAATGCTATCATAAAGTCCTTTTTTTAATAATGTGGGTTTAATTTTCATAATATATTACTATTTGGTTTGTTTCTTAGGGACCTGTGTTTATTAGAGAGCATTCCTTGAAACTGTCAGTCTATGAGAGTTCCCCTAAGCTCCCTCAACATGCAGCTTTAGTGGTTTTCCTCTGTTTTGAGAGGGCACATTAATAACTGCACACTACTACAAGCATTAAATAGGCCACCCACCCTCTGAAAAGTGCAGTTCACATTTCTATCCACTCTTAATGGCAGCTAGCCTAATGGGAATGATGTCAAGGGATGCAATGAAACAGTCTGAGTGTCTCAACTCTTGTTGTGGGGAGCATCTTGTCCTGTTTGGCAGCTACTTGTTCAGTTAGGGAATATTACAGAGGACCTTACTTAGTGCTGATGAAAAAGGAATGGCATCACCCACTGCTCGTTGTCAGCAGAAATGGTGTCCAGCCTGTGCCGTTGCCCTTTGGTCATGTTTGCACATATATGACCTGTAAGATATTCTAATTGCTCGTAGCCCTCAAGTTTATCACTCACACATGCTGCACAACCACAACCTGCGAGCAACATCTGCAGCAGTGGGAGTCTCATTTTCTGGCTGACTCCAGATTCTTCTTGCTTGCTCTTGTTACTCTCTATCCTTTCCATCTGCCTCCGGCCAGCTCTGCTGGGTCTGTTTAGGAACAGGCACATGGGCACAAATGAGATTTTTGAGAATGTGCATGTGTGTGCATTTGTTACACAAATTTTGTTTTATATTTTTTTATTACAAGCAGGGCTGGCAGATCTGTTTATTTAAAGTTGTCTGGTATTTTCCACTACAAAATCCAATTTCCGGTTGCTGAAATTGAACTATTGGATCCAAAATATTTCAAGTGAACAGCCCACCTCAGATTCAAAAGTTTGTAAGGGGCATGTGCTTTTTCATTTGAAGTTATCAGGCAAGCCCCTTCAGCAATTTCCTGAAAGTTAAGGACACCAATACTTTGATTTACAAGCAGCACTTTCCCCACATTTAAAAGCACAGTTCTCCAGTGAGAACTCATGCCTTCACAGTAGCAGGCACAACTGCCAGCTTGGTAGCTAACATACTGGCATCTGCTAGTCCAGGGGAATACTCTTTCAATGATAATGTGTCCAAATCTTGCCAAGATTTAAGCCAACACCCTAGAAATTGGAACCTGCTCTATAACTGCAACTTCGTTTGCTGTTGCTGAAGCCACCTGAAGGGACATGAAGTGGTTGTATGTAGGCTGAGCTCTAGTGTCTCTTGATTGACGGAGCTCCAGACTTTACTGCTGTCAAAACTCGAGTGGTTGACATCTATCCTGTAAGTCTTTAGTACATGCCTCACAATGCATTATGCATTCACTAACTGCAAGTTATGCTGGTGGTCACCTTTCAGTGATCTAAAAGGGTGAGGGACCATCCTCTAACTCAGAGACCTGACTTGTCTGCATCCATGCTACATAGCGCTTAATCTGGGGTTCCCAAAAATGTGCAATATATATGTGCACCTAATGGAAAAAGTCATATTTGTGATATGCCAGAATTACTGATGTACTGAATTCACTACTCTTTCTGATCTGCCCATGCATAGTAGCCATTCCTTTGATATTTCTCAGCATTCAAAAGCCCAGTCAATTGCTTCTCTGTTCAGAATAGCAGACAGATGGAGTATGCAAATCCCTCCAGGACAAAGATTCCATGTGGAAGAAAAAAATTCGGGTATTTGCAGCAAAACTCGCATATTCAGTAATCTCATTTTCAGTCAGATTGGTGAAGAGGGCAAAGCCAAGGTATGTCAGAAGGACCAAAAGGGGTCCATCACAACAGGCAGAATAGTCCATCCCTACCAAAGGCAACTCTTCTCCATCCAGAACACAACACTTCTGCCTGCTGTCATCCTGCTATCAGCAAATGCTAACAATGTGACATATCTCTTCCAGTGATAATCAACAAAGAAGAAGAAGACCACTCTAACTGCGATATGAAGTTACTTCATTTGTTCAAGTGGAAGAAATTTTATCTGGTGTAGTTGGAGATCAAACGACTGTTACATCAGGTTTCTCTTATCTTCAGTTTTCATTTTTTTTCTTAAATTTCCTTTAAAATGAAAAACTCAGACCCTCTTCATACATAAAAGAATAGTAATTCAATAGTGTATTCAGATATTCAGAATTTGGGAAATCCCAGAACAAAAGGCATTTCTATCCTGTTAGTATTTATATTAAATGCATTATAAAACATGAATATAGAAAATGCTATATAGTTTGCATTGGCATAAAACAAAATCAGATTTTCTTACAAATGTCTTAATCACAATGCACACTATTTTCTGAGCATGTAATCTTTTATTACTGTGTCTGTTTTACAAAATTGTCTTGAATCTTTTTTTATTAATTAACTCCCTTTTATTTTCCTGATATAATTTTCCAGTCAATTGCTGAAAAAAATCCTCAGTTTGATTATTCCTTCATTCTAGAACTGCCATTAATAACTTAAGTATGTTTTTACTTTATTTGGCATTTCCTTCATGTAAGTGTCATGAATTTTAATAAAATAAATTAAGAATTCTTACAAACATACCAGAAGAAAAATGCATAATACAAAGTAATATCAGACTAAAAAGCCAATCAATCATTTATAGTCATTTTTAGTGTTGTAAAAGAAAAAAAAATAAACCCTAAACTAGCACATGATGTTTTCAAGCAAGCAGCTTTTAGTGAGGTTTTATCAACAGCAGCTGTCACAGATGGGTTATGTTACTTAAGAAGATTCCAAAACAGGGGAAAAAAAGCCCACACTTACACAAATTAGAAGAATATCGGCTTGATTATACTGCTCTTTCGCTGAAAGAATGTATGATATTGGGCTCTTCTGTATTTGCTTAGACGTGAGTAAACCACAAAAGTATACTTCAGATCACTTTTTCCTATCTAAAAATCTCACATCAATTCACATGCTCAGTGATTAAAACAGAATACCTAATGTATCATTCTGCATATCTTGAGGACTTCCTAGAAGCCTGAACGAGAGAGGTGCTAAGAATATCTTGAAGCCAAAGACTGGATTCTTTAAAGGATAACACATTATTGCCAGATTCATTTCTGAACACGATAGATATTTTTATCTTAATATATTACAAATTGATGTAATTACTAATTTTTATTTGAATCTTTAAAAAACTTCTATTATACAAAACTATTCTCCACAGAATTAGCATAGACAGCTATCAGCCAAAAAGATATTAATAATCTGAAAATTAATAGAACTTATTCTGACATGATCTCACATTTCCTGGTTTTAGTCATGTCAATAGAATTAAGTGGAGTGTATTCAGTGATTCTTGTAATCTGTGTTATAACACAGCTCTTCATGAGGTGAAAATTATGACAGCTATATTTGTCAAGTTCACTGCATAGTTGCATGGAGGAAAAAATTAGCATCAGAACACTGATTTAAGAAGTATGTCTCCAGCTAAAACTATCAGCAAAATCTAACAAGAAAGTATCCGTATTAGTCTTTGCTATCAAGATTTTGTTCTTTATTCTGTCTATGTAGTGTAAAGCATATAGATGAAAAATGCAAGCATGTTCTTTATCTTATGTACAGAGCACTTCTACAATAATACAATTGTTTGGATTGGAAGGAATAATCTAGTTCTAAACCCCTTGCGGTGGGCAGGGACACCTTTCACTAGACAAGGTTGCTCAAAGTCTTATCCAACCTGGCCTCGAACACATCCAGGGATAGAACATCCACAACTTCTCTGGGCAACATGTTCCAGTGTCTCATCACCCTTATTTTAAGAAACATACCTCCTTTAGGTGTCCCAATTTGTGTTTTTGGCAGTCCAGTGATGCATCTTCAGCAGGACAGTCACTAAATTATTCCATTTTCTGGAAGATAAGGATCCAAATCACCCAAGGTTAAGGTAGGACCTTGGCTGCAGACACTGGGCAGCAGAATACTATGTGAGTGGTGGTAGTAATACTGTCACCCCTTATCTGAAAAACAGGCCAACAATTTACATCCAAAGAGCAAATGTAATGCTTTAGGTGACACAGGAGTTTCAGCACCTGAACACATTTTACAGAGCCAGTAAAATATCTGTGAGGGTCAGAAGTCTGAACACTCTCCTTTGGCTGTGCCCCTCATATTCTTGTAGGCTGTTGTTATCCACTCCTCCCAAGGAGGCTAACTTTCTCAACTCATTCTATAGGGAGTGAAGAGTCTTGACTCAGTGTTATGAATTCCGTTTCCTAAAACTGGGACTTGCAAGTCAGATGTAGTTGAACCACATCAACACACTCTTCTCAGAATACACCCAAGAGAACATTGCATAAACCAAGTACACATTACACTACACTGGAGTTTGAATTGCAGAGGATCAACTGGAGAAAAATGCATCCCTGCATGCACTTATATTGCTTTCCAAACTATTTTTTTCCCCCTTATACCTGGTATTTTGATATTCTGAATATATTAGAAAAGTTTCTTTAACTACCTGCCTGACATCACCATGGGCTTACTTTGGGTAAGGAAATATTGGAGGAATCTTAGGAGAGCAGTTATTCACTGCAATATATAGAATAGAATGTTCTATATTCTATTTCAGCTACATTGAAAAAAACACTAATTCTGAACTACAATCCTTTGGAGAACATATTTCCCAAAAGCGTGTCTCTTGGCTAATCAAGGACAACAAACCCAAAAAGTTTCCTTGTTGCTGATATCCTCCTTTATTCAAATGGTCTGAGCAATATAATTAATTCGGTTTAAATCAGTCTGCAATTAGCTTGATGTTTGCTGTCTGCATTTCAGATCAGTCAGGTGCTGTGTTCCTAAAAATGTATCTCTTATTTCTAACTCCGTTGATCTACTAAATACTTACAGTAAGGATTTTACCCACTAAAATCCTTGCCTTTTATTATTGAAAATCACAGACTAAGGAATCTCTTGGACATCTATTCTTCTAAGCATGTCTGTAAGTTTTTTTCGGCTATCTGCTAAAAATACTGAGTTTACTAAACTTTTTAAAAGATAAGACATGGGCAATTCTATGTGGGAACTATCATATAGCACATTGTAAAACTTTTAAATGTTTAAAATGTTTCACTGTATCAAGATGCCAGAAAGATAAGAAAGGAATGTATTAGCTTATTTCTAATAAAGACCAAAGGGTCAGTAAATAATGAAGAGTAATGTTGCTAAAAGATTAAAATGTGCAAAATTATAAATACAATTATAACACTGTATATCATTAATTACATTCTCAGTCCCATTTTGCATATTTTGTTCTTTATGTGCACAACAGCAATATATTTAAAACTAAAAGTAATGTTATTTTGATAAAAACTCTTTTGCAAACTTATAATGTAAGAGTCATTTAACATCTAGAGAAAATAATAAAGATAAATAACAATATAATCTGTTGTAAATGACTCATAAAGGTAACATTTAAAAATTCAACAAAATTCAGTTCAAACTGATGGCAAATTGAATTTTTTTGAATGTGAGATCTTCAAGTAGTCAATGAACCAGCAAAAATGAAATGCTATTGAAAGTACATGAAGACATCATCAAAAGAACTTGCTACATGTCAAAGGGGGAGAAACCATCAGTGAATTCTGCTTAGGAGTGAATGATGTAAATTGCAAGAAATCCAAACAGAAATGTTCTTAATCACTTCTTAAAATGTATACAGAATTAAATACTAAGGCAACCTCTCCTTCTGCACAACATTTTTTTTCTTTTTCCTTTCTTGTTTGTATTGCAGGAGCTTTTACTGAGTACTAGCCCTGATCACCATACTCTTTTTTTCTAATTTTTCTTAAGCTGCAAGGTCTAACAGTTACATTTCCAGTTGTATAGCTGTAGTAGAAAAGCTAAGAGGACTAGCATTCTTGTTCTCACTTCCATCGAGTAAATGCCATTGTTTGGTTGACCAGAGGAGGAAATTCAGGCTGTGTGTAATATTTTCACCCAATCTTCTCTTCAAAAGCAATAACTTAGTCAGCATAGTTGTAGTTATTCTGCCAAAACACTGTGTATCTTTGGCATTCCCAGATAATCAAACATAGAATATATTCCTATAGGTATAATTGAATTCTGAAATAAGTACTTACTGTAGTATAAAATACACTTGGACAGCATATTCATTGCAGCACTTAATCCAGCTGAAATCTGTATGAGTGCCTCAGAATTCCTCCAAAGAGTATCATATTTGCAAAACAGATTTGACAGATGTACAATAGGCCGCTAAGTATTTAACACAGATAACACCTCCAAAACATAACTACTTCCAAAATGAAATGAATTAAAAAAAAAAAAAAAAAAAGCATAAAGGCTTCAATATAATAAGTCTGAAACCCTACACATTTTATTGTAGCACCTAAGAGAGACCAATCTTTCCACGAAAAAAGTGGAGGTGGAATATCTGCGCTCTGAACATGGCTTCCAAAATATCAACTTCTTTAAAGTAACTGTAGAACTTTTAAGAAATAGATTGGTAGGAGAAGTGTTATAGTTGGGTTATAAAACAAACTCCTAAGGTTTAAGAAAATTATACTGATTATTTATTTTCAAAACCACTACATTTCATTATAAGACATAACAGAAACATTTTGACTACGTTTATAATTGCCAAATTGGTTTGCAAATTAATACAAATCTGGAGCTTTTGGAACTTTTTCTGTCTTTCTGAGATTTCAAAATTTTGTCCAGCTATACAGAAAGAAACATCTATTTCCATTTAATTACTTCAGGTGGTGTTTCTGGCTTTGTGGAAGAGATTTCAAACTACAGAAAGCATATTTGGGTCAAAAATATGCTAAAAAGACATACACCTGATAAGATCTTTCATGATGCATATATATTTAAATTCCCTTATGTCCAAAAAGAAACATTTACTAATATGTGAAACAGACATTTTATCATGGAAAACTGTAGAGATTTTATGCAATTATCAAAATTACATGGTAGAGTGTAGTTTTTCTGTTTATACAACATCAAAATGCTTCAGTGCTTGTGTCTGATCTGCATAACCACATATAGCTGTTTCTTAACTGCAGTTTGCAAATCTGTTGGCTCCCGTTGCCTAATAAGAGCTGCCAGACGATTAGAATGGAGCAATTTGCATTATTGTTATATATTTTTTCTTTAATAGGCATCAGATGAATAGGCAGATCTCTACTCAGAATAATGCCTCCTGGCTAGCAGTAAAGCTACAGTTCCTCTCCTCTCCTC
>VXBA01001335.1:786630-809895 GCA_013399895.1 Serilophus lunatus
TCTCCTCTCCTCTCCTCTCCTCTCCTCTCCTCTGTAGGCAACGACCCCCAACCCAACCCAGTCTGTTCCAACCCAACAGAATCCACTCCATTAGGGGGTGGACATCTATCTCTCTTTACACAGAGCTACCAAGCAGACATCATTCACATTAAAACTCTCAGTCCATTACCAACAGTTGACCTTGTTACCTTACATTAAATGCTCCACATCCCATTACTTTCTATCTAAGTAATCTGTTTTCCCATTTTTTTACAATAATACACTTCAGCTTTGTCACATATTTCTGGCTCCAAATCTAGAAAATGTTTCCATTCAAGAAAACACTCCACTGTGGGCTTTATTTTGCTTATCTCCTGAAATCAAAATGAAGCATACTGTTACCATTTGCTCTCCATAGAGATAGACTGAAAACACGTTTATGAGCTTTTCTATCCTGCGCACTGAATGATGGCAGTTATTTTTTCCAGTCCATTTCAAACAGAAGAACTAATGTAATCATAAATGCATTGAAATTAAATCCTAATAAAGGGTCTTCAGAAGAATATTCATGTTCCCACTTAAAAAAAAAAAGTTTATTATACTTGTAAAAGATATTTGAAACATTCCAGCTTTCTAAAGCATTGCAGTATACTTCTGCAATAGCTTGCTACCCATTACTGAATAGATTTAATTATACTTTCTCTGTAGTAGAATTACAGTTACAGATGTTTTTTTGCTACTGATTGGAACGTCAGTAATAATTTAATTAGCTATTATGACAGTTTCCATGGCTTATATGTTAACACAGTTAAAGTCTCTCTGTAAACTAATTTTGAGAACAAATGTTTCTGTTCAAAATTTTTTACAGTGGAAATGTTTCAAAGGTAGAAAAAGTCAATTACAAGGCTTTTTTTCCTCCCTACTAAATCCTCTGAAGGAGCAGGAACATTTTCCATGGAAATATGGTCAGTTACTGAAATGTCAAAGAGGTTCTAACTGAGCAGTATACAGAAAGTGTGTGGAATTTAAACTACCTCCCAATCTAAGTTAAATGGCACTATTTATTTATATAACTATAGTGACCCTCAGTGTGCAGAAGATATGCTTTTTAATGTGTGGTTTTCACATATGAGAGAACATTGAATGGCTGTATTATATTTAATTAAAAGCAATAGTGGGTCTACCCAGATGTTAAAAGGGCTTGATCTGAACATTGTGTTGACATCAGATGAATAGGAGAGGCCACCTGCTAGCTCCACTTTTGGCTTTGTGGATGATTTGCATTCCTGTGGCCTGTTGCTCTGCATGATTGCTCTCAGCACTTCACAGCGCCATGAACTGTTTAATATCACGGATACCTTCCAGCCATGCAGGCTATCTCCTTTTGTAACATCAGTGCAAAAGAAAGAGTGACCACTTGCATAATTCTGATGGGTAGAGCATGATGTTTTCACTTAGCATATACCACATCAAAGAGGAGGAAATGCTTTTCTATAAACCAGATTAAGATAAAAATTAATCCATTCTTGCCTAAGAGTGCTAACAGACCTTTTTTTCTCATTTTGAAAGATGTTCATCATTTGAATGTGCATACAGTACAGTTCAGACTATATCTCTGTTCACTTGAGCACAGAATGTTTCTAGTTTAAATATGTAAAAGTGAAATAATTTACTATGTGTACTGCTTGAACACTGAGAATCTCTTCAGTAGCATAAATGTATTCCTCAACACAAAGGCAACTATTAAACTTCATAAGCTTTATAACTATTAGATTGCCAGTGCGGTCCTGATTGTTGTCATCTTTCCAGAAAACAGCAAATATTTTAAAGGGAGGTGAAAGAAAAATGTAATTAAAAGGAAAAATAAATCATTATGCTCTTTTCCAGCAGGTAATACTTAAATACAAAAAAAAAAAAATCCATTTCCTATATATTGTCCTCTCTTCAGATTATATTAGCTGCATCTAATTCATGAAAGTTCCTGTAAGTTCCCAACCTGAAGGTTATTCTATCATCATTCAAGGAGCGGAAGGATGACATTATCTAAAAATAGCCATAATTATTTTCCAGATTCCCTTGTATGTGCGATATGTATTTATTTTTGCAGTGATGAGTTGACTTCATCCCAGCAAGCTCTTAGTAAAATTTTCTTAGGGCATTGTATTTCAGTACTAAATAAGAAAATAATAATATGTTTGCTTTTGTGTTTGTTGTATCTTTTTCATTATACAGTGTAGTGATTTGAAGTACAAGACAGAAAAATTAAATATTAATCCCCAATAGATTTATATGCAATATGTGTGGTAATTCACTCTTAACTTCATGTTAAAATATTTTTCAAATTTTGAACATTTTAAATCAACTTTTTGCTATAAACATACAATGACCTTCCTGACAAATTATTTAGTTACTTAAGAACTGGGATAACTGAAATTAAAGAGGAATTTATAAAACTAAATGCCTCTTTTGAAGGTTAACTGTAAAGTGCAGATTTTTTGACTCTGTACTCAACTAACTGAAGCATAGAAAATTCCTATGGATTTAAGTTGATGATTTCTAAGTTGTTCATGTATCACAAATTTTACTTCTCAGCATATGCACAGGTGACTATGTCTGAATGCTTAGAGAGAGCAGGGATTTAATTTTGAATTCTAGAGTATAAAATGCACCAATCACTGATAAGAAATGTGGTTACAGTTCCATCCTTTGGCTGAAAGGGTCTGAATCTAACAGTAGTTCTAACCTTCCAGATTTCAGAGGTTTCAGGGAATAGGAGCTGTCAGTTTCTTCTGGTTAATTAATATTTTTCGTTGCTTGATTACACATGTTCTAGTCAGCAACTGTGATTAAGAAAGTTAGTAACTCCACGACCTGCTGACTGGTATTAATCCTGAAAAAATTATACTGATGTCTAGGGACCTTCTGCAGTTAAATACAAGTGCTCTACTCTACTCAGGCAAGATGTGGACTACTACCACTGGACTATGGGTTAAATGAATGCACTTGATTGTTCTGGTTTTCTTGAAAGAAAAAAATTGTCCTCAGTTTTCAAACTGTGAAACATCATGAGAGAGAATTATCTCTTTAATCTGTAATTAAACATCTAAAACTTAAAAAGGGATGAATTGATCTCCCATTTATACCATTTTAATTTGAGGTGCTTGGGGGTGTCCAAGACATCTGTGGCAGGTTTGACAGATGCCACATGCCTGCAGGACACTACTTCTCTAGGCTGGCAGCCAGAGGACAATGGCATCTGGAATGGCACCAGGATTTTGTAAGCAGGCATGTTAAATTTAGGGAACTGAATCCCAATAAGGGTGTTTAAGCTCATGTGATAGGCAGTTATCTAATCAGCACAGTCTAGAGAGTGATTTAATTCTCTTTGTATCTGGAGCTGGGAATGGCTTTTCCAGCTCCATGTACTACATTTGGTAAGTTTTTGCTGGCTGCCACTGGAGCAAATGTGCTTAGCACACATGGACACAATTGCATGTAGATACATAAATTCAGGTGTCTTAATCATGCACTGAATCTTATAACTAATTGTGATATTTTCCACTACTTTCACTGTAATCAGTAAAACTATTAGGATTTAGAGAACATGTTGCTACAAATGCAAATATTGTAAATTGCCTAATTCTAAAATTTGCCATGGAGACCAGGTATTAAATTTCCACAAAAACTGCAATTATTTATGCATGTCTTCTCCACAGCATCAGAGAAGTGCAAAGAGAAGTGAACATATTGTTATTATTCCCCCAGTGAGCTAGCTAGCAGCACTGGGTTTAACCAACAGCTAATATAGTTCATGTCTACCACACTTCTGAAAAGGCTCTGCAGTCCTAAAAATGCTGAAGGACTTGAGACTGGCAGCAAATTAAAGTTTAATATGCACTGCAATTTGTATCTTTTAGAATCCTACATCACTTCACCATCATAACTGGCTGTTAACTGCCATTACATCCAAGTATATGAAGTAATAAATAGGTCCCAAGTGCCAAGGAAATGCTAAAAAAAATCTGAGGCATTTCTTCTCCATGTGGGAACCATCTCTAGTGAACTATACTTCTGTAAAGGGAAAGTTATTACTGCTGTTCTACAAGTGCTTCCCTTCATTAGAAAGCTGCTATGAAAAATAACGAAGAGTTTACTCTTTTGTTGAGTGCTCTGTAAATGCTGTATGCTTTCTCCAGATACAGCTTTGCACATGGAAATGTTTGAGGTGAGGCTGAATGCTTTATTGAATTGTGACCTGCTATAACATGAGTTTTCTTCTCAGCCTAATTCTGGTTTGCACTACTCAGGTGCCGCAAAACAGCTGCTGGATTAGCTGATCTATGCAGATTTAAACTCTTCTGCATGCATGAATCCCCATGTCATGGGTATGGAAAAGGACTGAAAAGCTATGCCCCAACTGACTTCCAGCCATAAAAAAGAAGTGAGCTTTCCCTGAAGAGGTGATAGTCCAGACCATTCCTGCACTCCACAGATTCTTGTATCTTTGGCTGCATTCAGAGATTTATGTAATTTTGAAGAAGAGCTAATTTCTATGACAGTCAAAATAGTTTCTGATGAACCCCAGGAACAGTAAAAGTAACATAAAGTCATCTTTGCCACCCATACATGACAGAGGCTTATGTTAAATCAGCACTTAGTAAGGAATTTAAGTAGTAAAGAATAAGATTATATACATTTCACTTTTAAAACAAACTAGGTTATCTTTCCTTTGACCATATCACAGAGACAGCTTTATGATAATATCTCCAAATATATTCAAACATGATAAGGAATTGATAGTGGATGTTTTTGTTGTTATAGCAAATGGAGTGGTAAGGCATGATGATAACTGCTGCTGTGCATTGCTATTGTATATATAAAGATGGAGTTTCTGGGCACCACACTCTTTGGGTCTTATCTTTGTCTATTTTTAAGCAAAGTGTTAATTGAGTGCAAATCTGTCTGATTCTCTGATGTAGAGAGCCGTTCTTCATTGACAGTCCTTAGTCTCTTGATTGCTCTTTTGGTATTAGCCAGCTCCGGTCTTGAGTGATGAAATACCTTAAAATATGAACTGTGGTTTCTTCAAAGTATGTATTTTGCCTTCAATATGGTGAAGCAATCAAACTCTTACACTTAGTTTACAGGAAGAGAACAACTTTGCTATAATAAGTACTGGGAGGCCTCAGTTCAAGGAAAGAGAGGATGCTGAGGAATGTTAAAAGCAGACTTTGTTATCACTCCTTTTGAGTACTTCACCTCAGTTGCTTAGGCTGCTCCCTCTCTAACCTTGAAGAAAGCATTTCAGAAGTATAGAGACATAATTTAAGGAAGGTGTAGCGCTGAGGGGGGATGGAAAAGAGAATATCTTCATCTTCTCTTCACAGGATTTTAACAGAAAAGGTATAGGAAACCCTCTGGAATCCATGAAGGTTTTAAAACATCTGCCTTCTGCTAAAAATAGAAAAAAGATCTCCCCTTGCTAACTTACTAGGGGGTCAAACCCAGTTTCACTGATATGTTGACATGAGATGTGTATCATGAACAGATTATTCTTGAGAAAAGCGTCTTAATTTCTTTTCACAATTCAAAATCTTGACATTTCAGGACCTTTCAGCTTATCAAATAAAGAGTGGGCCCCAACCCTGACAGCCTCCCTTGCTCCCTAAACCCACATCTAGATGGAAACTGAAAGCCCACTGAAGTCTATGTCTTCTCTTGATCTGGAAAGAGGCCATTGGGTCATGGTCACAAAAGGGATGTGAATTCACAGGACTGAGTAGTATGTAGGTGCTTGTCCCATATAGAGGGGATAGTTACAACTTGTTACTTGTATTTTCTTGTTAGTGCATTCTCTGAAGTATATCACAACATTTCTTCATCCTTGAAAAATAAATGTAATAATTATGTTTGCACTTCATGTTCACTCCAGTGGGATTCTTGCTTCCTAGCTCTTCTGAAATGTGAATCACCTATTTCCTACTCTCTGATATACTCTCTTACCTTCATTTCACGTCAATATGTGACTCTCCTGAGAAGTAGATTCCCTTATTCTGACTTGTATTTCTTACCTGTTGAAGACAAGAAAATTTTTCTCTTTTGACTTAATCATTTTATCAGCTATACCTTCTGCTGTCTTCCTTCATTAGAAAACATGGGGCCTCCTGCTCCCACATCTTGGTTATTGGTGCATTGCAGAGATTCGCTGGTGTGGGCAGACTGCAAATCTCAACAGCTGGAAATTGATAGTTATAGGAAGAAGTTAGGTGCAGTTCTTAACAAGGTGAGTTGTGAAAGACAGGTGTTTTAAAAAAAATTACTAAATTACACTTTTGAAACAAAAAGCCACCAGAAAAATTGCCTTTTTATTTGCAGTGATAACATGAATTGGTAAACTTTAAGTTGTATACAACTTCCATGCATAAAACATATATTTATATGCATTCATGAGGCTCCATCTTGCACCTGGTTGAGACGAGATCAACAGTAAAGGTAGGAAAGAGTAGCGTTTGGTATTTTTTTCTAAATTTTCTGCAAATCTTTAGTTATGTTGGAAGTTCAAGACATCACTTAGGTAGTTCACTTGAAATCATAACAGGCTTGCTTTTGCTGCTGCTGGTGAGACTCAGTAGGAAGTACAATAAATCCACAGTGGATACAGTTTGGGGATATCATGCACAAATTTCTTGCAACTGGTGACAGGAAAAGGGAAAAAAAGGAAGGAAAAGAGATGTGGTTAGAAATGGAGCATGCTATTCCATTTCTTTCCAATATGAGCTCTGGAAAAACAAGACTCTGCTCTCAAGATTGTGCTCTCAATCTACAGAAGAGAACTTGGACTACAAAAATGATGATCATTTTCAATCTTTCAGTTTCTTGTATTTTTTCAGTGAAAAAAACCAACAAAAAGCAAAAAAAAAAAAAAAGGAACTACCACAGAGTTTGAAAAAATTAATTTAAAATTCTGTTGTCAGAAAGAAATGTTATTCCTAAAACACTTTATTTTGCCTAATTACCCAGGAGAAATATGTTTTTGCTTTTTTTCCCCTCTGCTAATTAAATGCACATTAGCAGGTGTCATGAATCTGGAATTTCTCTTCTTGAAGCATGACTATGGTTATCTACAGTCCTGAAGCACTGCACTCTTCAGAGTTAAGAAGGCAGAGCAAAGGTCAGTGGAAGCTCAGCTCTTGACTTTTTGCAGTCCAGCTTTTTCTTCAGCACACAGTCTGAGGAAGCCCAAGCTGTGGTGTTTCAGTCTCATGAATGTCTTTTGGCTTTTATTTCAGCTTGTATTTAAAGCTGGATAACTGTTTTAAAGGGCACTTGAATTCAGCGTCTGATCTGCATCTGTTTAAGAGGTATTCCATGTGCTTTTGGCAGATGATATTTCCAGCCATTCTGAAATGCTTAAAAAGTCCAGTTTTCTGAACTGTCTGCTGATATGCTGTAATACAAATGTGGGCTTTTGGAGTTACAGATAAATTTGGTATTTCTGATGTACTTTGTTGTGAAAATAACAATAAAAATAAAATACCTCTTCAAAATATAAATAGAGGAAAAAATATAAATTTAATATTTTTATTGTTTATCTTTTTTTAATTTTTGTTTCTTTTTGAAACTGCTGGGATTCAACAAAATCAGTCTTCTCTGTAGCAATAAGGAAGTCATCAGGCCTCAAATACGTAATTGCAAAAAAACAAATTGTTAATTGTGGGCAAGCAAAAACACAGCAATGTTTCTCAGAATGAGAAGGTCAGATGGTCAGACAGGTTGTTTCACCTTGCTGCATTATGCAAAATACACAGCTGTATAAGTAAGATGGGGTGACACATATATGGATGTCTTTCCTTTCTGTTTTGTTCATTAGAAAATATAAGCAGAAGCTGTTGTGACAGAACATGGGGCAGAGCTTAGAATTCAGAGGATCTGGAGCTGCTTATCTTTATGTTAACCTTAAAGCAGATGTCCAGCCATTCTAGAAAGGCACCAATCACAGTCTCATATGTCTGCCAATCCCATTCAAAGCATGTGTACTCTCTAATTTCATATCTATGAAAATATCTCATTAACTACAGTGCTTAAAGATATTAGGCATTCGTGTTCATGAACCTGAATCACTGCCCAACTGATTGTGAAGAAGCTATAAGGAAAACTGTTCTTTGCAAGTACTTATAAATGATGGTTCACTGATTATGTCTGGTGCTGCTTTCATGAGTGAACAAGTACCCATGTGTAATTTAGATACAGCAGATATAGATACATTGATATGTAAATACTGGTAGAAATATATGTGAATGATGTGCAAGTACATGTCTCAATAACAACTCAATATGTGTATGTGTATGCGTGCGCATGCACATATAGGTGCAAATTTTCTCCCTAGAAATATATATATTGGAAATCCTAATCTAGTACATTTTCATCCATATAGAGATTGAACTATTCTTTCCAATTTAACATACATTATTTATATGCATTATGCATCATATTTTAACTCATATACTTATAAAATCCATTTGGGATCAATAGGTATCTTCCTATGCATAAATTGCTACATTTATTTACATTTCTAAATTTACATTAAACAAGGTAGCTCATGTTTTTCTATTGTAATGTAGCCTTGTTATTTGGAACAAAATCATAATAACACTGAATCTGCTCAGACACCAGAGGTGATGAGGGACATGTGGACGTGAAACTTTTAAGTTTCAACAGCTTTCATATAAACTTGGCATATAAAACACATGCATTCAAGCACTGTCATTTTGGGTAATCAGATGTGATTTCATAACAAAATGCCTTTATTTTTGCCTTGCACAGCTCCTTTTTTAAAAATATTATGTGTCTTAAGAGTGCTCAGCAGCTCACAAAACAGTCTTTAAGCAGCAGAGACATAAAGTTTGGATTTCATTATGCTAACATTAAACATACACTTTTCAGACTTGCTATCAATTTTATACCATTCATATGTTTTGATGGCTTTCTGTTTTGGGGTTTGTTGCTTTTGCTTTACAGTAATAGGCCAGTTTACAATACTGCACAACTGGCTGCACCTTGGTAAAAAGAAATACATTGCAGACATGTGCTAAGCAACCACCCCTGGTATTGCTTTCCTGCTGCACTTTGTTTCTGATCTGCCACACCAGGGTTATTAGAGGCCTAAGCCTCCCTGGAGCAAAGCCTGCCAAATTTGCTGAGCTTTGTCAAACTTGTGTGGCAAGTCTCTGAAGTATTCATCCGACATGAGGGAGTTTCATCCAGATGGAGGTTTTCCCCTAAACACAATAGGTCAAATTGGAAGCAGTTGTAATTTAGAGCATAACTCGTACCTCAGACAATAGAAGTGCAGTTTGCCTGTCATTTTTCATAAAGGAAATATGCATAACTCCTGTTTTGCTGAGACATACTTATGTACACTTTAAATATAAAAGAGAATATTTGCCTTAAAGGAAGACTAGTGTTTCATTTGAGAAAATATGCTTTATCACTAAGATTAAGATAAGTATCCAAACCAGTATGGGTCTGCAAAATTCTAGAATGATTTAAAACAAATCCACTGGAGTGCAAGGCCCACCTCAGATTGGTTTCCACACCCTGCAACTTGCAGATCAGGTTCTAAAACATTTACATCTCAGTGTGAAATGTCCTTTAACTCTTTTCACAGCAGGTGAGTATGTCAAAGGTGAGGAATGATGCCAAGAAGACTTCTTCCAGTCCACTTTATCTTTCAGCCATGTTTTGCTTTATTAAATTTTTTAAACAGTTCATCAGGTTAGTCACTGATCTTTATTCTCTATTATTGTACTAATTTCAAAATTATGCTATTTTGACTGAAGGAATAATGAGAAGAAGTCACTAGGGATCAGCTGTGGATGCGTTGCCCCTCCTTTACTCATACTCTCGTGGGGTGGATTAGTCATACGTTGGTTTAAAACATCCCTACAGGCAATGTCTTATTGCTTAAGGTTCAGAAATATGAATAACAAAACTAGACCATAAGCTACTTAGCTTGCTAGAAATTAAATTTAACAGCTTCAGCTCATGAATCCAGCTGCAAAAGTACATACAGGGCATTAAATTAACAGGAACACACGGAAATCTACAGGATCATATTCCAGAGGAACCAAGTTTTGTGTTTGTTTTACCAGATAATCTGGTAAGACTAGACAAAACAGATTTTATATTTTTTTAATATTAAACTTCCAATTCCATTAACAAAATCCTTCTGTGAAGAAACTTGCTGCTGCAGAACAATATTCATTACTTTGACTTGGCCATCTCTCAGAAAAACACCAAATCTGTCAAGTAATCAACTTCTTATACCTGTAGCAAGAAACTGATGGACTATAAAGGCTTATTGTGCCCAAGGGATTATCAATTTTTATCCAAATATATTGATGAATGCTACTAAAAATATTGCATCTGACCAAAAACTTCTTGTGCATATCCATCACTGTCACAGCACTGCTTCTAGTGTTAGTATTTGAGAATATACTCATAAAAACAAAAACTAGTGACTAAAAATCTTGCATCTCAAGAACAAACTCCAGTCCAAAGGGAGTTTATTTTCTTTCAAAGTAGAAATTTAACTGTTGTTACCAATTCTATAGAGGAAGCAATCAAACACTGCAAGAAGAGGCAGCAGTGTAAAATCCCAGGGGCAGAGTTTCACTGATATCATTATAAATTATATCTCAACCTTCTGTGGCAGAAGTTTCATATAGGAAATTTCTGTGTAAAATGCTATGACTGCTCCTGAGATACTGATAAGTAAGGAAGTATGAGTTTTGCATCTATTACATCAGTAAAGACATATTGGGGTGGGGCAAGAATAGAGCAAAAGTGAACATCTTGCAATTCATCCTCCTCCAGACCCTAGATGCAACATCTGTACAAAGGCAAATTACTTTGTCATTATATGGGATTTCAGAATTTCTTACTGTACAAGGGAGAAAAATGTAATTTTTCTCCTTTGGGGCAAATCCTAATTCTGCTTCTGGGGCCAAGATGACTTGTTCTGCACTGCAATTGCATTTTGGCAGCACAGGGCAGGACGCCAGACTTTGAGGGTACGTCTCTGTACAGATCAGAGCACCAGTAATGGCCAAGAATGGGAACCAGGCCAATGACTAGCTGCTAGCCAGCTCTCTTCCTTCTGCAGAGTACTGAGTAACACCAGGATGTTCTGCTTACTTATACTGCAGCCCCTCAAAAAGATGAATCACTACCAAAGACTTGGGTCATATCTTGTATGAAGTCAGTTGTCCCTTGTTGTCTGGATAATCTTTATAAAATTACTGCTAGGCAGCCTTTACAGGAGAAAGTTGATTTTATCACAGTCACATATCCATCAACTTTATTGTCTTGTAGCATCATCCCTCACTGCTGTTGCTAGGTGACTTTACCTATTCTGAAATCAAAACTGAGCATGTGTTGTTCATGTTATCACTGTTACTGTCTTTTCAGCTGCTGTATATGATCTTTTGTAGTGGAAGAGATGGAAGGGCTTCATTATGGCACTACAAAAGGGAGCAATGAAGTCTTTAAAACTATGACCTAATTACTATCAATATTAAAAACAATATTGCTCTCTAATTCCACCTAGTGTCAATTGGGTAAATAATTATTATATTTTTAACCTTTCTTTTATAACTTTTCATGCATATAGGCAGTAGTCCTTAGAATTCTGCTAAATTCTTAGCTTCCAAAATATTTAATGCAAAGAAAATAATCCCTACTAATATGTACTCTAATAAGAACTTTTTTGTGAGTTTGAAACATTCTACCTGACATGAGATACATCCTTGTTTTTAAGTTATTAGGGAGAAATGTGATGACGATTTTAATCTTGGTTAAAGCGTCATACTTTTCTGATTTGTCATGATGACAAAGGAATAATTTTCTTTCTTATTCGTATGGGAATATAATTTGCAGTTTGTCTTAAAAGATGAATCACTGTTTTCAGATAGTACTCCTAGAAAGTATACCTCTCTCCCCTTTCTCTTTCAGATTAACTACACAATCTATTTAAGCAAGTGTTACAGGTTTAAGCATAGGGTGTTCCGTTTTTCTGGGGGGAGGGGGGTGTTTGGGTGATTGTTTAAAACCATTTTTTTTTTCAGAAGCATGAAAACGGCTGAAGACCCCGTCCTCCCAGGGGCTTGGTGGGACTGAGGGGATGAAGTGGGATGGTGTGGAGCCGTTTCCCCCCGCACACTGCTGCCGGTGCCAGGACTAGGAACGTGACAGTTGTGGAGAGCTCCCGCTGCCTAGCTCGCCTGCCCAGTGCTGTGGGCTTGGGCTGAACTGAGACTGACAGTGCACCTGACGTGCTGGCATGGGGCCAGGGCTCTGCCTGGCAGGTTCTTGTGGGCAGCATCGCTGAACCCAGCACTGGCAGGGTGGCGCCCGCTGCTCCTGCAAGATTCCCGCTCCGTGAAGCGAGGCTGCTGCAGGCTGCTGGCACCCAGGGCTCATGGCGCATGCCAGGCTGGAGTGGGGATGGCAACAGCACCTCCCCAAGCGGGCAGTGGTGCCCAGTCCCATCCCAGTTCTGGGGAAGAGGCGGCGGCGCCTGCCCCATAAAAGCAGCTGGGCAGAGACAGCCAGCGGGAGTTGCGCTTGTAGTGGCTGCTGCAACTGAGGGTGTTGCCCTGCAGCTGCTGCTGCGGGGTGGGATGGCCCACGGTGGCAGGAGCCATGCTGCTGCCCCAGCTCCAGGCAGCAGCAGGGGCAGCACAGCCACCCCACCAGGAGTGGCAGCGGCCCCCACGGCACCCGCTGGCCTGCGGCAGGTCCCTGTGGTGGCGATGGGTGCCCCGGCGCTGGCAGCAGGCACACAGTAACGGCAGCCCCTCCTGTGGCGGCTGGGGTGGGCGGCACCCATGGTGGCGACTCCAGCTGGCCCCGCGTGTGGCGCCACCAGCACCAGGAGCCCTCCTGGAGGTCCCTGCGGGCAGCGAGTGCCCCGCAGACAGTGCTGCTGGCACTCCCGGGTGCCCACCATGCGGCATTTTGACGGGAAACGCCATCTTGGCTGCGTGGTGAGATCTCCTTGAAAGAGTGGTGCCCCGTGCCGCTGTCCAATGGGAAGGCAGCATGCCTGGGAATGCTACCTGAAGATAACGCAAGATCAAAGAGCCCATAAAAGCCAGAAATGTGGAAGTACAGTCCCTTTCCCAGCTCATCATCGTTAAGAGGGGATCGTCTGCTGCTCCTCTTGCTCCCTCCCAGTTCCCTGACCCTGCAGCGTCACCAGAGGTCGGACAGTGACAGCAGCAGACCACCAGGTGGCAACACACTCGAGGGGACCTTTTCACTGTCCCTTCTTTTTCAGAGACTCCTGGATTGGGACCAGTTGCCATCTTCGGGCCAGACCTTCTTCCTTTCTTTCCTCGTTCCTGGCTCTCCAGCCCAGCAGCCAGCTTGGAGGAGCAGTTTGGTTTTTTTCTCCTTGTGTAATACTGTCGGGTTGTTATTTGTGTATTTGGTTAGTGCTTTAGTGGGGTTCCATAGCTTATAGAGCCTCAGATAAATAAACTGTTTATTGTTGTTCCCTATTAAGTCTCTTGTCAATGTTGCACCCCCTAGCATCCAAACCAGGACAGCAAGGCATATTTTTTCATAAGGATATCTTTCAAACACTTTTTTCCTCAAGTCTGCATTTTTATTGCAATTGCTTATGTAACACGTAGAATAATAGACCACTTATTTTAATTATTCCCTGTTAATCCTGGATGTGCATCTTATTGACTATGGACTTCATTCACTCTCACTTTGATTTGTGCTTTGGAAAGCCCAAATGGTTGGTGTTGTTCATAAAGACCTTTAAGATCCACAGGAAGTAAAAATTTCATATTCCTTTAATTCTTTAATTAATTCCTATATTCCCTGTCTGTAGTGATCTGATATTCTCATGTGTATAGTACCAGAGGCACAATAATTCACATTTCAGATAAACCACATTTTGAATATAATACACTAATTACTACCCTAAAAGACCACCTGTTTCTACAGAAGATCCCAAATCTATCTGGGGAGACTAGAGGATTAATGAGAATAAGGGTGGCTAATTATTCATAATGCAATGCTCATTAATTATCTGACTTCATATTTCATATTTTCCAGTGGAAAAGACACTTCAGTTGTTTTTGCCTTTTCCATACAACTGTTTTCTGAGTGGAGCCCTCATCAGTGTAAAATTTACTTTCAACTTTGGAGACCCCTACCTATTCCTCAGCTCCTAGAGCCTGGCTTTAACTTCCCTTCCCTCTACAAATGGCTGACCTTATTCGCTTCATACCATATCACTATTCAAATGCCATAGCTATGATTTGTTCAGATACCTAACCATGAAAAACAAAGATTATTTCTTTGTTTTCTTCAAATAATTTTAGCAATGTGTCTACTTCTTCACAGCTAATAAGCTAATTAATAAAATCTTGTCACAGATAAACAGAAAAGAGCAAGAGACAGCAAGACCCTACCTACCATATTTTCCTAGCTGCTTCTGTCTTAAATGAACAGTGTGACTATTTTGTTTAATTTTTGTCAATAAAAGGCTTTTAAAAGTTGCTTTCTTTCTGACTACCTTTGCTTTCCTGTATTTCTGTTCTTTTTGTCATTTTGATAAACTGGGATAGGAAAAATATTTTATGTCTGGATACAGTCAAGTTCAAGGCAAACATACAAGCATGGTTATATATTTTCATATGTTCATCATTAGCATCTTACATGCATTACCTGAATCATCTCTTGCTGGAAATCATTGTTTTAGTAGAAATAAAATGGTCCACAGGTAATGAATTCCTTTAGAACTTGCATTCTCTGAGTTAGCATTCAATGAATTTTCTATCCATACTATAAAAACCATACACATCAGATGTGTAATCTATGAAGCGCAGCATCCTGTCTGTGATGGTAGCCAGCACCAGATGTTTTATGTAAAGGTGCAAAATCCCTTTACAGTAGGCAGATGTTGGATTATTTCTCTACTAAGGGGGGGGGGTCTCATCCTAAATACTTAGAGGTTGTCTGAAGTCCAAAAGTATGAAGTTTTATTTTCATTCCAGAACTCCTCTTTAGAGTCTTACTAATCTTTACTCTTTGAGAGAGTTTGTTGTGGACCAGTGGCAGGAATTGAGTTATGTGGGCTCCAGATGTAGGTTCAGTATTGTTTTCCCTGCTGGAATATTAAACTGCTTAGCTGCTAGCCCCTGGCAAACATAAAAGAGCAAAACATAGCTAGAAAATCACATTTCTCAACATTTTAGAAATTAAATTGATATTCACCAGGACAACAAAGGGCATGTTCTTTTCTCCAGGCTATATTGCTGCTAGATTCCAAATTCTTACTACAAGACTCAGCTACAAGACTCATCCTTTCAGAAACAGAAACATTACACATTTATGTAACAGAAAATTTTGGCAACTTAAATATAGAGGTCACTACTTCAGCCACAGATGTACCATGAGTAAACACCACTGTATTTACAATGGGAACATGAGTTCATTGTCTTATAAACATATGTGGTGACAACACTATGGCAAGGAGCAGGAAATGGATGTTAATGAGGCTGAAGAGCCAAAGTCTCTCTGGGACCAATTGTGAAAGAAAGTTAAAGCTTCTCTTCCTGGCTATTCGGCACTGGAGCAGTCCTACTGCCTCTGTGGTTACAATGGTGTCTCTCCTATCTGTGCTGGGTCTTCAGGTGCTCCATGGTGACCTAATGCCCTTCCTTCATGTTCCTCAAAAGGCCCACTGAAAAAGGAGTATAAAACCTCAAACTACCTCTAGCCTTTGTTAGCTCTCTCCTGGAGCTCAGAATAACAAATCTGATTTATAATAATTGAAACATTTGGTCAAATTACATTCCTTACCATGGTGTGAAGCACCTCAAAAATTTTAACTGTAATTCTCTATGTGCAGAAGAGGAATAAAAACCATTTACAAAAAAACTCAAACCTGATAGTTTTAAGTCCAAAAGTCTGTTGACCTCAAGGAAAACCATAGATCTTTAAGAATCTTTCTGCACTAGGACCAGCAATATGCAAAGGTCAAAGAAAAGTCAGAACTGTAACACTTATGTATTACTATAGAACTTAATAAAATATTCTATGCATTATTTTTGATTCCTTATGACTCAAATTCCTGGCTGTACAGTGATCCAGGGTCAACATTTGGCTTGGCATTTAGGATTCCCTCCTAGGAAATGGGAAGTGTGGGTTCAGTACTCCGAAGGCTTCTCAAACTCAGCCAGGAACTTTCTGGCTCTTCCTCTGTGCTTGATGTTTTCTGCTGGCCTAACTTCAGTGCCTACCTGTTCAATATGTGGACATGCTGCCCTCCCTAGAAGACACCTAATTTTCCTTAATCCTAGTGGGAATGCAAGTCTGTAGCTAAACTGCTCCAAACTACTCTCTGAGGGTGGTGTGGACAGCTAGGTCCCTCCACTTACTGCAGAAAAATGCAGCCTAAATCTCTCTAAAGGTCAATAAATGCTGCAATGCCTAATTTAAGTGCCTTAAGTAGGAGGTTTGACTAATGCTGTCCATACTTATTTTAATCCTCTGCAATCTCATGCAGATAGACTGCCATGTCTGTTGGCTGTGGGTTAACCCTGGTATGCAGCTCAGCCCCACACAGCCACTTTTTCTCTCCACCATAGTGGGACATGGGAGAGAAACAAAAGGACCTGGGGATCCTGGTCCATGGAAAGCTGAATATGAGTCAGCAGTGCCCTGACAGCCAGGAGGCCAACCGTGTCCTGGAGGCATCAGGCAAAGCATCACCAGCCAGTCCTGCTCTGCTCTGCACTGGTGCAACCTCACCTTGAATATGGTGGCCAGTTTTGGACACTACAATATAGGAAAAATATTAAAACATTAGACAGTGTCCAAAGGATGGCAGTGAAGATGGTGAAGGGCCTTGAGGGGAAGCCATATGAGGAGCAGCTGATGTCATGGTCTGTTCAGCCTGGAGGAGACTGAGAGGAGGCCTCATTGCAGTTACAACTCCCTCATGAGGGGAAGAGGAGGGGCAGGCACTGATCTCTTGTCTGTAGTGACCAGTGACAGGGCTCAAGGGAATGGCCTGAAGTTGCATCAGGGGAGGTTTAGGTTGGATATTAGAAAAACGTTCTTCAACCAGAGATTGGTTGGGTGCTGGAACAGGCTCCTCAGGGAAGTGGTCACAGCACCAAGAATGACAGCGTTCAAGAGGCATTTGGACAATACTCTCGGGCACATGGTGTGACTGCTGGCGATGGTCCTGTGCAGGGTAAGGGCTGGACTCAATCCTTGTGAGTCCCTTCCAACTCAGCATATTCTGTGCTTCTGTGATACAGTGACATGGTATGGAATATCCCCTTGATCAGTTGGGGCAGATGTCCTGGCATGTCCCCTCTCAACTTCTTGCCCACTCCCAGCCTACTTGCTGGGAGGATGTAGGGAGAAACAGAGAAGGCTTTGACACTGATCAGCAATAGCTAAAACACAGGTGTGTTTTCAACATTGTTTATATCACATATCCAAAACACAGCGCCATACAAGCTATGATGATAACAACTCCTTCCCAGCTAAAAACAGTACCCTGTTGTACCAGGACCATGTGAACACATTTTAAAGCCATTATTTGCAAACAGAAACTTGACAAAATTGTGAAAGTTCTTAAGAAAATTGGTAAATTTTATGTGGATGAATCATTGTGGCATTTAGGGAGACGTTTTAATGAGAGACTTAGCAGTGCTGGGTTAGTGGCTGGACTCCATGACCCTAAAGATCTTTCCAACCTAAACAATTCTATGATTCAATGATAATTCTATGAGCTGACACATAGATCTTAAAACCCCAAGATGTGAAAAAAATCCCTTCTCATCCCAGTATACAAACATCTGCTCTAGAGGTGAGCTGTATTTTAAATTGGGGAAAGAAACAAGGCTAGTATGGAATGCGTGATACTGCAAATGGCATTCTTGCTATGAAAAAGAACACTGCTCTCTTTCACAGAACACTGCTTAAGCAACACGGTGGGTCCCTAAATGTAACAACAATGAGATGTATTCTGCTTCACTGTATGACATTAGCATTTTAATTTAAAGGTATTACAGGGTTTTTTTCCCCCAGATGAAATTTACAGATATATTTTTGTTAGAGAGGTTGCAGATTCAAAAATGTGCTAATTGTTTCAATTGCGGCACAAAGTAGTACACATTAATTTTTATGTGATTACATCTTGTAGTGAGGAAGATGGTGAAAGAAGATGTAAAAAATCAAGAGTATCCCCAAGTATTTTAATTTATTGTGCTGGAAAGGGAATCTCTGCATATCAATGTCATTCCAGTATTTCCTATGTCAGCCTTTCCTCTAAAGTCATAGTTTTCATTTGCTTGGCTCAGTCTTTACTACTGAAGCTAAAAAATGCAATTCTTTGTCCTAAATTATACACGCTACCACAGAGGATTTTAGATCACAGGACTCAGGTGAAAACTGCAATCTAACTGAAGTTAAATACAAACAGGAATGGAGAAATAAATGATGCACACATTTACTTGATGATCTCAGATTACTTTGTGTTAAGGAGCATGGGACATTTGTTTTTATTACATATTACACACTATTTCAATTTATTTTTCTTTATTTAGTAGTATGTTATCCAACAGGTTTTGTTGTGCTGATAATTTAACATCTGCTTTCAGTTACTGTGGATATACATTTTAATTATGCACTGTTTAGGCAAAATGAAGTTTATTGAAAAACATGAAACTGCCATATGAAACTACCTTGAGCAAATTACCTTGCCAAGCATATCCTTATGTGCAAATGCTTTGTCTCTTCAGTAGTAACTCTTTTTTACTGTTTGTTTGCCAAATTAGGCAATAGAAAATTTCCCCATTGTTTTTTTTCTTGAGTAACATTGGTAACAGAAGAAATAGAAAAATTCTAATGCAAGATAAGCCATTATACTAAAATTTAAACTGTTACTATTGCTCAAGCACTTTAATGACAGAAAAACTGCAGTTAAGTACCCCTAGTCATTTTAAAAGGACAGTTATATGGCAAATGCCTAAAAAGTCCCAAACCAAATACTTATTCCTGCTATGCCCACAAAATGTGTTTTGTACATTAATTTTTTAATTAGAAGAATAAACCAAAAAAGGAACAAATAAATTTAACTTTTGTATTCACATAATCTATATACATTTGTGCCTTATTGGATAATGCCTAATTCATTTTCACTTGCTGGAGAAGTTTCAAATAGAGAAATTGCATATGGTTCATAGAATATGGTTCATTTGATACTAAAATACATATTTAAAATAAATCAGAAGAATTGCTCCCTAAGAGAAGAGCAAAGGTGCAGGTCCTGTCTGGAAAACACTATTCCCAGAATGCAGTGCAGGTACACTTTCCACGTAGTTATTTTGTCCTGTTTTGACTAATATTTGATAAATGCTCCCTACATGAGAAGAAATGGATATAGCATAAGAGCTCTTCCAGCATCTCTCTATTCAGTAGATATTTCCTAAAGGTCATTTATAGTTTTTCTTTATCCTACATGACGTGAAGGGGTAACTTGTTGGAAAAGCAAGAAAACTGGCCTCACCGTCAACCGATAATCTTTTGTTGGCTCTTAACAACATAAAGTGAGGATAGAAATCAGAGGTTACTGCACATTGCACCTTATAATCCATGTAAGAAATCACATCAGAGTTTGTTGGCAGAGAAGACTGGGTGGAGAGGGAGATACTAACTGCATTTATGTGGAAAAAAGGAGATGGAAATTAAGTCTGTGTAACAGTAGGCAAAATACTTGCTCTGAAAAGGAAATATTTTCTTAAATAATAATAGCACCTTGAAAATCCATTCAGGAATTGGCTCATAGTTTCTCCTGATACTGCCGAGTGCTAAGTCATGTCACTGAGACAAAGAAATTACAGTCTAAATGATGGGAGTCAGACAGGAGACACATTTGGTACATCAGCATTTCTGTCAGTTATAGAAATAACTCAAATGGAAAATATCCATAAATAAGCACTTTCTGCTACAATTCTCTGCTGTCCTTGATGTGCCTCATAAAAATTACGTGTAGCTATGTAGTGCTGGTAATTTGGAGATCACCCGAAGACCCAAAGGGCTGCTGAGTACCATTCCTACTAGTGTAAAGTCATTGCCCTTTATAAATGTAAAATAACATAGTTTATGATATGTCCCTTTCTTTTATGACTCTGTGGATGTATGTATAACTGTTGTGATTATGAAACCAGGTCTATGCTCACAGGATTTCCTTCTTTTCCTACTGAAAGCTGTCTAGTAGCATGAGAATAAAATGTTCCCTGTTTGTTTGTTTGACATTGTGATCTAGTTGACAAAAAACCTGCCATCTTACTGACAGAATAGAAAAGAACAGGATCCAACATCTGGCAAGAAGGTTCTTGGACTTTCTTCTCCATTGTGTCTGTTTCAAACGCCAGGTGTCTATCACCTGGGCTATAGTCTTACTTTGGCAAAGTAAATCTATTACTAACTCTCTGAAGAATGCTGCCTCTGAATGATGCCGCAGCTAATGGAACACTGATTTACTGCCACAACTGTAAAGAATATTTTTTAACATTTCGTTACACTTCCCATCAATTTAGATCAACCAGACCTACCATATGTGAGAAGTTATCTGCATTTTTCTCCAATAAAACTGAAATGATGAAAGCTTTGCTTTCTCCGAGGTATGACCCAGCATTGGTAGTGCCATTGTTTTTTCTTTAGCCCTCATCTTCTTTCTCAGGGCTGGAGCATATTATTACTGCAGTCCTTGCCAGAATTCTATAGCTTATTTGTTGTTTGAGACTCACCATATGTGTCTTTGATCCTTGCCTAGTAGGCACCTTGGCTGCTCGCCAGTTTGGCACTTATGATTATCAGCAGTATGAATAGCTCTCTTGCCTCTGATTCTGTCTTTCTTCCTGTCATCAAATCACTCTTTAAACAACTTTCTTATTTTCTTCTAGATGCTTATAAACGATCAACCTATTTTTACCATGCCTTTCTTGGCCAAGGTTTTGTGTCACACTGCAGGAAATCCAACAGCTGTATGTTTCCACTCCTAATGATCTGACTGCCAACTACTGGTGTAACTGCATGGGAACAATAAGGAGTAGAGAAACATCTCTCATGGTAGTATTTGAAGTTACTCTGCATATTACACAAATTTGCCTGTTCTTCCCATCTGGTTGGCTTGGTGGCATGACTTTTATGAGATATTACTTATTTTCAGGAAAAGCATTCTTTTTAATAAACATTGTAAAACCTTTGACCAGAGCACAGTGTGAGCCAATGACAACAATAAATTCAGAGGAGTAGCAGAATGATAAATAGTTTTAAGAGACAGATGGAAAGCCAAAAGTCAAAATGTGCAGTTTCTATTCACTATCCTGATACAGCACTAAACACATCTGAGTTCTTCCATGTGTTCTACTAAATTGAAGTTGTTCCAAAATGCCATTGTTGAACAAAAGATATGTAGAATCAAAATAAAGAACAGCACAGGGCACATAAAGATCCGGACTATGAGAGGCCCATGTGCTGTTACAGAAAGATTTGCCAGAAACGCATGATTTTGCAAACCCTTCAATTAGTAAATATACTGGTATTATCACTGGTATTATCTACTGAAAGTAGACAAGGTTAAACATTGTATCGTACTGTACTTGCCTTTGTGTTAACTCACAAAGTGGGGTAGAATAAATTTTGTAGCCCCTCCAAGCAAAGAACAGTACTGGGATAACTGTGTTTGCCTAAGACACAATTTTCTTGTAGCTACTTTCAGACCGTACTGTCCCATGTGACTCAAGTTTAACAGTAACAATTCGTTTTCACTCTAAAGCTTTTAACACTGGGCTTCTTTCAATAGATAAATTATCACAACCTTCTCCTGAGAAACATGTGCATTTCTGATGAATGTGCATTATTTATACATCTCTTGATTTTGAAACAACTTGTGTGGATTTAGAAGGACTAGTTGAAAAATTTAGTGCCAAATTGGCAAAGGTGAAGAACAAATTCTGACTGACTGCAGAGAGAATGAGAGGTACAGCAGAAACAGTGAGAAACTGTTGCATGAGAACTCAGTTTATTTGGCAATACTTTAGAACATATGCCTGTTATATTTTCCTTCTCTGCCCAACAACACTGGGATTTCAGATAAAGATGCTCCTTTTCAGCATATTTGGTAGCACTCTGAGTCTTAGGGTGGGTTTGTGTCAGAAAACTTTCACAATGGACATAGGCTGGAAGAGTCCACTGAAGCTTTAAAGCCTACCAAAAGTCAGGCAGTCTGGCAGTATGTTTTATTGTTGTGTTTGTAGTAACAGTGACAGACACAGAAGCAACACCATTAGAAGGGATTTAATATGGAGAAGACAGTTTGATATCTAAAGTCCCTGCAGAGGGTTACAATGCAGCTACCTTCAGAGGTATTTGTAAGATGATTAAAAGCTATACGAAACTTGACTTTGTAACTGGAGGAACTTGTGAACAGGTCAGGTAGGTAGGCAAGGTACACTTAATTCACAGACATAGCCGAACTTCCTCACAATTGTGGGTTTTATCCTTTTTCCAACTCACTATGAAATAGCAGAAAAGGGAAAAGCAAAATTATCTACCTCAGTAAAGTGCTTTTCCCTTCACATAATTGATAAACTGTCTCTCACTGAGGGGTTAGTCAACTTAAGAAAAAATCCCTGGTACCCCAGAAAAGAAAGGATCCAGAAACAATTTCTAATGCATTCGGCATTTCGTTTGAGAGGAATTTGGGAAGCTGGCTGACACATTTGATTCTGAAGGAGCTGACAAAATATAACCTGCTGCTCGGAGAGAGCTCTTAAAACCTGAACAGTATTCCGTTCGCTATGCTCTGAGTGCCCGCTGCCCAAGTAGAAAGCAGAAGTACAAGTGCGCGCCCAGGGCCTCGTGTCACCCGCAAGCCGAGCGAGCCGGACCGTGCTCAGCCCGCAGTTAGCGCAGCCCCGGGACGCCGAACAGGGGCACCT
This sequence comes from Serilophus lunatus, assembly GCA_013399895.1. NCBI lineage: Eukaryota > Metazoa > Chordata > Aves > Passeriformes > Eurylaimidae > Serilophus > Serilophus lunatus. Next base: position 809,655 of record VXBA01001335.1, read on the forward strand.
GCAAGCGGCCCTCGCCCTTCTTCTCGCTCCTCTCTTTCTCCCCTTCTGCCTAAAGCCCTGCCAGCTCAGGCACGGCCCCGTGTCCCGGAGGCGCCTCAGGGGAGATGCGGGGCAGGACGCCCAACAGTCCCCGGGCCTCGTCTCACCTCGGGGATTTCTGCCGCCCACCCGCTCCCCGATTGCAGCTGCTGCGGCGCTGCCGGGGGTCGGGCGGGCACTGGGGGCGGCGGGCGGTGCCCGG
>VXBA01001335.1:810177-1067106 GCA_013399895.1 Serilophus lunatus
CGCCGCCCCCTGCCCGCCGCCCGGCCCGGGGGGGCGGTGGGGCGGTGCCGCCGCCCCCGCCCCGCTGGGCTGTGCTCGGTCAGTGCTGGAGCGCGCGGCGCTTTTGGCAGCGTCTCGAGCTGCTGTGCGGGCACAGGTGGGCATCGCTGGGGGCGCCGCGGCAGCAATGGGGCGGTGATTAACAAACCTGCCCAGCGCTTGTCCTCGCCACCCGTGATCACGCACTGCGTGCAAATCATAAAATGAGAGGGTGACACTCATTCTGGGGACGCCGTGGCGTTGCCCTCTGCTCCCCGCAACTCTTATTTTTCAGATAAATGCGGAGGGCCCGTTTCCTGCGGAGAGGAGAGTCCGTGCGGCCGAAGGGTGCGGGAGCAGAGCCGGCGGCGGCTGTGGAGCAGCTGCACCCCGGTCTGGGCTGCGGGGCCGGGGGTCACGGAGGGGCTGCTGCCCCTCCTGCCTGTCCGTGAACAGGGGCGGAGAGGCTGAAGGTCGTGGGTCCATTTTTCTCTATCATCTGAAAGTGAAATTTAATTATTAGATAGCAATGTGGCTCCTGGTGGGAAGATGATAAAAAATGTTCTGAGTGCTGTGAAAGCGGGCAACATTGTAATTTTGCTTTAGATGGTCTCAGTCTCCTACCTCAAAAGCTACGTATATGCAATACCCACAACAACACAGTTGTGAGCATAGAGCTTTGTATAGGTAAGTCCCATACAGCTTCCAGCTTTCATATTCTCTGAGAATATTGTCAATTCAGCATTAAATTTTAAGGAAGAAAGCAACCGTATTTTTTTGTAAAAGTGGAAAAATGTTTTGTTGAAGTAAAAGGAAAGAGAATGAGAGGACTTCTATGTATCAAACATAAAGCAGGGCACTATAATTCTGTTTTTGTTCCCTTGCTACATTTTGGTGCATCGTTTCTTTTTATAAGATCTGAAAGTCTTTGTAAAAAAATTCCTTCAGAATACCTTCATATGCCCCTTTCCTTTATTAGTCTTTGCCCCCTGTCAGACAAAGTATTTGGAAAGTTCAAGGGCTTCTGCAACAGAGCGGGTTTGCAGTCAAAGACAAGCAATAATATCTTCCCAGAAAATAGTAGGTTTAAAAAAAGTTTTCTTTATTTTAATGTATGCCTGTAACTTTTTTTTTCGTTTTTGCAGTGCTCTTCTTTCATTTCCATCACCGTTTTTATTCTCCAAAGATAAAGAAAAATGTCTTCTTCAGTAAACAGCAAACATGAGAATTTGGTGTTTATCATCCCTGTGCACATTGGTGTGAGTGTAAGACACACAGTGCACTGAGCCCACTGATACTAATTAAATCCAGAGTTGGTGGATGTCGATGTTTCAACATTGCTGCTGCGTTGCCTCGCTGTGATTTTACATGAATCTGTTCATATATCTCTGTTTTTCTCACGTGGATTCTTAAACAACCCAAAAAGGTTTTTGTTTTGTGTGAATGCATTCCATACTAATCCTGTTCCAGGAAAAAAAGTGTTCCTCATTGTGTGACCTAGAAACCATACTAGCTCAGATGATGGTTGTAAAATAGGGAAGGGGGTTCAAGTGCAAGAACAATTTCCCAGAAATAATTTAACGCTTTCATGGCCAATGAAAATGAGGAGCTTATTGACTTGCTGAAATATTCTCAGGAATTCCTCAGGATTTTTCTTTAAATACAAAGTAAAATGTAGATGTTGCTACCAGGGCTTTTGTAAAACTGAAATTGTTCAATTTTGTCTAAAAGAAATTCCATATATATAAGAATTTTTATATACATTATGCTGATTTATCTATGAAGGTCAGGGTTTAACCACCTGGATCTGTACTGGAGGTGAAATAGTATGTCCAAAAGTGAGTAGTGGGATATCTTAGCCTTTTTTTCCCCCCTTACTTGTTTTGTTTAATTTAGCCAAGTATTTTTGTAGTATTTCTAGGACCATGCTTGACTTTAAAACACAGGGTTGTTTGAGTCGCACAGCTCTTGAAAAGGAGAGGTGAAAAGTAAAAGGCAATTGGGCAAACTTGGCTAGATTGAGAGCAAATTGATTTTTCTATTACCTATTAGTAGAAGTTACTAGTATCTGATCCAGCCTTATTTAGACTAGTCTGTATTGCATGAAACAATTACTGAACACCTGATGGGTCAATGAGATACTACATTCCTGCTGCAGTGTGTTTATTTTTCTCCATTTTCTTAATTTCTTAACTGTTTGCATCAGAAATACTGTCTTATGCTTAATGCAAGGAATATAATTCAGCTTCATTTTCTTAGGATTACTCCAGTGCATAGAGTTTTTATTAATAGATGTGATTAACTTAGTATTAAAAGTCTGATTTATTTTTACTAAATAAGAGCTATAGTTACTTGAGAATTTGTTGAAGGCATGGATTTATATCAGAACTGTAAAACGTCCTATGACCTCCCTGTGAAGAAGAGGGAGTAGATGTTGCAGTATTAGGGAGAATTCTGCAGCATTTAAGGTTGTTGATGGTGACTCATAGGATTTGACTGGAGTTTGTAATGTACTTTGTGTTCTGTTTTGTACAAAGCTCAGGCTGAGCAGCAGGGAAGGTGTTTATTTGCTGCTGATTGTTGTCCTCTGGCTTAGCGGGAATCTTTTGTCTGCAGAAAAGATGATTTGAGGGCAGCTGACATTGGCGTCATCCTACACTTAGTGCTATGTTTTCATACAGGTTAAAATGTAATTTTGATGCATCAGGGAGGCAGCAGGGAAGAACTGCATGGCGAAAGAAGTACTTCCAAAGACTGGGGTGAAATTCAAGGATATCGAATGATTAGGTGCTTTGAGATCAATAACCCAAACAAGAGACTTTATCTTTTAGAAGGAGAACCTTGGAATATTCACAAATCATAGGATGGCTGTGAGATGCCAATACGCTGTTGAAAAAATCGAGTTAGGTCTCCAGAAATATTAGATGGAGTATTTCCTGTCAAACAGGGAACTGTCGGTGCCATTGCAAAAAGCTGTATCTGCTCAGTTTTCATTAGTCATGTTCAAGAAATTGAATTCCAGCTGGGCCAAGTTAGGTCTTGTACCGCTGGTTGTGAGAAGGGAGGTGAAATGTAAATGTAAAATGTAAAATTACTGGTGCTTGTTTACTATCTAGTGTTAAGACCTGGAGGATGTGCAAGCAGGGTGGGAAGAAGAGGAATTAGCTGCTAAATATAAAGGAAGATGTTGCCGCACACAAGTGAATTCTTATACTCTATCTGTGTATACCAAATAGAAAGTGAAAAACTAATTGTCCACTGGTGACATTCTTTAGCTTTCTAATCATAATAATGAAGGTGAAAAGCCTGTATTATTTAGGTTTACCAAAAGGATTATATGATGTGGTTTCCATAGTAGTGAAAATTAGATTCTTAAGAGCTTTTAAAGATTCTATAATAAGGAATAGAGGAGTTGATATTTAAATGATTTAAAATAGAGCCAGCTGCAAGTCCATTTTTTTTTAATTACACCACATGACTTACAATATGTTGGAGAAAACAGATTAGTTAAGGTCAGAGTGTCAACTTCAGTGTGGATATTCATCTTCTGCCACTTTAAATTAGGGAATCCTACTCTACTCTACAAGAGGGTAATGGCTAAACACAGCTAAGCAATAAGCATCTTTCTCTTGGGCCCTTGTGTTTCAATGTACTTCTAGCTAGGTGTACTAAGGTATAGTGTATTAAGACTATATTAGAGTTACATGTTTGCTGAGGCTACCTGCACCTACCAAAACCAAAGCAAAAATAAGTCAAAGCTGTAGTCACTTGCTCTGCTGGATGGTAGGAGGTACAATCTGTCTTAAGTAATACTCATGTGTGCTATGTTATCTTGTAGGACTTCTGTCACAGGTTTAGGCCCTCCGGTGGGATGCAGTACCCAGAATTAATAGCAATTGTCCAGGATATTACCATGGGAAAGTACAGTGCACATTATTATTAGTTTTTTAACCGGAGAGGAACACAAATGCTAGGTGCTAAATATGTAAAATGATGAACAAAAGCTTAGATCTTCTAATTTACATGGCTGACTTCTGTTTCAGTGCCTACATGGCAATGATTTGTATGCTGCATGCCTAAATATCCAGAATTAGAACACATAGCCTAAGATTCCCTCATGTCCCCACTGCATGACACACTTGGATCAAGAGATGCTCACAAGTGTCTTACTTCTATGGTTTTACTGTGCTGGTTTGGATTTTGCAAGAGACTGTCATGTTTTAAACATATACTAGAAACCTTTCAAATTTATTTTTAAATAAAAGAATAACAACAAAACCCCCAGTCTATATGACAATTACATGTATTGTCACAACCACTTGTATGGTTGATTCTTTGATGGTTGATTCTTGATTGAAATTACAGCTTTAAAAATTAGTTGTATGGTGGTGTTGTGCTACCTGGAAGGAGATGGAAGCTTGTTTTATTTGTGTCTTTTAGCTACACCTCAGAGCAACTGATTTGAGATGTATCATATTTCACCGTCTTTTTATTTCCATTTAATTATATATTCCAGGAATAAATTAACATTTGCAGGCTCTCCTCAAATTACTGTTTAGGCTATTTTCCTTCTTTAATTTAATTTATTTAGTTACAAAAATTAAGCTATAAAAAATTGCTGTCAACAGTATTGGAGATTTATTAACTGTGCTGGTTAAAAGTAAACCATTGGGAGAAATGAACCCAATTTAAGAAAGATTACAAGTCAGATTTACAGTTTCCTAGAAAGATTACAATAAATACAATGATACACAGAAAACTGGTTTTAATCCCCCAGGACAGAGTATAACCCAGTACCCTGGGACAAGAACAGCACGGTGCTCATCGTCTCCTGGGCTGAGCGCTGCAGGGTCCCTCTGGGTGCAAAGCAGAAGGGAAGGAAACCTGTTGCTCAGGATGGTGGTCGCAGTTCTGTCAAAGGAATGATTCCAGCTTGGTCGAGAGTGGCAGTCACAGTTCTGTTTAAGTTCTGGTCCTCCTCTGGATCTGATGAGTCGTGGCAGAAATTCCAGAACCCGAAGATTATATATGCACAGGTTCAGGTGGGAGTTTGTGAGTTGTGAGTTTCACAATAGCTGCTTTAACTCAGTGAGTCAAGGGATATTTTTGGAATCCTTGGTGGTCTAGACCATTCCAACTGCCTGTTATGCCAGTGCAGCTGAGTCCATGATGGCCCATTAGCAGAGAGGACCCCTGCAGCTGGGTGTAAAGGTGTTAATGCCTCCCCGTGGGAAAAGAGACACTCCCCTGCCTCACAGGGTTTGTCTCTATCCTTATCTCTTGTAGCCTGAGGTGCTGGGTGTGCCCTGGGCAGCTGCTACAAATGACACATTATTAACACTCCATCAGAAACGACATAAAGAGGTTAGAATACCCAGTTTTGGTTATAACCCACACAATGATAAATTGGTCCTGGCCCCTGACTAGCACATTAATTTATTATGGCAATTATAATATACAAGAAATACATCACTATTTACCTCCTTTTTGATCTGATGAAAATTGCATATAAGTAGGGAGAAAAAAGAAGCAAGATGGCCTGGACTTTTTATTGCAGAAATTTTGTTTCTTGACATTTTAAAAGGATGACCTTTCTTAAAAATAATTAATTAAATAATTATAGGGAAAGTATGTTATTTTACAGAATCTTTTTTTTTATCTCTTTCCTACTATTCTGTGTTTTCATCCTGAAATGTTTAAATTTTGTATTGTCTTTTGTGCAACCCAAGACTAGATAACTGATCACTAAGAGACTACGAAATTCCTGATTCCCGCCCCTTCATATTCTTCTGCAGGCAGAGGCCTTGTCAATACAGAACTCAGTAGATGGATCTTCATCTTGGTGAAAACATCACAAGAATGTCCCAAAAATGGGACTTTTTTGGTTTTTTTGCAGATCCCAAGGAACATTTGTTTTCCTGATGTTCTTAAGATGTAAAGCATACAAAATTCTTATAAAGAAAAAATAAATAGAAGAATAAAGTAAAAAAGATTGCTATAATTTTGAATTAAATTACAAACTATTAAATTTATATCAGCATGCTGTATCTTGTTGAATTTGGAGATGATGAATGACATATAACACATGGTGACACTTAAGGTAGTAAATAAAACACACTCCCACTGAATTTAACTGGAGTAGAGGGAGTTCAATGCTGAGCTCTTTCCAAAATATTCTCTGAAGTCAAGAGGAGTTTCCACTTTAGAAGATCCAGCCAGTAGACTTGTGCCAGTTTTTTTTCAGTCAGGTATTTTATATGCTGCAGAGTAAGAGCTCAAGAACACTGAAGAGTCCAAAGGGGCTGAGTAGTTGTTTTGTTAGAGGTGCCAAACAGGATGTAGAAGTTAAGAGGCTGATAATAAAGCGTAGGTTTGACCTAAATGGAGTCACTGACTTTTAGTTCTTGTGTGTCATTGAACTGTAAATAGGAGCATTTTAGTTGATAGATATTTATACTATACTGGGATTATTAAGTGAGTTCAAGACTTTATAATAGAGCTAGAAATGTTGTAAAGCATTTAACGGATCTTGGTCTGCAAATTTGGGAATTAAAAAATGCATAGGAAATTTTTACTCAGATCTAACATCTGTTTTTTGGTGAGATTTCATTTTTACTTTTCCCGCTTCTGTCTCCTCCAAAGCCTACATATGGGCACAGTGATGTTCAGTTCCTCACATGCCAGCTCATTTCAGACACCCCCATGTGTCAAATCATTATTTTATAATTTGTACATCCTGACATCATTCTTAGTTTTCTCATTGCTTTGGCCGAGAGTGAAGATAAATGAATTGCCCAAGATAACTAGATCCAAATTTAATTCCTGCTGAAATAAATGCTAATATGATCTTTGTCTCAGGTTTTAATGAGGATTTTATTTTCAATCTTCTGTTTTCTAGTTTCGGTAAGGATCAGACATAGAAGTTTTCATAAAGAAAAATTTTTATGGCTCCTTGTTAGTCAAATTTGAACCATCTGATGTGGTGAGTTATAAATAATAATAACAGTTTTCTCTGTAGTGGCTTAGATCAAAATTCAGTGGGATTTTTTGCTTAGATGGAATGCTGGGTACCTAGGATGAAGTCACACTTATTTTCTCTACCTATTTTTTTTTTTTGTGCTTCTGAGGAAAAAGGTTGCTTCAATTCTTGCAGAATCTGAGCTGAAAGATGCACATATTTATGAAAGTGTGTATTTGAATTTCAGTTTATATGTGAGTATCATGCAATAATAACTGGTGGAGTGTAGGTATAAAGCTGAGATGAGTTCTTGTTACCCTCTGTTCTTTCACAATGTAAATATTTGAGATGTTCAAAAACAAGGTGATGATTTTCTGAAATTTTAGGAATTGAAAGTAATTGTGAACTTTTCATGTGTCAGATGTGGAGGGAGTTATGTTTAAAGAAAATTTGGGGGGAGACTTCAGAAAAGTAGTTTTAGGCTGTATTGAATGATCTTCTATTGTTTAGCTCTCTCATCATTTAAAAATGGTGAAATATTTTCTATAGCGTTCTTCTTTTCCCCCAAATGTATATTTAAAAAGATAGATGAAGTATGAAATGTGTTTTAAAGATGGTGTGTGGTATTGTGAACTCGCTGGAGAAAGTGTGCCACCTTACAAAGTGTATCAGTGCACATGATAACGTAGGTGTGGACCTTGACACAGTGAAATGAAGTACTCTGTACTCAGTAAGGCTCATCAATTAACTGAACCTCAGAAAATGCTGGAAAAGAAAATGGGAATTTCAAGAATGGTGATAAAAATCTGTCAGGCAGAAATTTGTAGGAAAAGGTTCTCTCTGGCTATCTAATGCATCGATCTTCTGTCACATGGGAAAACGCATCAGGATATTGAAACTCTGAGAACTTTTGGAGATAAGAACGTGATCAACATCAGACTTTCATACTGTGCTAAATACCTGTAGAGTTAATTCAGCAATTTTGCTTTTTAGGAAAAGGGAAATATTTTATTACTGCTATGGTAATGTACACTTGTATAGGCAGAAATGTCAAAGTGGGATGCACACTTCAAAACTAAGCAGTGCAGTGGAGATGCAAGTTTTTTTCTGTTTTGCAGTGATATAACTTGCAATGAATAATAAAAATTTTATCAAATAGGAGATTATGAATCAGATTTTATTTTATGGTCTTTTATTCAATCTTTTCTTCAAAGTAACCAGAAAACTGATAAATGCATGGTTTGCATTTCAAGAAAGTACTTCCCAGAGAAGTTTCAAGGGTTGCCTTTCAAACTTAAGGTGTTGGAGTTGGAAGTAATCCTCTGATTGTTTTTCAAACTTCTACTGGGTTAAGTATAATCAATGACGATGAGGATTTTTATCATCATTTGGGACAAAATTCTAATGTTGCAGAAAATGCAAAAGGTGATGCGGGTTGTAAGAAGGAAATTATACTTACTATCAGAATGCTATTGTAGGTGATATTATTTTTAGATAATTCCCTTGTTAAATGGAGATCTATTTTAAAGTTTGGTGTAAAGGAATGAAATTTACTCCAAGTGTTGTATTGCATTTGAATTTATTTGGATTAAATATACTTATGAGAGTCACTCTCAGCAGCTCTTATGACAAAACTGCAGATTTATTACATGCAAAAGCTGCTAGAAGGTGCACTGCTAAAAAAACTGTGCCGAGTAGACATTTCTTCTTTGTTTGAGTGTTTCTTTTTCTTGTCCACAGATGTTAGCTGTTTTGTATGGGAATAAAGGTGTTAGTTTATGAGTTTCTTGGAAAAAGAAGTTTAAAGGCTTTGAATGCGTGAGATGTGTGTACTGAAGCGCCAGAGGACATTGGTGGAATGTTAGGTGAAACCCAGAGGGAAATAATTCAACAGCAGCATCTGGAAAGGAACTATATGTGGCTTTAGGGCTTACTTTTAATGCAAGTAGTTAAGATGAGATTAAATATAGGTGTTAGTATGTGAGAAATGGGGGAACAAGGTAAGTGATGAAGGTATGTCATGTGGAACAGTGGGATTAGGAAAAAGATTTAACAGAATCCACAGTTGATCACAGCTGAATTTTTAAAACCCTGGAAACATAATTTGAATTGAACTATATATTGGCTTCATATAATATAAAACAGCTTACATGAAGATTTTATTGGGGAAAGAGAAGACAGAGGACAGGCAAGTTTGTTGGCCTTGCTGTGTCTCACTTTTTTCTGAATGGGATGAAGAAGATGGAAAGTTGAGCTACTAAGCCAACTGGCAGTTGGCCACACAGAGAGGAATCAACTGGTGATTGAGAATTTTCTCTTGTCTCCCTGCCATTTTTTGATATTTACGACTTCATTCAATTTCCTAAGCGCTGTTCTCTGGTGCCATGTGAGATGCCCTAAGGTAGCTGAGATGTCTTACAGGGTTGGCAGGTATCACATAGGATTTATGGGAGACTTGGGCCCTCTGGTGCAATAGCTGGAGGCCAAGTCAGATGCATCTCAAATGCACCAGGTGCCTGAAATGAACCATCTGGCTTCTGCCCTTGCTGTTTGACTGAGTTACTTTATGTGCTTTTGGTCATTGGTGAGAAGGGGCTTAATTCAACTGGGCAAAGATGGCCTATTACATCCTCCAGCTGCAAAAAAGGCACAGGTACTGTGTCCTGCATGCTGTGTTTAGGGAACTTTAAGGCATTTTTTGTGAATATATAAATGAACTCTTACTGGGATATCTAGGACACCTGTAGACATACATATGTAGATACCCAAGCTCAGGTGTTTTTAAATCCAGTTGAGTCATATTATTAAGAACATTTCAGGACGTCTTGGGCTTAGGCAGTGGTATGGCTGCATTGCCATTTAGTCCATAAGTAGCAGTATCTGTCGTCACACTTTGGAACATCCTTTAGTCAAGAAGGATGTGCCACAGAAAAATCAAAGTACAGCTAATGGTAGCACTACTGGGTATTTTTTATTATTTTGTCCCGGTCTTATTGTAATTTTCACACCAATGCACATTTTTCTTTCTCATCTGTTGGGCACTTTATTATCTAGAATATAGAGGCTTGAAAAAATAAATGTGCAAAGTCTAGAAGTCTAGAAGTGAAGGCAATAAAAAACTGGAAAATCTCATTATTCATTTTGCCATGACAAACCTTAATCCTCTCAAATAGTCCGAAGTTATATGTTTCCAATTGAGTTTCGTCTTTTAGTTCCTCCAGTACCAGTCCATTTTCTTCTACTTGTTCCCCTCCTGTGTTTTCAGGTTTGCATTATTAGAATGTGTTAAAATCTTATTACATTACTATTTAATGTAATGAGTTGGTAGTTTAATCAGTTCAGCAGAAGCTGTGACATATCATTATTGTATGAGTACTTTTTAATAAGCTCACAGAAAGTGATAATTTATGTTAAATATTTATTTTAAAAATAAGGCCTTATATCTATTTTTTAAACAATTTCATATAAGCAAAGTTTTCAATGTCTTTATTTTCAGTTAAATGGACAGAAAATCATATTCTTTAAATATGTTCATATTAGATTATTGTGAAAATGGAACATTTTTATAACATCAAGAATGGTGTAGTGTTCAAGATACCATAATTTCCTTACTATTATTGGGAAATTATTGTGGTAACACTTTACAGATGTTACTTTTCTGAGGGGCTTTATAAATTTTAAGTTTTCCTGAAGGATGAGTTGCTAACATCATTATTTATGAAATAAATAACCATTAAACTACTGTTGTTTTTATCAGTGTCTTCTGAAAAGGGAGCTATGGAAAACATAGTGGTGGGCCACCTGTACTTGAATTAACAATTTACTTGATCTTTTTACCTGCCTTTGGACACAGAAGTTGATTTTGATTATGATAGTAATTGAGAGTAGTTGATTTACTTCTGTTTTCTTGCTTGAATTCTTAAAGATCTCTACATAACACATTTCTATTGAAAATGAGTCATATAGGGATGAACTTACCTTATAGGGTGGATGGGCTAGATTGTCATTTTCCCTGCTATGGATATCCCAAAGTATTATGAAGGGCAAATTACTTTCACATGTTGGATTTGTAAAGATGATCATGCCTCTGCTTTTTCAGTGTGTGTGGAAAAACACCACTCTTTCTTCCTTCTAAAATTCTGTCTTCAGTCTTGCCTGTAAAACACCATACACACTATAATACTATTACCATAAATAACAGTAAAGGAAAATGTGGGAGGTTTTGGCTCCAGTGTCATCAGTGTGCCGTTGATCTCCGTTCTCTGTATCCTTTTCATCCAACCCAGATGGCAGAGTGTAATTGCTTTTCCAGGCTTTGACCAAGATAGGGATATGGATGAAAGTGAGTTGGCTGCAAATCAACTTGGTTAATGGAGAAATGTGGCTTGTTAGCCAAGGGAAGCATTTAGGGAAATAGAAAAAGGTAATGTATACACCATGTCCTGAAAATACATTTTTAATTTTTGCTGAAGTGACTGGCTATGTTGGCCTCTTTTTAACAACAGAGATATTTAGTACCATTTATTATTAATGGTTCCATTGTAACACAAGTCTAACTGTCGTTGTCTATGCCTGTGCTGCACCTGACTCGAGTATACATTCCTTCATCATTATTTTGCAAATTATCAAAAATTATCTGTGACTACAGCAAATATGTCTGCTTTTAGGTTGCATGAACTGTTAGCTGTAGTTGACTTGTGTGTTCAAACCTCTGCAATTCCATGTAGTCTACATTTGATGAAAATAGCAACAAATGTTTTTTAGAAGCTGTCAAGTTGTCTGCGATAATTCAGAAAGTTCAGACTCATCCAGGAGACTGTTATTTCACAAATTTGTTCTGTCAGGTTATGAGTAATTTTATGTAAGATACAAACATGAATATTAAAGGAACTGTTGGTTTTTTTGAAAGGTTGTAAAAAGTCTTTGGGCTTGATTTTACCTTTCTGAATGTTTGTCCTGTAATGCTGTGAATTTTTGAGAGCATCCAACATCATGCCAGAGAATTGGACATGGTTTGCAGTTGCTCTTATAACTAGTTGCTCCTTCTGTTAGATATTCAGTCCACAGTTCCTGAAATTTCCTTGTATGAAGGGCTGTCGGAGCAGCAGTTTTGGTAGCCTGCCATCTTACCCATTGGAGCTGGCATTTGGTAAATTTTAAGCCATAACCACCAGAAATGTTTGTGTGACTCTCTAGTGACATATAATAAGGTGTTGTCCTTGGCAGTATAGTTAGAGTGTACCATGAAATGTAATGATTTTGCTGATTACAATGTATGTAACTTATACAATTAAAGTGTTCACATTTCTTTGATTACCAAAAGGAAAGGCTTCTGGAAGTCTGTAACTATGTGAAGGTCACATTCTAATCACTGTTATACATGTTTTCCAGTATGCTTTCAATTGAATTATGAAAAGGACAATAAGTAAATTACTAATAAATCTTAAGTGTTCATAGATCTGTGTTGCTATTTGAGATAATAGTAGTAATTGTATTTTGTGTACAAATTATGTATGTTTCTTTATGAATGTTTGTATAAGTGGTCTTAATAGATTTTCCTCATGAGTATTATGTAAAGTGTGAAATTGATTTTCTATCCAGCAGCCATTAGTGTGTAACTGAGATAAAACCACCAGTTATGTGATATCATTTCACTCTATCTGTGCCTTGCACAGTTTTGGGGTTACACACAGAATTACACACAGAATTAAAAAGGTTGGAAAAGACCACAGAGATCAAGTCCAACCTTTTACCCAACTCGACAACCTATTCAACACCAATCCATCATCTAAACCATCTAAATCATGTCACTAAGTTCACCATCCAACCTATCCTTAAACACATCCAGAGATGGTGACTCCACCACCTCCCTGGGAAGCCCATTCCAATGGGAAATCACTCTCTCTGTGAAAAAGTTGCTCCTGATATCCAACCTAAACCTCCCCTGATGCAGCCTAAGACTGTGTCCTCTCGTCCTGTCACTGGGAGCCTGAGGGTAGAGACCAACCCCCACCTGACTACAACCTCCTTTCAGGTAGTTATAGACAGCAATAATGTCACCCCTGAGCCTCCTCTTCTCCAGGCTGAACAATCCCAGCTCCTTCAGCTGTTCCTCACAGGGCTTGTGCTCCAGCCCCTTCACCATCCTCGTTGCCCTTCTCTGGACACATTCCAGCTATATGTAAAAAGTTACAAAGCAAGGATGTTATCCTAACTCAAACTAAAGAATATGGGCTAACAATTCAAGGTTTTATACACTCCATTGGGAAAAACGCTTTCCCAGCATAGTAGTTCAGTGTAGCCCTTCAGTCTTGAAAGAAATCCTATTACATTTTGTGTTCTCTTCAAATAACAGTGAGAAGAAGAAGAAAATCTAGTTTTGAGGAAACTGAGAAAGTCATAAAGGAATACAGAATAATATTGTTGCAAGATCAGTATGGTAACCCATGTAATTTTTTTGACTGAGTGGTAGTTTCAGAGTGCATTCCAAACCCACAACATGGTAAAAAAACCCAGTGAAGAATCTTTAAGCCTGTTTGTTACTTCTGAACTCGGCGCATCCTCATGAAGTGGGAAAATGAAGAATAATTTAAGATGGAACATCAGTTTAATCTTTGATATGCTGTGAAAAGTACAAGAGAAAAGAACTTTCATCCTCTCATGCATTTAGAAATGTATCAAGATATTATTGCAGCTTATTCTTATGCTTTTGAAATAAAAGTGAAAGTCGACATGTCCAAACAGTATTTAAATATATGACTACCCTTTCAGTTAAACAAAACAGACAGATCCAGGGTTTCAGCTTATGTATGTTCATAGTTCAAGCTGAGTGCACTTCACTGGTTATATGAGGCAAATTATATATTGCAGGCAGCTGCAGGTTCTGGTTGCACATCAGTTAAGCATATCCACTGTAAGCGCAAGGGTAAACTGCAAATCATAGGAAACAATTTTCAGCAGGTGTTTCACCCAAAGTATGTGAGAGTTGACATTTTCTGATCTAGTATAAAAAAAAGTAGTGAGGAATTTCTTCTTTTGTTCCCTCTGTTAGACTTGCCAGCTTTCTATCTCTTTTGAAAAAGGTGCAATTTTGTGTTTGGTCTGAAAGAAACAATCCTTCATGTAGAAAGTAGTTCCTTATTTGTTTTGCTACATCTTGTTGCACTTTGCTAAGACCAGGGAAGTACTGTGGCGTGAAATCAGTTCCCAAACTTAGTAGCTCTGCAGCAATTGTCTGTGTAGCAGGTGATTTAGCACAACTTCATATCATGCTGTAGTTTTTCATGAACAAAATTATATCTGTGTACCAGACAGAGCTCTTTTACTGTTAGTTGGATTTTTGTGTGTTTTTTCATGTCAATCCATTGTTTGCAGCTTGAATAAGACATTGTCATTTGGGATTACTTTTACAGCATCTAATATCTATGGCCTCCACTGGATAAGGAGGTGGTTCAGCAAAATCAGGGTTAGTTCATAAAACAGTAACTTTCAGGTATAGTTTATGAGTGCTTCCACTCTGATCTGAAGTGTGTGATATTTCTGGCTTCCATCGACAAAGCTTATGCTTGGAGTGCTAGCCATTGACAACTACTACACTTTCTTTTTAGGTGCAACTGATACAAATAGACTGCTTTCTACTCCCAGCATGTTTGACTTGGAGTAAAGAAATGCTTGATTATATACCTGAACTGGATGTCCAGGAGCAAGGTTCAGATACTGAAATGAACTCTAGAATAAGAAATTTCTCTTAGTTTGTTTGTCAGGGAGCAGAGAGAGTCAGCAGCTCCCTCAGAGAGGGGACCTGGGACAGGTCACCAGCCAGGGCCCAGTCCCACAGTAGCTAAGGGAGATGAGAAGGGTAGGCCTAGAGGTGGTAGCCATGTTCAAGCAAGAGTCCAAACTGGCAAGTTTGTGATGATAAGGGAGGTCCAAGGTTAGTGGAAGTGCAAGTCAGAGATTCAGTCCGGTAATGGAAAACAAGGTTTGCCATAATATTATTATGAGTACTTTTTGACCTTTCCCTTTACCATTAAAGTCATCTTTGTAAACAGGATTAGATCAAAAAACTGGGTCAAAAACAGCTTAAGCATTTATAGTTTAGTTGAATTCCCTTGTGCTTAAAATCATATTTCTTCTGTTTTCATATGAATGACTTTTATTGTAAACAGCCCCACAGCAAATTAAGAAGTGTACTAGCAGATTATATTAGAATTTAGTAATTAATGGAAAAATGTTAGGGACGTTGCTTTACTGTAGAAACCCTACAGTGAATTCTAGGCCAGTTCAGATAATCTCCTGATCTATGTAAATCACTACTCTTTCATGAGCTCACACAAACTCTCTGATAAAAGTTTTAAGCACAAATTTTTTAAAAAGTAGACTAATGTAATACCTATACATTTAATCCCCAGTATCAGAGAGACATAAACATACTGGATCAGATCCAGCAAAGGGCATCCCATGAAGATGATAAATGGGTTGGAGCATCTGTCGTATGAAAAGATGTTTGAAGAGTCGAGAATGTTTAGACTGCAGAAAAGAAGGCTCAAGGGGATCTGATCAATATGTGCGAATACCTAGTAGGATGAGTAAAGATGACAAAGCCACTAACAGGACACAGACAATGGACACAGTCAGAGGTACAGTAAATTCCACTTAAAGATCAGAAAATTCTTTTTCTGTGAGGGTGATCAAGGTTGTCTGGGAATCTCCATCCTTGGGGATATGATCCAGCTGAACATGCTTCAGATTCAGTTTCTGCTTCCGTTGACCCTGTTCAGAGCAGTGGTGGTTGAATCAGATGATTTCCAGAGCTCAACAGGTCAACTGACCCCAACAATTATTTGTTTTATTCCAGATAAGTTAACTTTGCATTTAGCTAATTTCATTCCATAATGATTTACTAGCCTTTTATATTTTGGTCTTCTGTGGACAAACTCCAGTTGATTGAATCAGTTTTTGAAGCAGTAAGTCCCAAATGAGACACAATATTTATATACTCATGAAGTGCCAAGGTACTGTTTTTTCTGTGACATCCCAGTTTATGGCTTAGGATCAGATTTGTTGTTTCATTTTCTTTATTTCATCCTCCCTCCTCCTCCCCAAGAGAGCACGGTACTATTAGCTTATTTTCAGTTTCATTAACTTCACAGTCTTTTTTTATAGAGCTGTTTAGCCAGGTACATTCTATCCCCAATTTTACAAAAATCTTTTTTGGGTGGGGTCAGAATTATTAAAATGGAAAAATAAATATGATAGGATTAGTAAAGGATGACATGCAAAAATACTTTTGCTTAGTCAGCATCAGATACAATATGGATAGTCCTACATGTTGTCTTAACATATTGTTTTTATTGAAATGCATGTAATATGTCAGTGTAATTTTGTACTCTGGTCCTGTTGCCTAAAACACTTGCAACTGCTTTGTTTGTGATATGTCTATATTACATTCAGGTCATGCATATGCAGTGATGTCATAAAAAAAAGTTTTCTGGATGGAAATTTCTCAAGGGTTGATGAGGTTTTTTGCTAATCATGGTCTGTTGCTACTGTTCTCCCAGTAGTCATGTCGGCAGTATGCAGCAGAAGTTCTAGGATGAATACTCAGTTTATCTTTACTGAGGAGTATTGACCAGGTGTGTACCACAGTTTACCAAATATTTATATATTATTTATATCTCACAGGTGAATTTTCTTCATCTTCTGCTAGTTAACTTGGGAATGAATATGTTTTACATCTCCCTTCCCATAGTGTGACCTTTATAAACAAGTCTCTGTAATACCACTTCAATCAGTATTTGATTATGTAATAGGATTTTAATTTCTTACTGTTTATTTCCTTTATATCTTGTAAAGCTTAGAGACATCTATATGTTCAGAAGATTGACCACTGTTTTCTTTGTTCTTCTTCCAGCAATCATATTATTTATCTCATAACCTTCTCCTGTTTTTTGGGCATTTGTCCATATCACTGCAGATATACATATGGAGTTCCGATGCCACCTCCCTGTTGATCCTTTTTCAAAGCTGCTCTCCGGAATAAATCTTCTTTACACAAGATGGACCTACCTTTTTTCAGTTGTCTTCTGTGCCAGAACACCACCTTGTGGAAAAGGAAAGCAGAGCTTAATCTCTTCTTGGTTAGAAAGACTGAAAAGACCTGAACCTCCAGATTCTTCTCCCTTTTTTGGGGGTCCTTTTAGTTACTTTTGAGCAGCTCTGGGTAGTATTTGCTGGTGCTATTTTTGTCCATATGAATGAACCTCGTGGAATAAAAATCAAAAGGCTGGAGGAACCTCAGCACATTTACTAGAAGCAGTGAAGCAGTAACAGAGCCTAAAAAAGTGTGTTTATTTAATTTGATTACTTTTATAGTTATATTAGCTAGATTATACTGCTCTAATTAAGGGTTACTAGGATTTTCTATAATAAACTTAAATTTTCAGCTATTTTTAGTAGAAGGAAAATGTTTCCATACAGAAATATGGCATTCAATGTCTTGAGCTGAATGGTTCAGTTTTCCTTTTTCTATTTTTTTTTAAATACTCCTTGGCTGCATTCTATTTTGAGGGAGGCAATTATTTTGTGGTTTTATATGCTTTTTGTTCTCCCTTGGCAAGGCTTGATATGTGGAAAAACAAATTTTCCAGGCTCTTAGTCTTGTATGTCAACTATTTCCTTTTTGATATTTAAAACATGATACTTTGGTAGTCATTACTTTTTAACAGAGACACTATTTTGTTCAATAAGCAGTCACCCCTAAGTATTTGCTGTAACTACTTTTTATATTTTGTTACATAAAAAGGCTACATATAGTTCAACTTAGTAAATATTTTTTTCTGAAACAAAATCAGATGAAACAAACCTGACATGTTTAGTGTTTAATGTAAGTACTTGTGTATTTCTGTGAAGTTCACCTTTTTTCAATTCTCCTAAAATATAAAAACTGGTTTTATTTTTTATTTTTATTTCTATATATATTTGTTAGTTTTTATCTGTAGGCCATTTTATACCACACTTGAAAGTTTTAAAATTCGCTAAGTTTGTCTCATTGTTGATTCTGAAAACCCTTTTACCTGAGGATGTACATTTGAAATACTCCTGTTAGATTTTTGGGAACTCAGTCCCTCAATTCTTGAAGCACAAATCCTGGCTGAGGTCTAGTGCCATCCAGATGGTGAACAGAGAAGGGTATGAATTCTGCCTGAGTTCCTAAAGACTTCGGTGTGTTCTGCACATTTGAAGCTTGACTAGTGAATACATTGAGCCAGGCACAGAATGTGACTGGTGGCTCACGTGATTTCTTCGGTTGTCAATTAAGTGGTGTCCAAATATTCTGCAAGTGTGTCACTGTTATCAGAAGACTTCGCAGAAAGTAGTTTCCTTTTTCTTCCCAAAGGCATACCAATAGATGTTTCTGTCTTGGAAGAATGTCCCAACAGCTCATTACTGAGTATTCATTCATAGGACAAGTGAGATTCAAGTGAAGAGGTATTCCTTTACTCCTCTGATTCAGTTGGGCCAAAGAATAGAAAAATGTTACAGCCATCTTAGCAGAAGGTGGTACATGTAGTCTTTAAAGTCTCCATTTTGTTTCCGAGTTTTATCCAGTGGCTATGGACTGCAAAATGTATAAATAGTATGCAGGGGCCTGACCCTAAGTATTCTGTGTGTATGGCTTGCTTGTTGTCTTGAGCTTCAACAATGCAGCACAAGGGAAATTATTAGTTATGTTGGGGAGAAGGATGATCGGAACAGAATTTGGGAGATGAATAGGAAACTGGCTGAGGAGGACATAAGTGATAAAGTTGTAAGCACATTTATTAGACCAACAAGACGTTGGTCTGGTGGAGTTCCTCTACATTTTTTAAAAACAGCTTTCTTTTATAGCACTAACCCATTTTTTTTAGATAGTATATGTTTTTGTTAAAATAAGATAATAATGTTAGTCCAAATGTTTAACCAGAAAATCTCAAGATGATGAGATCTTGTTATGGGTTTGGAGGGGTGTTCCGGGTCTGGGGGGTCTCTGGGGTTTTTGGAGGGTTTCGCGGGGAGGGAAGGGTGTTTGGGAAGGTGTTTGAATTTGTTTGCCCCATTCATAAAACCGTTTTTTTTAAGAAACCTGATGGAAGGACCAAGATTGCAGTGTCCGTGGAACAGCAGAGCTCTTCCCCGTTCTGGTGGAGAGTGCACGGAGCCACTCCTGCCATCTGTCCGTTTTTTCTTGGCAGCGCCAAAGGTTGCGCGGGAGGAGCTCTGGGGTGGCGGTACGGTGGGCTTCTGTGGCCCCCCCACCCTGGCCCTGTGTGGGCAGGGAGCGGTGCCCAGTCCTGCCCAGTGCCTCTTTGGTGGCGGCGGCGGCTCCCGGCAGCGGGCAGAACAGGGTGGCAGGCAGAACCACTCTGTGAGCATTGCTGCCAGACCCCGGCACACCCGTGGTTGGCAGCGGGGATGCGGCTGGCCAGCAGGGCAGCGCGGACAGTGTGGTCCCAGCGGTGGTGGCTGCAGTGGCTCCCAGCTCACAGTGGTGAGTGGAGCGGCGGTGAGTAGGGCGGCAGTTTTTCTTCTGATGGGCAGCTGACAAGAGCCCCCGCCAGGAGTGGCTGTGGCCGCGCAGCCCCTCCTTGCTCTGCTGGGAGACATGTGGTGGCGACTGCCCCATGGGCACCCCCCACGGCTGGTCCCTGCGAGCAGCGAATGCCCTGCATGTGAGACTAGTGGCCCTGGGGGTGCCCCGTGGCCAGCGGCGATGGCGGCTGCTGGCCTCCAGGCCCTGGGCACATGGCGTTTCAATGGGAAACGCCATTTTGCTCAGAGTGCCAGATCCCAAAAGAAAGGTGGAACCCAGCGCCGCCAGGCAATGAGAGGATGGTTTGGCCAGGAAGAAGACACCAATTCTCACAGGTCTTCAAGGGCATAAGAGCTGTGGACAGGGGAGTCCTGCCCCTCTTCTCGGCTGTCTCTGGAGCTGAAAGGATCGCGGCACCCCCTGTCCCAGCTCCCGGACCATGTGGCTGGTCTCCCCCCACTTCCATCAGCATGGGCAACAGCGCGCCATCGAGTTCCAGTAGTGGCACCCAGAGACAACCCAGCCTAACCGCAAGTGCTAGTTTTCCCTGTGGGAGTCACTGGCAGGGGACGTGCTTTTCACTATTTTCTGTCTTGCAGAGAGTTCAAGAGCTGGGAGTGTACCATCAGAGAGGTGGCTCCCCTTCCTTCCCTGCTTCTCAGCCAGTCACCTGGCTTTGAGAAGCAGTTTGTGTTTTTTTGTTTTCTTCACATGACAACTGTCAGGTGTTATAGTTGTGTATTTTGTCTGGGGATCCCAGAAGGTTGTTTTTCTGGTTGAGCCCTAGGCAATAAAACTGTTACCTGCTGTTAGATCTGTTCAGTCTTCCGTCATTGCTGTTGTGCCCCCTTAGTGAAATAGTAGTTCAAACCACCACAGATCTGCTGATGGCAGAAGGAAAAGAGACATTTTCAATATGACACTGGATGCTGCACAGGAGAAATGAGTGACCTTGAAGACAGAAGCAATCATAGATAGAACAAGGTGAAATACAATGCAAAGCAAGACTCTTTTGGTCTCAAAGCCAAGAAGTTTACTCTAAGTTGTTAATTCTAGCTGTTAGTTCTGTGAAGAGTATAAGGATTTGTCTATAGTATTGTCCTGAATTTCAACATGTTACCCTTCTCAGAGTCACCTTGTACATGGTTCTCAGTGTTATGTTCGAGAATGGTGAATTCAGGGTGGGACTGACTAGTGGACAGGAAAGCTATAGAGAAAACCAGGGGCTGAAAGGCTTGGACTATGGCTCAAAGAGATTGTATGTCTGTAATATTACAGATGGGAAATATGAACCAATACTTGAATGCCTTTCTGCAATGTCACCTTTGAAATCCAAGGGCTGCCAACATCACCTGAAGGGCTGTGTGAATGGATATGGCACGTGCTGTAGCTGTGTGAAGTGTTCTGTAAAGACAGGTACAGCTCTTTGATTTCAATGAAAGTTTTGCCACAGTAGGAAGAGAATAGGATTTACAAGATTTGACCTAGAAATTAAATCGTTTTGTCGTGGAAGTTTTATGGACATTTTTCATGCTCTAAATTAAACCTTGGTTCACGTAGTCTATTTTAGCTCCTTTTTATTTTCCAGTCACAGCTTTACTCATAGCACAGCTGTGGCATTTGTCTTGCAACAAGAAGGATCTGATAATCATGAAATAACCCAGATTTATGCCCGTGGTGCTGAAGCAGTACCATATTTGCGAAAATCACTTAAAAGAAACAATATGCAGCAGATGTGAAGGTTTTACCTTCACATTTAAATAGGTTTATACTGTCAGCGAGTGTGGGCCTAGAAATTGACAGAGTTTCAACTCACCAGATGTTCCACGTGATCAAATAGATACTATACAGCTGTTTCCCATTCTTTTTACTGGGCTCAGATAAATACACAGTAAATGCTCTGAAATATGTTTATTGAGTTTTGGTGAGTCCTGCAGGAAACTACCCATGGGCACCAAGAATGTGGAGAGAAACCAAAGGTGCTCATAGGAATCCTCATTTTCTGTTACTGTGAGGGGAAATTAGCTGCCATTTGGTTGAAACAATCCTGATGATACTAGCCGGGGAGAGATGAAATACGAGTTCTTCATTTGGTTGTGGGTGGTGTGACATTAGTGGCTATATGTGTTGCCTGCAGGCGAGATAAGAAAATTGAGACAAACACGCAGTTTGCAAAGGTGAAGGGAAGAACAGCTGTACTGGTGAAGATTCCGTGATCCAAAGAGCAAAAAGAATAACAATCTCTCCCTATTTATAACCATCTTAGTTACCACCCATCATACCATCCAACTAAAGTCCATCTTACTATTATGCCCCTTAAACATCCAACAAGAATGCCCTTTGTTAACTATTCCCTCCCTGGCCCTGCCCCGTGGTAGGCTTGGCAGGCCTCAGCCCATGTTTTGTCTTACTACTCTCTTATCTATACAGAAGAATGCTAACATCTTGAACACAGGCCCTCCTGGGCCTTTATATTTCAAGCTATCCAGCTACCTAGCTAAAGTGAATCCCCCAAATATTAAGCATACCCCTTAAGGCACCATATTTGTGGAGTGACTTTGGTTTGGGGAAGCTGTGACTCCCAAGCATGGAAACTGTCCCCATATGCTGACAATGTCATCCTTCCAGTGGTGTTAAACTCCTGCAAAAAGTGATGGGTACAGTGGAGCAGCCATCCCACAGGTAGCTCATGTTAATCCCAGATCAGGCTTTAAACACTGGAATAGAGAACTGGTTTGGCTTCTTTATGCAATACAATGAAGAAAACAGGGCATTTCCAGAGCTCTTGGGAAAGCTGCCTGTGTCCCTCCTATCCACTCCTCTGGGCATGCCCCAAATTGGCCATGGGATGTGTTTCTGAAGACACACACCTTTTGGGGGCCAATCCAACAACTGCTCTGAACTTTTTCAGGACTTAAAACCCCAGTTTACATTAACTGCCACACCTGTCAACTTGATTCAATAACTGAGCAGCTAAATAATAAAAAAAGACGTTTCATTTCCCTTCACCTGCTTTTTTACTCTCATTTCTCCTTCCTCCTACTTCAGTTCCCCATGCTCTCCTTAGCCCTTTGACCTTACTGCTGCCTTCCTTCCCTCCTGTCCCTGTTAGCTTCCTGCCTTCCCAGAGCTGCTCTTACACCTGGAAAATTCTTCTTATCTACCAGAGGCCTTCATTGTTCTCCTTTAAATCCTGTTTTAAAAACTTCATCTTCAATCAGAGGAGTAACTTTTATCTTTCATTAGTAATCTTTTCAACATTTCTAGAGTGCTATGTTCTTTTCAGTTTTATAGCCTAGTCTTGCAAATGTTTACAGAGAAGTAGCTGTTCAGTTAAGTTAGAAGTTTGGAGGGCAGGATTGTTTATTATGAAGATTTTTTTGAAATGGGAATATTTCTCACTGAAAAACATAGTGTTCATTTAAAGTTCTATGTACATTTTTATAATAAACGTTTGTGTCCTCAGAGGAGCAGTGGAACATTCACATGGCTAACTTCTGCTTTTAACTTTTATTCCCTAAGTCAATATGTGGAACATGTTCTCACAGATAGTTAAATGCCCTGAGCAAACATCATGTTGACAATATGACTTTCTACCCAGAATCATATGAGAGGACAAGTACAAGCTGTACCTTTGATTTTGGTGATTTTCATAGTTTTCTGTTTCAGTGTTGATTTTTATTTTAGGAGCCTCAAGCATCTGGACTGCCTGAGTACATAAAGATTGTAGAAGTTGGGCCAAGGGATGGATTACAAAATGAAAAGGTAATTTTTCTTTGACATGGATGTTAGTGCTATTTTCATTATGTAGAACATGTACATCCTGCTAATTAAGCTTCTTCCATTCTGTACTATTAAATATATGTATTTCTTTTCATATTTGACAACTGTTTTTCTGTATTAGAATGAAAGTATATTCCTATTTACTCAGCTTTTAAATCACATAATTTCTTTCTGTACTTAACTGACTACCCTTTCTTTTACTTAGATTGGATTTCTTTTTCTGGAATTTGTCTTGTCAGTCATGACATAATTGTTAAATTGGTAAATTTACCAATATTGGTAAATTCACCAATATTGGTAAATTCTGTCATGGCATAATTGGTAAACACCATGAAACACTGACTGTCTTTGTAGCATATGTTTATGCTTCAAGTGCTAATATAAAAGGAATAATAAAATACATTTTATCTTGCTTTCTGCTAAGCAAACATGGGGGAAAAATATTACTCTTTTGATAGTATTGTTTGCCTGAAGAGTGGTAGGAAAGCATGGAAGAAGATTCAAAGAGACTGTAGGGTACATATATATCAAGAGTCATCTATTTCCACAAACAGGAGGATAAGCTTACATGTATCGTTGTTACTGATATCAAAGAAGTTGGTAGTAGTAACAGAGTAGAATTACTCTGCCTCAGCTGTGAAGCTTTTGCCTCTTATTTTTCTCTGGCTGAAATGTTACTATTTTCTTTGTCACTTCTTTGCTAGATTGGTGTTTGGTTAGTAACAAATGATTTTTTTAGAGGCCAGCTCTATAACCAGTTACACAGAAATGCTCCCTTTTGTGATGGACTGAAAATGGTAGTCAGGAAACAGCAGAGTTATGGTAAAATGTGAAAGTGGAATTCATTAAAAAAAAAAAAAAAAGTATTGATTATGTACTGAGTACATTTCACTTGCAAAAGTTTCTTGCCATATGAAATACTTTACTAAAGTATGTCTCCATATCTGTAGGTGATAGTCCCAACCGATATCAAAATTGAGTTAATCAACCAGCTTTCCAGAACAGGCCTGCCTGCAATAGAAGTGACCAGTTTTGTTTCATCCAAATGGGTGCCTCAGGTATATGCAATCATCTCCATTCACAAGTATTTCAATTTAAATGCCATTCCGTTTATTTTTGTAGCATTCAGTTGTAACTAAATATTTAAGATGATGATACATCATTTACATAATATTGTTCCTACTTCTTTTCTGCTCTTCTAAAACTAACAATCGTTGATGAAAAAAAAAGACAAGTAGCATACCTTATTTTATTTTTCACTAAAAGAAATGTAGTTTTCCACATTTGGAGGTGTGTTTGGAAGATTTAAACTTGGGACTTCTGTATATGTAGTAGTAGTAAGGCATGTTACTTACTATGCAGTTCTTATTAGCAGCCACACTGAGTTTTGATGATTCATAATAATTTGCTCATTATTTTTCCAAAAGTTTTACACTTGGTACAATTCAGCAGAAAACCTAGCGTTCCTGAAATCAGCAGCACGACTGCATTGGCATTAGAAGGGCCAGGTTTTCATACAAGATTTAACATTGCAAAGTCAGGCTTAGTTCTGATGTATACTATGTAGCCCTTTGTACAAATTTATTGTTCCCTGCAAGTAAGGAAATAAGTCAATACTTACCTATATAATTTAAACCATTTTTCAAGAAATTACTCATTTTTTTGCACAGAAGCATTTGAATGCTTTATATTTAGTGAAGATCACACATGTTATTTACAAATAAAAAAATGAAATAAATTAATTTGAGAAAATACTTCAATTTATAACGATGTTTGTTGTACATCTGTCAAAATGTATATAAAGTTTGTCCATTTTATACTCAGAGTATATCCAGGGCCTGGACTTACTCCAAGCTTTTCTCTGAGAAAAACATATTATGGTCGTGCTTATTCATGAGTTAGGCAAAGCAAAATGTACTGCACTCTGAGGGACTCCTTTGATTTATTTTGGTGTTCTCAGGATCACCAGGGAAGAGTCTAGAGGAAGGATAATAGGAAAGGGGAAGAGAACAATGACAATGCAGAATTTCTTTGGCGTCAATGCAGGGGCAATTATATTGTGTCTGTTAAAAGTGACAAGGTTAAGTTTTTCCAAATGCCATCAAATTTTGGCAGTTACTGCAACAGAGAATAATGTAGGTTTTAAAACATTAGAAGAAAAAATCTAAAGCAAAGGGGAATTTCTTCCTTTCTTGCTTAATTATTTCCTTTTCCTGTGAGCCATTAACACTACCAAATTTAGCATGGGTTTGTCAGTTTTGGTAAAAAAAATAAACAATCCCTTCTTATCTTAAATTCATGTCTGAATACTTCAGTTTAATGGCTTATTTCGTTTTTAAAATACTTTTTATTAAAAGATAAGATTGTATGGCGTTGATAGAGAGTGCAGTCTTGACTTTTTCTTTTCTTTGCTTCTTTTTTCTTTTCATAGGTCATGGGAATAGAATTCATGGTTATGTTTAGCTCACTCATTCACTTATTTCTTTTTTTAGAATTTTAAAGTTTCTTTTATGGTTTCCAGTCCAGTGTTGGTTTTGGCAGAGTTTTTTTTTACTGAAAAAAGCTAAAAGAAAAAGTTCCACAGTAGCAAGGTGCCATATAAAACAGGATCCCACACCTATAACCAGAACGGCCAAAAATTATAAATACCTACTATTAGGAAGCTTATTTTTAATAAAATTTGGAAAAGAAATATTTTATTACAATTTAAAATCTTATAATATGCAATATGTGTAAAGAAGGGATTTTCGTAACAGGAAAAATAGTTATGGGACAAATTTAATACATAGAGTATTTTTTGAATCTGGCAGGTTTATGCTGGTTGAAAAAGTGTCACTTTGATTTTCGAAGTCAGGCTATAATTGCAAAGTATGGATTTACTTCCAGCATTTGCCATTTAATTAATCATTTGGTTTCAAATTGTTTCTTGTCTTGAGAATTGTAGATACTATTTACTTTAAATCAAGGAAAAATTGTTCTTAAAAAACTATGGCATTAACAAAGGGTTTTTAATGAGGCTGATTAAGTAAAAGCAACTACAAAAAGTTGCTCTGTGCTATCCCTTGTTTGCTGGTGAGAAAAGAGTTGTGTCTGATTGTAACACACTTTTCATACCGTATATCCACTTCCTTATAGATACATGTTAGGCTTACATTCGAGGAGGCATACATGCATTTTTCTGATGTTTTTAGTCCATTTTCAGAGTAGGAAGTCAGTAACAGGAAGACTCCAGGTTGCCATTAGTATTCTCAGTTAATAATGTGATATAATTTAATATCAAGTATTTAGAATTGTGGTACTGCATAGCTATCAGTAAGGCATCTGCTGAAAGTAAGAAGTAATGAAAACTTTCTAGTTCATATATCTTTTCATATGGTACTTCTCAAATAAATTTTCACCAGTGGGGAGTCAGAAATTCAATTTAATATTGTTTTCTTGAGAGATTTTCTTTTATGAGAGCTGATTAAAAAACCCTTTAATATACACTATTCATTTTTTAAAACTCAAAATTCTTAAGACATGAAATAAGAGAGATATGTTTTAGTAACTGTGTTGTTTTCAGGAATGCACACCACTGAAAAATATTCATTTTCCATCCACTTCTTCTAAGAAAATCTGCTTATCTAAATAATCTGCATTGTATTAAATGAGTAAGTCTTTCATTCATCTTCTTGATTAGTACATGAAGTGTGTTAATCTGGAGTGTGAGTGACAGAAATACAAGAATGTCTTAAAAAGACAGTTTCTTTTGTGAGGGGAGACTAAAGAAAACAAGTGCTTCAATGAACTGATTCTCTGATCTTTGATATAATAAAGAAGTACCTTCTTTAGAAAGAAAATTCTAAATATATTAAAATGTTAACTATGCAAACAACTGGATTTTGCTATACCTTTTAAGGACAGATGTGTTTAGTCTTTTCAAATATGCTGATTACAGTATTGAGTAATTCAACACTGTTATGCTTACCATTGTGAAGTTGCATTTGTCAGAGTGGTGAAGTTTGCAAGATTTGGATGTTCTTTCAATGTCAGTTATTCTGTTAATTCCACCTAATGGGTCCAGTGAGGTAAGGTTAAAGTTGCTATAAAAGTTGATGAAAAGTATGATCACAAGTCTATGAATTTACAACGCAAATTATATTTTTACAAATAGAAAAAGAAATCTTAGCCTCAATTCTATAATCATATAGATATGAAAAGATTGCAACTCAAATACTCAAAAACTCAGAAATTTTTAAAAGAAGAGTTCTGTACAACATAAATTTGACCCTTTTGTTTTTAGACTTTTTTTATCAACTGTAAAAGTAAAGAAGGCAAAACCACAATCTAAGCCAATTTCTGTTCAGCTATATCAAATTAGAAAAGGACTGCTGATCAGCACGAATTATGTATTTTAGATGGCAGATCACAAAGAAGTAATGAGGGGCATTGATCGGCATCCTGGAGTCCAATATCCTGTTCTCACGCCTAATCTTCAAGGTTTTCATTCTGCTGTAAGTGCATTCATGGAAGATGTCCACATTTATCTCTTTTATCTTTCAATTTAGTACCATAAAATAGCTATTTAGTGTTAGAAATAAATGATATTTTTTTTAATTGCGAACTCTCTGTTTTCCTTATGAAAAATTGGCAGATTTACAGAGTGATCTTAATCCCTATGTATTTATATTTTAATGGAAGTATTGATCAGTCTTTTGAAGTTCCTTTATGTGATGCTTGCATATAAAGAGTAAGACGGTTCCTTCTTCGATGTATTTGCCATGGAAAAGGTTCTGAAGAATGTTTTCCTATTGGAAAGTACTGAAGAAGAATGAAAAAAGGCTCATTTAAATGAGAACGCTTTATAGCAATTCTGCATTTCATTTTGGTAGGGTTTGAAAGTTTAAATTGTTTCAGCTCCTATAAAATAAATACTCAAAATTATAGACTCAAAGTGTTTGGAAGTGTCAAAATGGAGCAGTTCAGTCTTAAAACATACATTGATATTCAAATCTTTACATTTTCTTGTTTTCTGAAAATTCTAATGTTTCTGTGCTTCTGTCCTGATGTAGGACAAACTGTGTTTGGAAAGTGATGTAGTCTATCATTCAGTTTCGATTCTGCATATGAAAGGAAAACAGTGACAAAATAAT
The DNA here is from genome assembly GCA_013399895.1 of Serilophus lunatus. Taxonomy (NCBI): domain Eukaryota; kingdom Metazoa; phylum Chordata; class Aves; order Passeriformes; family Eurylaimidae; genus Serilophus; species Serilophus lunatus. The sequence goes on from VXBA01001335.1 coordinate 838,640, forward strand.
TGTGGTTGATTCCTTCATTCTTTCTCTCTGATATTTTTCTTCCCTTTCTTTGAAAGAGTATTTCAAATGTTAGAGTTGCTGAAGGTTAGACATTATCCAACAGAGAGTAAAGAGAAAGGCTCCATGCCTTTTCATAGAACAAGAGTGTTATTCTCACCAGAGAATGAGAATTAATTAATTAACTATTCTTCTAAGCTTAAATATTTTCTTCTCCTATCATTTGTCTTTTAGCCTTCTAGTTTGCCTCAAGTTAATTGATTGACTGAGTACTGGGGTACTGGGTACAAGCTCAGGCTGATTGCCCATCCATTGAAGTTACCACATTTACACATTTTCTGGACTGGTGTTTGCTCTGAAACTTCTCTCAGCAGACTCTCACACATTTTCCATATTATTCATATCAACCAAGACCAATGGACCCCTTGATCCTGGAGTTGGTTCTCACAAGCAAATCCCTATTAGTTATTGTTGGTGCTTTAGGCATGTGCACACAGAGAACTTTCCCAAGCATGAGAGTGACTTACTGGCATACAGAAGGAACAGGCATTGTGCAGAGGTTGGATATTTCAGAGTTGTTATATAACCTTTTCCTTATCTGAAAAATGAATATAAGTATCAATAATGGTTATTTTTGTAGTTGGTTCGTGTGTTTTCTTATATCTTATTACCTTTATAATTTATCACTTTAAAAACATGCTTATGTAATTGCTAAGAAGAGGAAGTACACCATAGTGAATGAACTCAAAATTTGATTCTGTCTGTAAAAATCTTAAAAAAATTTGAATTAAACTTACATCTTGGATATGGATGATATACTTAATGTACTTTAAAATTCTGGAATGTTGTACAGAATTAAATGCTTAATACAATATTTTAATTAGTGTTATAATTCTGGGTTTTTTGAACCATATTTTTTAGATTGCAGCAGGAGCTACAGAAGTCTCAGTATTTGGCGCAGCATCTGAATCTTTTAGCAAAATGAATATTAATTGTTCAATTGAAGAAAGCATAGAAAAGTTTGGAGAAGTTACTAAATCTGCAAGGAATATGAATATCCCAGTGCGTGGGTAAATATAAAGATTCTAAAGTAATATGGAATTATTGGTGTCATTGTTACAGTTTTATTGGTAGCTATAGAAATATATATCATCAAATTTTTACATTTTAGATGAATTTAATAATAGTGATTACTGTTACTTTTTTCAGGATTGAATATATTAAATAATTTTTACATTTTTAATTAGCAATTGTTGCTTTATCTCTGGAAATTGAAAAAAATCCCCCATTGTGTTTATAGAAGACCTAGTTTTATTTTTATCATCACAGATGACAATAAATTTGATTTTGTGCTCTTGAGAATGTATCGCTCTTGCCTATACCTTAAAAAAAACCTTGCATACTTTTATTTTATTGTAGAATTCATAATATATCACTTCATATGCTGTGGCATCAAGGTATAAAAGTGAGAAAACAAATTTGCTTCTAAGAAAAAAATTGGTCTGCATTTTAAGTTGTTCTGAAAACCTAGATATTGAAGTTTTTGGAGTCTCCAGTGTGTGAAACTCAAGAATTGTCCACGATTATTTTTTTTCTCTGAAGGAGTTTCTTTTAAACTTAAAATAATCCTGAATGGTACTTGCTACTAAACAGTATTTGTTTTTCCTTTGCATCACACAGAACTACTTACCTGAGGTTATTTGTGAAAGTCCTTGTGAGTGCAGAAAGGCTTAAGTAGGTTCAAGGAGAAACTCAACAGTGAGATTCCTTGAGGATTACTAGTAATGCAAACTATATCATCCTCAAAAAATACCTGGATGCGAAAATAGATAGAGATGAATATCTCAGAGATTAAGTGCTTGAAAAACCTGTCTGGGAATACTTATTGGGGTCTCTCTTTGCTCCAGGAATAGTGATAAGGTAATGCTACTCCAGATGTTTTTCAGAACAGTGTTGTTTTTTGGGTATTTACCTTGAAAAAGGGAGATCTGACTTCTAGTTATGCCTCACCCTCAGAGGATCACAGAATAACAGTACGGTTTAATCTGAAGGGGACCTTTGGAGATGATCTTGTCCACAAAGTTGATAAGGGAACTGGAGCACCTCTCCTATGAAGGCATGCTGAGAATGCTCAGGCTGCTCAGCCTGGAGAAGAGAAGGTTGCATGGAGACCTTATAGCAGCCTTCCAGTATCTGAAGGGGGCCTACAGGGAAGCCAGAGAGAGAGACTCTTTGTCAGGAACTGTCGAGACAGGATTGGGGAAAAGGCTTCAAGCTGAAAAAGGAGATCTAGATTGGATATTAGGAATAAATTCTTTATTTCAAGGCTGGTGAGGCACTGAAACAAGTTGCCCAGAGAAGTTGTGGGTGTCCCATCCTTGGCAATGTTCAAGGCCAGATTGGATGTGGCTTTGATCAGCTGATCTTCAGGGAGGTGTCCCTCTCCGTGGCAGGGGGCTTGGAACTAGGTGATCTTTAAGGTCTCTTCCAACCCAAACCACAGAGCCAACCAAGGATAGCCCACAAATGGTTAACTTCTTTTTCCTTAGCCTGGTTATGTTTCAGGTGGAAAATCACTGAATAATGAAGTAAAGACATTCACTATATTAAGAAACAATGACTTGTACCAGAGTTTAAATACTCTTCCTAGCTGCTAATCTGCCAGATAGAGTCAAGGTTTGCCTGGCTGAGAAACGTCTCTTGTAAGAGGTCTGTTGTTTAAAAGCTCTCTGCCACCACTGTTTGCCACATTTTTCTGAAACTAAACTCGAAGCTGAGAGCATGACTAGCAAATTGAGTTCTTCAGGAAGATTAAGCCCAGGAATGCCTGAATTTTAGGCTTCAGACAGGTGTGGATAAGGGAGTTAAATCAGAAAAGACTGTGTGTATAGCAACAAACCTTAGATAATTGTGAACATTTTTACACTAAACTTCTATATTCTGGTTTTCTCAGATGTCTAAGCATGTCAGGAGATTTTTCATAGTCCTGTGTTTAACTAATAAAATTCAAACAACTGGCACAATCAAGATAGCCTATGCATTGTAGAAGTTTTTGGATAACTGTGGCTATCAACAAAGGGACTTCATAACTGGTTCATAAAAAGGTGATGAAGAAGCCCCTGTGGTGTACTGGAGATTGATTTTCAGCTTAAAATGTTCATTCTTTTTCTGTGCACTAGTTTTCACATGTTTAAAAAAGTGGCAACCTGGTGCTTTTTTTCTTTCCCATAGATTATACATCTAAGGCATTTGTAGCATGCCAGAAGCATTATTCTGGCAGTGATACACTAATGTGATGGCAGTAACTGTTTCCATGATAGGATTTTACAATGTTCCCAAACATTTATTGTCTACTGTCTGATGAACCGTGTGGCTTTCATTCTTCACACAACAAAAAGAAAAAAATAGAGAAAGAAGTAGGAGGTAGAAGATGGTCAAACAGAAAATGAAGAGAATTAAGATAAAGGAACTACAGGAAAATACAATTGGATTGTGTTGTAAAAGTGCTTCCTTTGTGCATCCTGTACAGAGATCTGTAATTTCACCTCAATGTACGAACATAAGGCAAATTTCACACATTACATGCGTGACAATTTTATTGAGTCTGTCACACCAGGTGGGGTGTGTTACAGAACACTTCAACTATGAACTGCTTGGTATCAGGTACACTACAAAGTGATCAGATTCAAAGTTGTGAATGAAAATTATGTAAGTGCACTCCAGATGTAAGTGCACTCCAGCTATAGCTTTCTTCTTTAGGCTTGCATGTCTACAAAAATGAATCATTCAGAACTAAGAAGCCATTGACAGAATCATTCAATTTGTGGGCTTATAACCAAGTAAAGAATCCGAACAGAGAGGATAAATATATTGAAGACAAGCTACATTTATGTGGATGTTACATGTACTTTCATCACATGATATTAGCTTGAGAATTAATTTATCCTGTGAAAATTAGAGACAGAGGCATCAGGAGATAAGATAATGGGCTAATGTTACACTTCAAAACAAATCAAAAAGTTTAGGACAGAACTGCTGGTATTTTTCCAGGGGGATTTATTATAACTCAATAATAAAGTAGCCGATCTGCTAAAACCCTGTTGAGATCCTGAATTGCAGAATATAGAGCCTTATTTCATAACAAAAAACCCTGAGGTTCTGAGTATCCATTGAACATTTCAATATAGGAAAATATTGAAAAGAAGTTTTGAACATGAAAGTTAGAAGATAAAAGAGAACTACTTTACACCATACATTTGGACTTTGAGTGCACTATTATAAAATCCCTCCAGGGAGATTTTGAGGAGACAAAATAGTAATTAATGAGAAATAAAATATTGCTGTGGACCAGAGTCCAGACAGATGTGTTTTCAAAAGAATTATTACCAAGTGTTGTGATACATTGATTCTTGTCCCTGACTGTTGATACTAATTCAGATCCACTCCTCATGGATTGCAGAATTACAGGAATCCCTAGGAAGTATTGAGGCAGAATGATTACTCAGGAATAATAATAAAAGGAAACTGGTTAGTGTCCATCTACTTCACTACTTTCTTTTAAGCTGCACTGTACTATTTTTTGTTGAGTAGAATTCTGAAGAAAAAAGTGTCAGAAGTATGAACATAGAAGTACAGAATTCAGAAAAGGATGTCTGGGGTTTTTTTTTAATAGTACATCTCTCAGGAGTTGAACAAAGCTCTAGAAGGTAGACTTAAAACTTTTAATTAGTTAAAAAATGAAAAATAAAAATACCTATCGAGAAGAAGCATCAGTAATGAATGCCAAATCCAGGAATATGTTTACATCATTTCAGCTGCTTGTGATTGAGCAGATTATGGAGCAGAATGTCATGTCCAATTTAATTCTAGAAAACTAAACCATGATTTTCTCTGGTAGCAAGACCCAACATAGGTAGTATGGTGCACTAATATAGGGATTTCATAGTACTTAGGAGAAGGTATTTCATTAGTTCCCAAATATTGCAGTACATCTAGAAGACTTTTGGAGTTTTACATTGTATTTAGTTAGGTAAAACACTGGGCTTCTCTTCCTCAATGTAAAAAGGTATGAAAAGGTAATCAGAAAGTAAAACTTAAACTGAGATGTCACAGAAATATTCAGTGCAACCAAGGTGACCTTTTCTTGGAAATAAAGCAATCAAAAAAGAATTACCTATTAAAGCCTGTGATTTATTTAGCTGTTGCTAAAGAAGCTGTGTTTAGTAACAGATAAAATAAATGGGTTTTTGGTATTCCATTCCATGCAAAATTTTCTAAATGTTGAGACAGTCAAGGCTTTGTGGCAAGTTGTTCTTGACATTCAGTGTTCTGAATAGGTGCTCATGGTTTGATTGGTTGTTATTTAATTGCAAAAAGATTAGTTTCAGGTTTTGTTTTGTTTTGTTTTGCTTGGGGGCTTCTATTTACTGGCAGTAAGTATATGTTATTTCCCACTATCATTTTAACATGAAGCAGATTGGAACATGACCACACAACAAGTTTGAGCATATCATCCTAAATCTTCACGTAGTAACTAGAGGGAATTAGGTAGCCTTACGCTGTGCTTTACCATATGTGCTTTTAAAGTACTTACCTTAGGGTAAGATGGAACACTCTCTGGAAGATCCATCCTTTTGGCTCTAGAGGTTCCTATCCAGTGCTGGTCATTCTACAGGTGGCCTGTCTAAGGCATAGGCTGTAGATGATTACCTCTGATATCAGAAGTAAGACCAGAAGAAATCATCCTACCAGTACATAGGCTGAGGATTAGGACCTTGTAATTTGTGTAGATTACATATTAATAGGCTTTATGCTGCAAAGTAACAGAAAATGAAACTGTGGGCTTTATGGACAAAGATTTGTAATCTGTAGACTTTGATTTTAATCACCCTTTTAGAGATTGGCTAATTTAAAGAACCTGCAGCATTCCCTCAAGCAAGGTCCCAGGGCTACACATTTTGGCTTCTAATATAAATTTTGTAAGCTAAATATTTTGCTAGAGTTACTTAGGTAAAAAAATATTAATATGCATAAATTGTATTTGTATTAATTTCAATACAGATATTGTTTCCTTTCTAAAGCACTATTATTGTTTAAAGTGTTATTTATTTGCAGGAAATGGATAATTTAGTGCCTTCCCCTAACTCCTTATTTTTGCAGTTGAAAAATACTTCCAAAAATAATTTTAAGAGGTTCAAATTTTATTTCCTATTTTTACTGGCAATTTACAATTTATGCAGTGTGCATAAATCATTGGCAATCCTCGAATCTTATGAAAAATGCACTCAAACAGTTGAAACTGGGCTTTAAGCTTTTGCATGTCTTACTGTTACTACAGCTGCGCTAACATTGACTCGATCATCATCCAGAAAATTTATGTTGTTAACTGTCACATTTAAAATCTGTAGCACAGTCCACAGTTTTCTAAATGTTTACTAAAATAGTTGAAATGTTTATGAAGAATTGAAATGTTGCATATGGTCTTAGACTATTTATTAGCATCATAAAGGGGGGGGTATTTTTTTTGTGTGTGCATGCATAAAAACTTTACAATAACAACTGGGACACATTCTATGAAGACACTCAGACAAATCAGTTATGAACTATGTGGTCAGCTAATTACTACTATTCATGTTTTACATGTGAAGTGACATAAAATACTGCTGGTTTTAAATCTGCATCTTTATAATGCATAATTCAGGTACTATTAAAAATATCACAACTTATTGAGTGATTAAAAATGAAGTCTAGCAGCTAGGATTGATGAAAAATGGTGGCAAGTCATAGTTGCAAGTAGTCACTTGTTTTAAATGTATCATTAATGTACATATGAATAAAAATAATTAAATTCTCCTTACACTAAATTTTTCCAAGTTAATACATTCCAAAATTTAAAAAGACAGGATTGCAGTTAGTATGACAGAACAGTAAGGAAGTAAGGGCTTGTATTTCCCCCTTTTCAACAAATGGTACCTCACTACCCATGTTGTGTCCTCTAACAGTGAATAAAATCAAACTATCTCTCTGAAACATTCAGTTCTGTATAAGACTGTTTTAGTCCTAATAAAAATGAACAGAGGATATGAACAGAGAGTATAAGCCTGAAAGGTTGTAATTTTTTTTCCTCTACTAAGAAACCACCTCTCCATGACCAGCACTTAAAAGCTGTATTTATGTCCCAGATCTGAAAAATTTCATGTGAATAGCCCTTTTAAGGCTATTTGTGCAACCATGAATGTATGTGCATATGTTAGAGGTTCAGTGTTAGAAAAACAGATGCAAATGATTGCTGTAAAATAACTCTAGAAGCTTTTCTTTACAAAGCTGCTGCTTCGTAAGTTAAAGCCCATGTAATCACACAATAATTCTGGTGTATGTAATTCCTTTGTTTATGTCCTGTGTCTTTAAGAATGACTAGTATGGTGAAGTAAGCAGTATGTAAAAGCATTTTGAAATGTATCAATATTTGGCTGACAGCTGTGTTTGTATAAAGTTCAAATACTGGTTGATATACTTGAAATGTAGCAATATTTTTTTCTATCGTAGATACAAAACAAACTATACTGTGCAATATTATTATTATTACCTTTCATTTTATGTTATAATAAAGCTTACAAGGTACAACATGTAATTCCTTGTTGATTATAGGAAATGATTATTGGTTTACTTTGATGCTAATACACAGATTAAGCACAAAATAAGATTTATAGAGAAAGAATTGATTTTAGTTATCTTTGTCTTGTGCTAGTGATATCTGGACTTATTTGGGGGGAAAAAAGTGGAAGAATACATTAGTTTTAATGTGCTTTATATTAAGTGATTTCAGAAATGTCATCTATTTTGTTTATAAAGAAACATCCCAATTATCTAAAACTTCTGATTGTCAAGACAATCTGATCTTTATAATTCAATTCAACAATAGTCTTTTTTTCTTTTGTTACATTTCATCCTAAATAAAATAAATCAAGATATTTGTATGCCTTGAAATACTGTATTTTTTTATATGTAATTAGAAGTACCAAATCATAAACTCCAACAGTTCAGTTTTGCACAAATCAATACAATTCAAATCTGCATGTGTTTTACAAGTACAGATAGAAACTTTGAAATTTTCTGGTATCTTCTGGTATCCTGGAATACTTAGGGCTGAAGTACACATGTTTTTTCACATTGCTTTAAAATGTCCATTTTTAAGGCTACACTTTGTAGTTTAGCATAGTCATGATTATATTGATAATAGGGTGATTTATGCCTTTGTCACTTCTCTAGATAGTAAAACCTGTTTAACACCTTTGTGTCGCTGTGAGTCTATATTTGAGGTCATGGTATATGCATAATGAAGATGAACATTAATAGATTTGGAAGCAACACATTTTTCGTATGGGATTGGTGAACAAATCTGCAGAATTACATACTATTAAGCCAGCTGGTCACAGTCCGCTGGAGAAGTTTAAGAAGCCAGAGATTGCTGGGATGTGGGGACTCAGTGCATTTCTCTGTACTGGGAACAGGTGAAGAAAAGGATGTTAGAGCCTTGTACTAACTATATCATACTGGATGGTTGCACTATGTGAGGGGAGAGGTTTTCCTCAGCCGTAACTTTATAGCAACTTTTACCCCTTGTTTTTGTACCTGCAAAGAGAAAATAGTAGGCCAGAAAAGCCTCTTAACAAAACAAAACAAAACCAAAAAGTGAAGGTTGCTGATCCCTGTTTCTTTTTAAAGGGTAGTGTAAATCAGACTTGAAATGTTAGCATGAAATTATAAGGTTGCAATACAATGTGTTTGCTAGTACTGATTGCTAAATGGATAATTTGAGATAGTTATTAAAAATTAAATGGTTAAGTTGGCCCTTTATGATTGTAATAGTTTGATTATATTTTTAGAGAAGTAGTTATTTTCTAGAACATAGTTCATCATTTAACAGTGTTTTCTGGGTATTCTGAATATAGTAACAAATATTTTTACAGCGATATTCACTGTGAATAGCATATATATTACTTGTAACTAGGCACTCATTACATGGAGAGGTTGTTTCTTTTCATTTTTCTTTCCTTTGTTCTTTTTAAAATCAACTGTGGAAAAAAATTCCTGGCCTTATTTACACATTTTGGGCTTGGCATGGAGATTCTGTTTCTGAAGTATCTCCTTTCTCTCTTTTCTTTGTTTTTCCTCTCTTTACAGTAAAGATTGCCTGTTTTTAACAAATGGCTTCCTTTGCAAAGAGACAGAATATATCAACTTCAATATTATGAATTCACCAAATGATAGGCATATACATTTTAGCACAAACATCCAATAAAAATAAATACATCTGTAGTGAACATGGTAAATTATATGCGAACTTACACTATAATAATAAACAGGAAACAGCAGCATCTGAGTCTGCAACTGGCTTCTCAGGAGGCTCCATGCTTCCAGCTGTGGTAGCAGCTGTGGATCTGGCTTTGGAACTCTTGCTGAAACAAACTGACAAAGGGCTGATTACAACATGGAATTCAGTTTCTGCTTGGATTCATTTTCCTTTTAACACACTTTGGTTAAGAAAACTTTACTCATTTACCTAGTTTGTGGTTTTATATTCTTCACTTATCAAGCATTGGGATGGTGTGGTGATTATGGCTGTACCTAGTGACCTTGATTTGTAGGGACCTTATACAGTCTATACCATTTGTGGAACATTGCAATTTGGTTTTGGCTTGCTGGCAGAAATTGAAAACTCTCTTCCTCTTCCTTCTCCCTCCCCATCCCCAGAGGCTGCTCAGCATTTTTGTGCAAAATATTACACAGTAAAGTTGTTGGGATTTTTTTTTGTTTTTATATGCATAGAAAAAGTTCAGTAGAAGACCAAATGATACTCACCTGCAGTGAAATCTGTAGAACAGGCAAGAGACTGAGTAAACTTTGCCCGGTGAAACAAGTAGAAAACTTCTTTTTATGACTTTTTATTAAAGGCAGGACCTCTGATATCACAAAACCTGAGTGAGCAAAACAACGAATACCTGTGTGTTCCTAAGGCAGCTGTATAGATACATTCACTTGCAGGTCGTCCTTTCCACCTCTGGCTTCATGGGACTCTTTTCTTGATTGCATGCTGACGATGTAGTTAAGCTACGTCTGGCCTTGATTCAGGAGAGATTTAAATACATACTTAGAATTAAACACTTCCATTGCAGGCTCTGCTTTGTGAACTCACAGATACTTGCTTCTGCTCTCATAATGTGGAATTTCTCTGGTGAATATCCTGAGACTAGGACAGTCTTTTCCATTACAGTATATTTTTCTCTTTCAGTCCTGTTATCTTTTTAGAAAACAGCTGTATTCTCCAACTTAATTGAATTCCCAAATTTAATGCCAGTTGCCTCTGCAATTTACTGCTCAAACTCTTCTTTTTATCTCTGCTGCTTTTCTTCAGGTAAGGTCTTGCTTTTTCTCCTAAGAAAAATAAGTGCAGTATCCACTTCCTTCTGTCACTCTCTTCTCTCTCCCCTCCCCTAAACTTCTCTCCTCCACTGCCAGAGGAGCAGAAGTTTCTTGTCTGCTTTCCATCTGTACCCCTTCCACTTGCCCCAGTGACCCCACACTCTGTTCTTCCTCTTATTTCTTCCCTTCCTTATTCTCTTTCTTAACCTTTCACGGTCCTCTGGCTCTTTTCCACTTGCAATATGAGCAAACATTTTCCTCTTAAAAATTGCACCTTTGACCCTACTCGGTTCTTCATATCATATCTCATCGCCTATCTCTTCTTCATTCCAAAGCTCACTGAAGGCGTTGTTTATAATTACTGTCTGGAGACCCTCTTCTATGATTCTCTCCTATAACTCCTACACTTTGGCTTCTGTTCCTTGCTTGCGACTGCAAAAGCTCTCACCAAACTTCCTGATGACAAGATCTCAGAAACAGTAGTCTATCCTTATTCTTGACTTGTCAATAGTGTTCGCTGTGGTTGACAAGACTCTTCTTTAAACTTATGTCTTCTGTTGCACTCCATGGCTCTGTCTCGGTAATTTTCTTCTTTCTGAGCAGTTTTTCAGCATATTTTTCAAAGTTGTCTCCCATTTTGAAGGCATGTGGGTGGAGGCCCTGAGGCTCTTCTTTGTCTGTATTCTCTTGTGGTTTTAATGCCTTATGGGTTTTTTCATACGAATAAAAAAGAATGGAACAGCCAAATGTAATAATGTAGGTAATAGATCTACCTTCCTCTTAGAACCTGTTTCCTTGCACTTTTGCTTATTAATTTGGAACCACACAGATGCATTTACACAGCATCCTGCTCAGTGCTGCCTTAATTGTAGATGTCTTGGCAAATACTCAGACCAAACGTATGATTATCTTCCCTCTTTTACACAGACATGCATATTTTCTCCTTTTATGTGCTAGGTTCTTTGTACCCCACTAGTTTTTTTCAGCCCTTGCCTGCATATGTTTCAGCTTGCATGAACTTTTCTACAAATGGCTCAAATTGTATATCTTCTTTCCAATAAGAATACAGCAAGACCTTGTCAAATGGAATTTATATTTTATGTCCTCTATTAAAAATGCTTATCCTGGTATTTGTCTGGAGTGCATTTTACGCTTTGATAGCCTCATTTTAAGCATTTCACTTTCTTTGTTATTGCCATCGACTGAGTCCCTTTTCTGTTGCTCCTGTCCATCCTCACTGAAATCTCAGTGCTTTTTTTTTTTGGTTTTGTATTGACAGTACCGAGAAATTTAATGTTATCACCACAGCTCTACTTTTTATTCCAGCTCATTAAATGAAAATATGAGATAAAATTCTGCCAAGCTTATCCCTGATGAACTCTACTGAAGAACTGTTCTTTCATTCCCCACAGAACTTTGTTGTCTGTCTGGTAGGAAGTTTTTTTTCCTGTCAAATTCTTTCAGTAGTCTCTCTTTTCTCCAGTTTAATATTGGATATCAGATACCCAGATAGATTGTATATATCATATTTTCCTTGTTTAAAATGTCAGTCTAGTCACCATGGTATAAGTATGCAGTGAGTTCATAATCTTAAACAGATTTGTGTATTGTAGTAGGCAGATTCCTCAGGTCACCACATACTTTCATGTCCCAGCAGGCCCAGCTGAATTATGTGAGCTCAGGCAATCTGCTCGCTGTGTGTGAACCACAGGGAGTATTCCCTTGTTCTCTAGATACCTTTTGGTCTGCTTTTACTTTTGCTTGCCCTACTCCATTCCAGATGTCATTCATGCCACGTTATCACTACCAAATGCACGTCTTCTTGGTCTGGCATATGTAGCCATTAGGAACCTGTAACAATATATGTAAGTAAAGGGAACACGTGCAAATATGTACTGTGTGTTTTGTATTTACTTAGTACTGTTCTTGATTGCTTCATAACAATTGCTGTGGCTAATGTTGAAAGTAATTTCAGTAAGTGCATGTATTTGCTAGGTCTAGGCACTGTAGTAGTATGTAAAAAGCAGTCTTTTGGGTCTGAAATTTTTATGCTTAGTAGAATTTGAAAAAATTTGTTTGCATAAAAAAATTAAGGAAATTATCCTGAATTGCCTTTGAGTTATGTGTCACTGAAAATCAGGGCAGTGTTTAACTGTTAACAGTAGCTACTTGTTTTTTTATCTTTAATGTAGATAAGAAAATTCAGAATTTTGGAATTTAAACAGTTACATCTAAATTGGGGCTGATATTTAATGAATTCTGTGGCCAGTTTCAAAAAAATCTGGTTTTCATAATGACATACCAGTAATTGAAATCATGCCTAGTAGGCATCTGGACTAAAATTTTGAGCAGGATGTAACAGACCCAACTACTTTTGTGGAACCAAAATTCGTTTCCATTTCTTTGTCAGGGCTAATCAAGTTCTTTTTAGATTCAAGGTTTGCTTCATCCTTACTGCTACTTCTGGTGTGCCAACACCATACTTTCATAGAAGAGATGGAATATGTTCTATACATGAAAATACGGACTTTTTCACAATTTGTTTTTGCCTGTTACCGATCCTAATTTCACATTCTATCAATCACTTTCTCCTTCAGCTGCAAAGAAACAATACATCCTTTACCCTACAGACCTTGACTACATACAAACTGGCATTTGTTCAATCCCTTTTGCATTATACAGTGTATAATTTTACATTATATCCTTCAGTGTTGAGCGAAAGGGAATGATGGGAGATCGATGAAGGCTCTTGTTCTTCTAGAAAGCAATTGAGCAACCTCCCACTGGGACTGGGGCTCTGCCTGCCTCTGAATCTGTTGCAAATCCTTTTACAGTCACACTTTTGATTTTGACTGGCAGTTTCTGTTTGGTTTAATTGTATTCCTAATCAATTTAAGATAAACAATTAGAAGTTTAATTAGAATTTCACGGCTCTTAATTGTCATTAAAAAGAGTAAATTTAAGCCAAATTCTATGCTAACAGAGCATTAGGGCTGAACAATGAAAGCTTGATTGTGGCTTTCAATTTCTGTGCTTTGTGGAGCCAGTAGCTGCCGAGGGGCATATTTTGGCTTCTCAGTTTCTTCTAGTCCCAAGTCCTGCCTAAATTACAGCTTGTAAGGGAGCTATAATTTTTCTGGAGCACTGGGACAGAAATGCCAGTACAGAGATAGAGGGTGAAAACTACCTCATTCACCACAGTTATGATGACTTATGAGATAGTGGGGTTGTTAGAAATTGTTTGTGTCCATGTGTTGCTCACTCTGATCCGAGTAGCTACTACAAGTGGCATCTCCCTCTGAATACCTTGTGTGGGCTAGGCAAGGCAAAGCTTGAGCTGGCTTTTGCAACTTCAGGAGGAAATACCAAGAAAAATGAAGTTTCCTCCAGCATCATTAATTTGGCTGCACTGCCAGTCATTGACAATTTGGGACATACATTAGGCATAAATAAAGCTAGGAATCTCTGTTCTGTGATTTACAAGAAAAATTGATAAACCTGCTATTTTCATCTGATGTAATTTTAACTTTTCATTCAAATCTTTATTCTACGTTGACTGGCTTAAATATTCAGAATTATATTTAACCCATTTTTTTGATGCAACATGGATGAATACATAGGTGTGTGTATATATATATATATATATATATAAATAAAAAACACAGAAGCATCATTGTATGTTCTTTTTATTATAGGTATGTGTCGTGTGCATTGGGATGCCCATACGAAGGAAACATCATACCAGCTAAAGTGGCAGAAGTAAGAGTGACCTTCTGGCTTGTTTTCTCAGTGAATAAAAAATGCATTTTAAAATTTCTATGAGTATTGTTTTCTACTTAATCATAAAATGATCTTTAATGGATAAAATTTAAGAAAAACAAGCACAAAATCTGACTAATGCTAACACTGGATGCATATAATCTCACTCAACCATATGCAATCAAATGTGAGAAAAGTAGTGTATTCTGATTGTTATCAGTTATGAGAAAAAATATGTTCTATTTCCTCCAGCAAGAAACTAGAAAATGCTTAAGGAAATAGACTCAAGCACATATGTCAGTGGACTATGTTGTACAAGATGGATTCCAGCACAATCTCTTGGTTTTACATCCATTTTATACTGGAATAAGCATACTGTGATGTCAGCTGGTAGAGCCCCTACCACAGCATTGTACTTCTGGTGAGTGTAATGTGATTGACACATGAGTCAAAACTCAGCCCCAATATGAATTCTGAAATTACTCTACTGGAGTAAGTTGCACCTTCCCTCCCTGCCCCCTTTTCCCCTTTAGGATAAAGAATAAGATGTCTTAGTTCAGACTTTTTTTTTTTTTCCAGCAGCAAGATTATGAGTTTTTTGAGTCTTTCTGCCTGCTTCTTTCTCTCCTTAGCTTCCTTTTAACCTAAAGCAAGGAATTTACTTAATTCAGCACGCGTGATGATCAGGCTACAAAAAATATGCATACTTATGTTTGAATACTGTTGGATCATAAAGTTTCCCTTGCAGCACAACATGTTGTTAGTTGCTTAAAATAATCTATAACTGGATTATGACCTTTTGTATTCAATATAAGAGTATAGTTTCAGGTATTATTTCCAGGAGTAGGACTGTTCACATGCCTAAGGGTTGCAGTGCTGGGTCACCAGCTCCCATTTTGATCAATGCTTGTTGTCAGGGCAGTGTTCCCAAGGGGAGTAGCATAAGACTCATGCATAGTATAACTACTCAGTGGTGCAGAACAGAACCCTGTTTAATCAACAAAGCTGCAAGCTCATAATCACATCCTGATTACATTGACAAAACAGTGTGTTCTCTTCTCCCACACCCTCCTCTCAAATATCCACATTGAAAACTTACAAAAATGCAACTAATGGGCTGCCTCCTACTATGGTAGAATAGAAAATTCAGTATGAAAAACTCCCATTCAGCTTCCAAGCATGCACATTCTTCTTGAAAATAAATATAGAGCTCTTTTTGAGGGTCACTTTAAGGTTAGATCATGACAAGACAGTGATAATGCTCAGCTTGTTAGCAGAGTTTCATCCTCTCTTTCATCCTTCAGAACTTTGTTTTCAGAGAGCTGAAAGACCTAAGGACTGAACACAAAAAAGAAGTGAATGCAATATGATTTCTAGCACTTTGTGTACTCTCAGTTATCATTAAAATGCTCATCTTGGAAAACCTTGAGTTAGAAAGAACAGGATAAAAAAAAAAAGCAGTCTGCTTTCTTTATCCTGATCTTAAAGAAAAACTGCAGATGATCCTTTTTTTCCTTACAGTGGTAGTCTAGTTAAAACGCCTGTCATGTCTTGATAGTATAAAAATATGCTGTGAGATAGAATCCCTTTTTCAGTCTGGGGAATGTACCCTTCTTAAGGTGTATATTGAATTTGTGCTGATATGAACCAGTGAGTCTGACTTTAAAGCACAGTGTTATAGTTACAGTGCAACAGTTATTGCATGTCCAAGCCCTAAGTAGGATGATTCAGACTATTTGAAGTTCTTTTTTCAGCTGTTCTTTGAATTAAGTGAACAGCAGTATTAATCCAGCACTTCCAAGACTGCTGGTGCAGCACTTTGTCAGTTTCCTCAGACATATTCACTGCAATGCCACTGATGAAGTCCTGGAATTGCTTTAACAGCAGAATGCAGTGAGACTGAAGATGTCTCAAAAAAGGGTTGTATTTTTTCAGTTAATTTCTAGACTGGGATTCTGTTCCAATGGAGTGGTCTTTCGGGATCATTAATACACAGTGGAGAATCCTAAAGGGGACAAACATTTTCAGCAGCTGAAAATAAGGTGAAACCTTTCCAAATAAATTCAACAAAAATAAGATGGCAAGATCCTGAATTTCATTTCTGAAGCAATGTTTTCAGTGAAGTCATGATTTTGTGCTCCTGAATATATGTTCCTCTTTGTACAAAAATTATGGAGCCTGAGCTCAGTTTTCTTACTCGTGCAAGGAACTCCTCAAAGACATAATTCCAGAAATGTTTGGGACTCTACTTACAATAGTAAGATCTATTTGTGTATGGTTTTGTTTGGTATTAAAATTTTTAAAACTTAAGGACTAGAATGTTAATTAAGTTGCAGTTTTGCTTTGTTAATATTTTAATGTTTGATTTCATGAAAAGCAAACAAAATTAATGTTGCAAAATTTATATTGACTGTAACATGCTAAAAGTTCAGTTTTCATTGATTTTTTTAAGTGCCCAAAAAAAAGCAAAATCAGATTTCTTGTTAATTATTTGTTGTCTTAGTTTGGCTATGTGCTTGACTCTGTAAGCAAACAAAAGGGCAGGTCTTTACCCTGCACAACTTATAAACCGAAAAGTATATGGAGAAAACCAACCAGCTGGGACGTCCCCAGATAGAGGAAAATGCTGGGAAAGGGCTTGACAGAAACTTAATTCATAGTGTTAAAATTTTACTTATTTGGATTCTCTAGAAGAGTCAAAAAGCAAGTTTTTGATGGATTTGGCTTGGTTGGTTAGCAGAACTATAAAATAAGAGAATCTATGGCATGTTCTTCTTGGAGGACAATTTTTAAGAATGAATAGAGGATATGTGATAAATAGATCCACATCAGTATGTCAAAACCTGTAACCCGTGCAGAAGTATGTCTTCTTTAATGTATGTTCTTAACCCTATTTTATATTCTTTCATCTTGAGCTTTTCGTGTTTTTCTGTTTCTGATCAGGTATCTAAGCGGCTGTACAGTATGGGCTGTTATGAAATCTCTCTGGGGGACACGATTGGTGTGGGGACTCCTGGAAGCATGAAAAAAATGTTGGAAGCTGTTATGAAAGAAATTCCTCTGAGTGCTCTTGCTGTTCACTGTCATGACACATATGGCCAGGCATTAGCCAATATCCTCACAGCCATACAGGTAACTGTTTCTTATTTTATATATGCAAGAGTAGTAGTCTTAGTTTAATTCAAATGTGCAATTTTAAAAAATGCCACCCATAAAGAGATCATTAGAAGAGGAAAAGGCACTAAACTTTCAGAAAGTATTGCTCATATATCAGATTTTCTACAGGTATTACTGCTGTTGCTTTTAACAGAAACTGTCAATCCTTATCTATTTATTACCTTCGATTTCATACAGAATCACTAAGAAACAGTGATGTGTACTATGTGTGATATTAGATGATAGAGAGACATAAAAATTTTTTTTACACTTTTCTTAGAAACAGCTGTATATTTGTGGTCCACTAAACTAAACTTTCTATTTTACAGGGGAGTCTAAGTATAAAATGGAATTATGCACAATTATATCTTGATTTCAGATAAATAAATCTAAATTGTTGGTGATTATGTACACAGAGTTGTGCCTTGCCTTCATTATTCTTTTTTTCTTTATCAGAATTCTTATATATATATAAAACCAGCTTTCAAATCTGTGGCTAAATAATCAGAAATAGTTAATTTTCATAAGAGATTTTTTCTTATGTTGATAAATTTTTCAGAAGAGGACATAAAGCAAGAAAGAGACTACAAGTTTTAATGCTGTTTTTGTAAAGATACAATCTTGAAAAATATCTTAATATGTATATGAACTGCTAAGGAGACTACTTTTACTAAGTGTTACAGAGTCGAAAGCTGTTTCCAAATTGTAGGCCTTTATTGTTCTGTTTTTTACTTAATGGCATCTTCCACTTCCTTGGAATTCAGACAGCCATTGTGAAGATTAAACTTTCTTTATCCGACTTATTATTTTGGCAGAGGACATACTATGTTGTTTAGATGTAACAGCAGGTATTGATAGCATTAGTGATATAAACCACAAGAAGGAACATGGAAAGTTTCAATTTGGGAATCCACAGGTATTTGATTAAATAGGGAATGACAAAATCTACTAACAAAGATTCTAACTTTTACTCCAAGTGTTCACTGTTCACCTTTACTCACTTTTACTGTTGCAATCGTATGTGTATATTACCATGGGATAAATAAATTGCTAATTTCACAGTTAGCTTCAGTTGCAGATGCAATAGCTAAAAGCATGAAAACCCCTGAGCATGGGAGGAGTTGCCCATAAAAATACTTGAAGTATTGTTTTTCGAATCCTTACTTAAAATAATTGCTGTCATGGTGCCTACTAAGCGCTGAATAATGTCTATGCATGTTTAACCCCAGTATTTGTTGTAAGTGATTCTTGTCCCATGTTTACCTCTTGCTCCTATTTTTTTATTTACTGCTTAAATCAACTGTGTAAGAGTTAAAGGAGAAAAACTCTTAAGAACCTAATGCACAGTTTAGGATAATTAACATGTAAATTCAAGTGAGCAAAAGACTCAAAAAGAAATCCCTATGCGTCTCTCTCAGTTTTCTGGAAAGCCAGGGCTGCCTGAGACCCACTTGAAAACTTCCCTCCGTGCTCAAGTTCTCCTGCAGTGCATGTCTAAAGGTGCAGTGGTTTTGGCTGAGCTGAACTTGTCACAGATTTTGCCAAAAGTCCTTGATGAAGCAGGCATTACACAGTCTCTCTGACTGGCTTTGTGTAAGCAGCTCCTTGGCTCACTCTAAAGGTAGGTCCCCAGACTCCTGGATCCTCAAATGGAGCCTGCACCACACAATGTCCTCTCTTGCCTCTGAACAAAAAAACAAGGCAGCTATTCAGTGAGTTATAGTTAAGCAATACTCTTTCTAAAATGGAACAACTTTTACAGGTCAGCTGTGTGGTGAAGTGCCAATGCCAGTGGATCAGAATGCCCAGGTCATTTCTAGCCCTTGCTGTCAGTCTTGTGTGTGCTTTCCTTTCTGCCAAAGATACAGGAATGGCAAAGCAGTGGAGTAAAACGGCTTGTCTTCAACTCAGCTGTGGTTTCACAGACCAGACTCTCCACTGACACAATTCCTTGCTCTTCGCCCTTTATGAGTCTGTGTGACTGACACAGTATTTCATCAAGAGTGAATTCTGTTGGGGGAAAGTTATAGGAATAATAGGGTACAGTTATTGTTCGAAAACAAGTTTAAAGAACTTTCAGCGGACAAATTACACTCTTCCTAAGACATTGTAGAATACAACCTCAGGCTGAGTACTGTTGTATTGTATATTGTATTTCCTAAGAATTAATGAATGATGGCTGGAAAACCACAAATCACTCTGCACTAATTCAGGCATTGCTTCAATGGGAGATCTCCTAGGAGTGGAAAGAGGTGTTGGTGATTCAGTAAGTGAATTTTTATACAGATCACATTGTTTCATGCAGGATTATACTACCCAGAATATTTTCTTTTGTTTGGGGCTGATCCAAAGTAATCTAGAACTGACAGGCCGTATCTGTATAAGAAATTAGCAGGGCAGTAGTCTTGCAATTTTAGTATTGAGTTTTATGTGTGTTGTTTTAGCAAAAGGATAGGTAGTGAAAGATGGGAGAGAGATTAGCCAACTTTTAAAGCATACGTAATTTTTTAAGTTGCTAAAGTGAACAACACAGATAGAAAGCATTACCTCGAAAAGGGAAATTCACTTTCTTTTATGAAGAGAATCTGTGTAAGGAACATCAAGTGATGTTTCAGAACAAGCCACTAAACATTTAAAGTAGAAACATGACTGGCTGTTGGCTAAATGATTTAATATAAAAATACCAGAGTATACAATACCAAAGAGATAAATTCAGAAGATGGGAAGTGATGTGGAGGGAGATCTGGTTAAAGGTTATGATATTTTGAGTAAAATTACACATGTGGGTTAGTTAGTGTGACAAACACCAAGTGTAGCTAAAAGAAGTAGTAAAACATTTATAGGACATTGTTACAGACCTCCAAGGAAGGGTAAAAAGATGGGTCAGGAAACTTCTGTTCTGGAGAGGCCCTGGTAGGGTAGACCATTGATCTAAGAAGATTTGAGTTTCCTTGACAATTGACTCCTGTTTGTACAGAACGGGTAAGAAAGGGAAAGTTTTTCATGGAAGTGTTACAGAACTCTTTTCCTGTAAAGCTTGTGTGGTTGCTAGAAATAGGTTTGTCTGTTTTCATAGCACATATCCAAACATGAGAAAGAATATGCTAAGAGGCAAAGAGGCACTTTGGCTGGCTGTGATAGCTCAGTGAATGAAACAATCACATGGTAACTCCATAGAACTTTATCAAATTCAAATCACTATCGTAAGATCCCTACACTACTGGGATCAAATAAAACACTAATGACTGACAAGGACCAAGGATTTTTACTACCTCGTGTAATCATTTCTACCTTATTGGACACAATGAGATGAAGGAGATTACAGAACGACTGAATGACAGAATGACAGAATCAGTTAGGTTGGAAAAGACCTCTGAGATCATCAAGGCCAACCTTTGACCCAACACCACCTTGTCAACTAGACCATGGCACTCAGTGCCACAACTAATCTCTTTTTAAATACCTCCAGGGACATTGAGTGCATCACCTCCCTGGTCAGCCCATGCCGGATCACTCTCACTGTACTCTTCCTAAAACTGATTACGTACCAAATGAAACCCCTTTTTATTATTTCTTTCTTTTCGCAGAAAATAGGAATTTAGAATAAAATCCCCACTTTAAGTACCAGAAACAGAATTTAGCAAGCCTCTAATTAACTTTCAACATTGAGACTGCAAAATCCAAGTTTTTGAGTACAGGTTTTCATTACTAACATTAGAATAGATCCCCTTATAGAGAGATTAAAATATTTAATAATATTTTACTATTTCCTTTAAGACCCTTGAATTTTAAAGATGAAATAAACTTTAAAGAAAATTAAATCCAAATAGGAATGGCTGACTGCTGACCTCTTCTCTGCATCACTTAACTAAATTGACTTTAGGCTCTTGGTATATGCTGGAGAGACTAACCAACCTGCATATTTTTGTAAGTCCAGCTTACTTATGTAGTAAGATCTAGGTTCACACAAAGGCACTCAATGATCTGTCATATCAGAAGTAGGAGAGGAATCAGAGCATAGATGATGAAGCTCATGGTTTATTAATTCACAAGAATCATTGTGTTACAGGAATAGAGTTAACAACAGCCAGCAGCCTGAAATGGTAGGGCCTAAGTTAAACAACTGGAAAAAGGCTGCTTGGTCATTCAGGATGTTGCCAAACAAGACTGTCATCTCTGAGGTCAGTCTTGAGTGACCGGTGTCCTGAACCACCTGCATGCAGAGTTGGGTCTGCGGCTTCCAGTGCACCTTATCACCTGCTGTTTTGACCCTCGTCTGTCACTCATTACCAAGACTTTACAAATGTGGGTGTACCCTTCTAGCCTGCACAATGGATTTTTTTAGGTGAGGCTCAGCGTTCATGGAACTGGCCCCGCCCTTTTTTCCTAAAATTCATCTGCCAGGGTCTGGCAAGCTTGGATGGTGACAGTGAATGCCTCAGGACGTAGGTTTAGTTAGAGTATCTTTCTCTGAGATGGATGGCCTTACAGGGCTAAACGAGCTCCATCTACCCAGGTTTTGGGGTTAGAGTTGTCCTTCTCCTAGGATGGTTGCCAGGAGGCTAGTGAGCCCATCCTACCCGTGGACACACTTAGTCTGACCCTTCATTTGAGACCTGTCTGGCATGAGAGACCCTACCGGAGGCATATGCCAGTGCCAGTATAGCTCACAAACTCGTAAGGGCACGCAGGCTTCTCCTCCGTAACAAGGAGGTGTCCATGGAGAAGACAAGGAAGTGTCCATGGAGAAGTAAACAACTGAAAAAAAGACTTTGAAATGCCCTCCTCCATGATTCACATGAGCTTACATGCAAGGCCTAAGCTGACACGAATTTTCCATTGAGAACCAGCTCCTATATGTAGCTGTCCATCTTGTCCTTTTTTTTCTTAACAAAGGCAAGATTGGCTCTTTATGGCAGTTGAGCTTGCTTAAAGTGGCATGCTGTCATGACCCCTTTCAGATGCTGTTTAGAAGCCAGCTTGCTGCTGAGATCCCTAGTCCAGGCGACACTTGCTGCTGAGGAGCCACAGCGGGATCTCCCTCTCCTTCACTTGGAGGTGGTTTTAAACCTGAAGCTCTTGTGCTTGGCCCTTGCTTGAGCTATGCTGCAGCAGCATTGCAATTGCACTTGTTCTCAGTCCTGTACCTCCCTGATTCTCACTCTCATCCTCATCTGCTGGTTTAATTTACTGGATTACCCTCAGATCTGTCTGATATGTGTCTGACTGTCTCCAGACCTGATCTTGATTTTCAATCTTTGATGTGACTTCCCAGCTTTTGTTTCAGGTGATGTTGCCACCACTTCCTGCCTGGCTATGACTTCTGGCTCCTTGTTTGCTCTTTTATGGAGTAGTCTGTTTTGCTGCTGCTCAAGACAGTAGAGTCTTTAGAGGAGGGACTAGAAAGCATGTTGAGGTTTAAGGATGGCTCTTAATGGCAGGTAGTGGAGTGGACACTGAGAGTTGGCAGGTTGTTGTGTTTTGACCTTGGAGTTCATCTGGAGGCTTTATCTTGTGGAGGCAAGATATTTCTATTCAGTTAAATCCAGAAAGCATTTCCTGGTGTCTGGGTGTACATAAAGCCCTAACAGTTCTTCATTGGCAACTCTGTCAGGTCAAAAAACCCTCAAGAAATCAGTCTATGTAATTGGTTCAGTATCTGACAGGACTTAGACATTTCTGTCAGGGACCAGACGACTTTCTTGGTTTTAGACCTGTATTTCTGTGACTGACATAGAAGAACATACCCATGATGATGAATTTCCAAATAAATACAGAATCTATAAGAACATTTCTGTACTAGAAAATTCACTTAGCATTTGTATCTTGCAGTCCGTTCTTTCACCTTTGATTTTTCTGGCACATTTTAGTAAATATCTACAGGGATGAGGGCTCATGCTAGCTTATCCCAGTGAATGACTGGTGGTTACAGCTAGAAGCCATACAAATTAGAGTAGCTGAATAGAAGAGAGAAGCGATAAAATAGAATAATGGTAGAATGGCTTGAAGGTATGGATAGCAATGGTGGAAGGCTGAATGGAAAAAAGGCAAATGCATGTGTATAGTAGTTACATATAAATTGTTCCAGGGTTTCTGGTGGATGATTTTTTACCTTTTTATTGAGTTATACATAAAAACATGTATATAGTCACAGTGTAATGCCTTGATTTAGAAAGAAGCAACAGGATAAAGTTTTTGAAGTAGAATTTTATGAAAGTGTATGTTGTAAAAACTCCTAAGCATAATTCTTTTGGTTTAGTTTACATGAGCTTTATGTCCTGATTTTTTCTTTGGAGTTAGTTTCCACAGAGATACAAAGCTAAAACCAGCATGTTGTTTTGGATTTATGTTGAAACCCCCCTTTTTCATAATTTTAATGTAAAACCATGGCTGTGCTGTGACCTTTTGGACAGTTGCTTGAACAAGGTCACAAAATTAAGAGACATCTTAAAACATGATGAGCTTTGTTGCAAAATGCTGTATTAGAAGAAAGCAGTGAGGACTTCATATATGTAAAAAGTAAACAGTAAAGCTAAAATGTCTTGATTCCCTGGTTTTCTAAGTATGAAGCAGCAATCCAGAAATCCACAGCATGCTGGGTGACAAAACAAAGACTTTAAAACAGGACAAAAAAAGCAGGATTAACTCAAAGCATCATTATTTCCAATATGTCCATTTATTTATGTGCTGATATATAAGTGGTCACCATTTTAGGGGATCAAAAATCAGGACTGCTTTTTATCTATCTGCAATCTGAATTCCTTCACTTTCTCCCTGTAAAACAGGGAACAATCTGTATAAAATAATAAATAAATAAATAAAGCTTAAAATCTTCTGCTTTGTCTCCTAGCTTTATCTGCTATTGACTCCTATGTATTACTTTTATCATTCATAGTTCAGCAATTTCTTCCTAATGACCTAATAAGATAGTAAATTTTCTTATGTACCTACATATTTCAGCTTCTATCCAACTCATTAGCAACCCATATCCACATATTTGTGGATAATAAAAAAATGTTAATATTTTTGCATTCCTCTTTTTAGGAAAGCGCAGAAATGAAATGGTTTTAATATATCTCACAAGTTTGGTTTCCTCTGCTGTTTACAAATATATTCCAGGAAGCTGCAGAAGACACTACAGAGATCTTCAGAAACCAATTTCAGGCTTCAGATAGGGAAACATTAGAAAACACAGCTTGACTGAGAACGGCTGTACAGAAGTCAGGAAGGGCTGGTCATGCTTCAGTATTTTGCTAGAATCCTTTGAGGCAGTCACAGCCAAAGAAGACAAAGGATATACAGTGGCCATCATATGCTTTGATTTTTCAGAAAACAATTTACAGTGTCCTGCACTGGAAGTGAAATATTAAGGCGTGGAGGCATGTAATAAGTGGAAAGTTGGCTAAGTGGCAGGAAACAAATGGAATTATGAAACAAAATTTCTTCAAGCTGGAAAGCACCCATTAGCAGGGTTGTGTGTCCTAATTTTCCTGCTTAAATGAATAATTTGCAATATCATATTGCTCATGTTAAGCGCAATGGTTCTAATGTGTAGAAATTAAATTTTTCAAATTTTAGTTTTCCATTGTGAAAAACAGAATAGCTAGCAGAATATATAAGTTGAAATCCGTACATGAAAAGGAAGAAGTTTTGGATAAAACAAAGGATTATCGGAATACACATAGTTTAGGTAAAGCAAGAGACTATTACAACATGCCTATCCTTTTAAATAAGGGTCTTCTTAGAGCTTTGTACTTTTGAATCTCTGTAGGAACTAATTTATCCTATCCACTTACTAGGTATTTTCTGGGTTCGAAAGTGTAAACAATACTTTTGAATTGTTTGTCAGCAAACTAAAAGAGCTGTTGGCAGTAACACAAAATTCTTTAGAAAACATCAGTTTGCTTTTTTGTTTCTGTTTCCTTTTATTCCCCCTTCCCCATGGAAATGATAGAGCACTCAGCTAAAGTTAGTAATTAAAAAAAGCAGATGTTTGAGATGAAAGAGTGTATGATATTAGGAAAGAAAGTGAGTAGAATTGTTTAAGTTTGAAAGCTAACAAGACAGGTCAATAAGACTATTTGGAAGTAGGTAAGTTAGGGGAAAAATGGCAGATGAATTGTGAAAAGGGAACAGGCTGCAAGGTACACATTTTATTCCTGTGAAAAAAAACTTAAAATGAAAGTGTCTACTTTGGGAAAGTAGAAGAACACTTGCATTTTATTAAATAATATTGCTACTATGAGCAGTCAGGTAGTTACTTTTGTAAGTAAAAAAACATACTGCGCAAATGCATAAATCAGACCTACATATGGGAAGAAAATAAAAACGTTGGCATTGATGGTCGAAATCCGACAGATGTTTTCCAGTATTTTCCCTCTTTTTTCCTCCCTCCCCCCTTTTTATAGGTACTGGTTTTGTGTTGTTGTCTGTAATATCAGCAAAATAAGACAGCAAGCAAATGAACTGGCAGCACCACTCCTGCTCTCTTCTCAGATCAGTACAGAAGAAGTAGCAATCCTATCTTTATTACTTTCTGCTGCTTTTTGCAGAATGTGCATAGTATGCAATTTCTGAGGAACTGCAAATTTTTGACTTGTATCCCTATGCTTCAGAAAAACTTGATAGCCTGCTAGTTCACAAATAAATTAATCACTACTACTGTTTCACTGTTATTAAGGGGAAAAAATTAAATGGTAGACTGTTTCAAGATTCTTATTTTCTGAACATTTTATTGTAGGAAGGGGAATGTATTTGTTATTGTACACTGAAATAGCAGCGAGAGTTCCTGAGGCCAAGATTTGTTTACATGCACATAGCAATAGGTAGCCTATATGTGTGGGGTTTATGGGCTTTGGGTTTTATTTTAAATGAAACTTCATATATTTTAAAGGATTAACAAATAATAGAAATCTGCATTGTTCTAGCTGCCTCTAATATTGATGATTGAATTTCAGAAGCTTTCAGCCCTAGTTACTGAACCAACAAACCTCAAGTCTATGTCTGTTTCGGGATACTAATCAGTCAAAGAGATCCTTCATCAGGTATAGGTTATTGTCATCTTCAAATTACCTCACTAGAGCTGACTTGGAACAGTAGACATAACTTCCCTTTGGCTTACAATCAAGCTTCAACTGTCTTTTAAAACATTTTTAAACATTGTTTTTTGCGTGCAAATCTATGTGTCTTTATATATCTTTATATATCCTCAAATTCATGCTTATTTATCACTCTAGGTCTAAACGTAAGATGAATTGAGAAATCATTGCAACAACTGTAGAAATAAAATCTTATTTTTTTAAAATCTTAAAACCAAAGATCATTTCTGTACAAATAGTACTGAAGTTGTGGAGTTATTAAAAAAACAACCAATTTGGCCCAAAATATTCTTTGCACTTTTTCTGTGTTTGTATCCTCCTTGCATGTTTCTGCTTTTTTCTTGGAATGCTGTCTTATTGTAGCTTTTGTAATTACATCTTAAATTTCTTAATTTCTGAGTTCCCTATCCTGTAACTGGCATTCATTTTCAATTTTATTTTTCAGTTTCAGTGGTGCCTTTTAATTTAAGCTTAATGGATCATTTTCTGATTCATTCAATCTAGCATCATTAAGACAATACTAATTTGGTGCATCAGTACCTAAAATATATTCTAGTATTGCTTTCATTACTGTGCATCTTTCACCTCTTGTGAATACACTTTTTCCCATGCAAAAATAAACTGATTCAGACAATTTACTTTAAATGATTCTCTGGTCTTCATCAGATTCTGTTCTGATGTGTCACTGGAAACTATAGTTTGTAAAAGAAATTACTATTAATAGAATATGATCAGACAATTCTGTCTTATTTCACCATTTTCCAGCTACTGAGAGGTTTGCAAATTAGTCCTTGCAAACAAGGCTTATGTAAAATAGCACGGAATATAGTTTAGATAGAAAATCAGAAGATTATAGGTGCTTTTTAGGGTACTACTCCATACAGACTGTTAGTGTCTACCTCTGCTTTCTTCTCCTTTGTGATGCCTTTTTGCCATTCTTTGCATCTGTCAATACTTAAGCAGAGTAAATATCCTGGTGGCAGCTCACTGGCAAAAAGAATGATGTGAATAGATACTGTGCTCCTGCATTCATTTAATCCTAATGTTTTCCCTGGCACTCATGTTAATTTTTTTTTTCTCTCCTTCACTATTTTCCTAGTCGTTGTTTGATAGTTGTAAGTCCACACGGCCAGATCAATAGTCTTTTTACAGATCCCCTTTTATCATCCCAACTGTGCCTTGTTTAACTTGACTATTTAAATGGCTAAGAGTCAGCATCATCCAGTTCTGAAGCGGACTGGGCAGTAATCCAGCTCTTTCTGTTAGAGACAGACATTCATTTTTTTGGACTAGAAACAAATTGCTTCCAAATGCTGGAAATGTAAGAAGGCTTTTCAAAAAAAGGTTTTCAGGTGTTTATAGAACAAATTAGTATAAAATAGTTTTCAAAATGCTAAGCCAAATTTAAAATAAATATTTAGTACTTTTAGAAGCTGTGAAAATAGAGCACTAGAAAACTGAAGTCACTGATCTGTAGCATGCATAAAAAATATGGTGAGGGCACAACGGTGTCAAATTTCCCATGCATATTTCTAATTGTTCCTCGATTGGATTGCATGCATAAAAAAAGTAATATTGTGATTTTTTTTCACCTGATTGATAGTGACTGGCTGTAGATTTAATGAGATGATTGCCTGTAGAAATCAGAAATTGAACAGATAAGTGTTATTTTACAACAGGTTTTGATTCAATTTCTAAAGATCAGACTCTAGATTATCAAGACGACTGGAAAATGAAGAATTTTCATTGATCTGAAGATTTTTTCTTGTGTCTTATGCAGCATCACACAAACATTCTCTCGTTCAAAGAAAGACAAGCTAGTTCGCCACAGCTGTTACCTGTCCCTTTTAGTTTTATGATGTCTTGCTTGTCTCTTCCACACCTTCCAACTTCCACAACAAATAAAATGGGATTTCCTCAAATAAGTATCCTACACAACTGGCTCATCTAAGAACTGCTCAATCCTTGCAAGCTCATCCCATTATCCCTTTTCAGCACTCCTCCCACAGCATGCATTTCATCATCAATTTCTACCTCATCAGCTGTCATGCTAATTTTAGATTTGAGTCTGTATATCTGAATAGGATTTACACTCCTTTGAACGGTTGCCAGGCTCAGTACCTCCTGACTTCTCTGCCCCTATGGCCAGTTGCTATGAAAAGATAGAATCTTGAAAATCAGATTTTTACCCTACGAAAAAAGTTCAGCACTTCCAGACTGCCAACTATGGATGATTCCTATATGGTGCTAGTTCCCAGACTGTGCCAGAAATTGCTTGATGGAGCACCGCCTGCCCCAGGCCAAAGCTGCGCCAGTGGTTTTTGCAAGAGTTACACTAAATGAACAATTGCACTCCAGTTCCGATGCCATTTAGTTTCTTAGTCATAGATATAGCCACAAAAAAGCATAACTTCCTGTGTATTAATACCACAAAAGAGAGACTTTTGCTGTCATTCCATAGTGGCATTTATGGCATTCTACAAGTGGCATTCCATAATGACATTTGAGGATGTCTCCAGAGCTGAGATTTCAAAGCTTCTGGTCAGCTCTGAGTGTGCTGCTGGTGTCTCTGGGGATTTGAGCTGCACAATAAAAGGTATGTGGAGCACTGACAGAAATAATATACAAATTTCAACATAATTTTAAAAAGAATTGTGAAAAAAAGATTTCAAAAGTTTGGTGAAGATGCAATTATTTCAAGTACCTTTAAAAGCAGCTTTTTATTCAGAATTTGATTCCTTATTAAATTTACATAGTATTTCGAAAAGAAACTATTTTTATAAGAGTTGCTTGACTTCTTTTTAGAAATTCTTCCTATAGTCATATTGCACATTAATCAGACTCTGACATCAACTAGCGGGAGATAAATGACTTTTAGACATTTTTATCTTCATACTTGATGGGAATGACTCCCTCTCCCTTTTTACCCTAAAGTAATTTCTCTTAAAATTTAATGGCAAGTGTAAAATAAGGGCAGAATCACTACAGTGGTTCTCACTTGGAAATTATTGTTTCTTTTCATGACCTTTCATTGTTTGTGAATGTGTCTATTTCTAATTTTTGCCTGACAAAGAGAATATTGCATGAAACCTGAATTTCAGACCTAAACAAGGGTCAGAGGAATTTGCCGTGGCAAGAACAGACTTGGGAAATCACATATCCCAGGGTCTCCAGTAGGGAAGTGCAGTGTTTACATGATGCTTCTGTCCTTTTTGGGCAGCTCTACAGACAGCTGTGCTGAGGGGGTGGAACTAAACTTCTGGCCATTCTTGCATATTTACAGCTCCTGGAAGGAATTTTGTTGCCATCCAGCAAACAATGAAGGAGGGAGAGTTACTTCCTATTGCTGAGATAGATCAGGCAGCTTTAAACAAGCTCCTAGGGTGTTTCCTATGGTGAATTAAACTGCAGAAAGTCCGGAGATACTATGGCCAGACACATTGAAGTTCTGAACTCACTCCAAATGAGTGTGTTGGGTGGATCTTTGTAGCTGTATGAGAACAAGTGAGCATTTGCATAAGTGGAATAAGTTGAAGATGACTCTTCAGCTAAGATGGAGACCAAAGCTGATGTAGTACTTAAAGTATGACAATCATTTTTGCTTTCTGTGCTGTGTAGAAGCAACAGTGAGCCAGTCGCCTGAGTCAAATAATTTGTCACTCATCTTTTTTTTTCTTTTGAAATATTGCACTATAAATTGAAACAGCTGGGCATTCAGAAGCAAAAACTTTTTAACAATTTTTTAATATAAATGAGTGATAGTTTTATACACCCCATAATTTTGCCAGTTTGCATGTTTGCCTGTATATTTAATATTTTTCCTTTGTTGCTTAGGATAAGTGCTATATGGCAACAGAATGCCACAGGCAAACAATGTTATTTGTTTAACAGGGTCCTTTCAAATGCATGAAGTAAACACTTAGATTAGAGAAAGATTTTTTTCTCCAATCAATGTTTGTAACAGTTAAATTTTGCCTGCAGTAAGAGGTGCAACAATAGATAAGAATTTTTAATTTGAAATAGTATCTTTTCCTCTAAAGAATTAAACAAGTGAACAATTCAACAAGGCAATATAATATGCATCTATAGCAAGAGGTAAGGTGCTAAGTTGAATGTCTTTCCAAACAAAAGAGGTGTTCTGGCTTTACTATTATCTGATACATTGGATAAGCAATTGCAATTATTATTTTAGAAAAAGGAGCTTTAATCTGAGTAAGGGAAAAATATTTGCAAGACAGTTTACATTCTGTGGCTCCCCACCTTAATGCTTTCATTTAATTAGTCAATATATTGGAAGGGGGGATTCTTATGGAGGCAGTGTAATGTGAAAATGTATTGTACTGTAATAAACATTGCAAAATTGATCCAGTTACAACAGTAGAAGATGAGAAGCTGTCACACTTTTTAAAAAAAGTTTCTTGCATATAATGAAAATTATGATGAAAATTTTATTTGAAATAAAGATTCAATCTGCTTAGGGTGTCCAAAAAGATGCCCTATTTCATTGCGTCTTCTTTGCTCATGTTACTGTAATTATTAACTGTGTAATCCCATCCTGGAATTCTACTCGAGACATTATATTTTTGGAAAAAATCTAAAGTTCTGCTTCCTTGAAATTATAAAGGTGAATGACTAAAACATATATTCTATAGCTCTTAAAAGAAAGTTGTTTCTTGGTTCTGAATCTTTGCATTAGATGCTAGATTTTCCAATAATACCCTAGTTGACCCATTTGTTAAATACATTTGTCTGAGTCTTGAATCAAATAAGGATGTGCTTAGCCATTTGCAAGTTCACGGGCAATTTAGTGAGTGAATTTTAAGCAAACAAGTACCAATACAAGTAATATACTTTTTTTTCTTCTTGTTGAAAAAAAATATAAGGGGACTAATCAAATTGCAAGCAAACAGAAACACCTAGTACTATATGATACCGTTTTGTTTACTGCAGTATTGCTGTGATTTTTGGTTAACTAATTGGGAACCAAGTCTCTAGTTTCTCTAGAGAATGAGGCACACAAGAATGAATACATTTGGGTTTGATTTGGAGTTTTGTTACAATGGTACTTGATGGTCGTGTATTTTTATCCCTGGCAATGATTTTCAAAACACAAATACTAGTGAAGAACAAAAAGAAGTAGTCTAACTGCTGTAAATATTTTGTAAAATGTCCATCTGAAGCCCCTCAGTCTCTGGTAATTAGAGGCCATTCTGTGGAGATTGACAGGATAAATTACCAGTTAATGTTTACACAACAAAACATATGCCCAGTACAATATCCTACACTGATGTTACTGAAACCAGAGTCCGGAAATGTACGGTGGAAACAAGACGTGGTACTTTTCTTGTGCCAACATAAACAGCAATTACAGCACAGTGTGAGAGAAGTCATAAGAAATACTACTGCATATCAGTAGTTCAACAAAGTCAGCACTTTTGTGTAATTGCAGGGGAAAAGGGCTGAAAAACATTACAGATCTCAGCAAGAAATGGCCCTTTATACTTTTAAACTGATCCTTGATAAAACAATACCGGGGTCATGAGAAGGCTACTCTGCCAATTTTGCTTCACTGTGGGATCCATTGACATCTGGCTGAGCTGCGGAAGCTGGAAAACATCTTTAATATTCTCTTGACAGTAAAGTGGACATGTGGAAAACATTCTAATCTGTTAATCTTTGGTGCTCCTGAACAAAAAGGACATTTGGCTTTGTGCTTTGTGATGATAAATATTAAGTCTCCAGGTCTAGCTGTAAATAAGTTACAAGCATTTGAATGGAGGATGCAGTTCTTATTTTTCCATATATGGGAAAAGATAGATGTGCACCTGTGTAATCCAGATGATGTAATAAATGCCAGGAGGTTTTTTCTAAGGGTAGAAAATCCTGGAAAACATTCTGGAAATCCGCTTTTCTTTGTGCTATGTTTTCTCAATGAGTGTTGGGGAGCAGAGCCTCTGAACATCCTTATAGCCTATGTACTAAAGTAGAATAAAGTATTGTTTCACTGAGGGGATTCTGAAAATAGAATTAAGAGAGATTTGAAATAGTAGTTATGTCTGAATAAAAAATGCAGATTTTATTTAACATCATCAACTGTAAAAACTATTTTTGGTTGACTTTTAAGTGTAGAAGTGCACTAGTACAGCAAAACAAGATTGAAAGAATTTGTAGTTTCTTCCTAAGGTGTAGATATCAATAAAAGTGGTACATAAAATGGATTAACTAGGTTATGTGTTCCCTGAATGAATATAAATACAGTGATACCTGGGTCAGATTTGCCATTTCCATTGATAGATTCACATGTTCCACATTTGCAACGTGCACTTCAGATACTAGACCAGTGTCTTTTCCTGCTTCTCTATAGCAGCACTGTCCTTTTTAGTATTATAGCTCACAGTGAAGTGCTGTCTCTGCAGCCTGCATTTCTAAAATTGATTTTGGCCTGTCCCATCCTTCAGTCAACCCATTCTCAGATGATGTCCCATAATTCAGACGTTAAGGTAATTCAGCTATTTTATTTTAGTGGGTATGTGTCTCTTCAGTAAGCCATCCATGGCAGTGAGTGGATCTTCTTGTTTTCCTTCTTCGTTGGACCTTTGGTGTCAGCAGTTCCAAAACAAAAAAAAAAACCTGGTTAGCACTTGGCTACCTGTAGAGCACAGGCAACCTGGCACAGTTGTTCCTCTGGACTATTGATTCTTTCCCAGCTTGCTTCTCTCCCAGTCTACCCCAAAGCTGTTCTTTGCCTTTTCTGTCTAGTTCCCTCTTTCCCTCCAAATCCCGAGATTATTATCTTCTCTGAACTATCTATTTAATTGGTCTTCTGATTGTGTCCAAACTTGTATCTGTAGAACAAGTATCTCATGTTTATAGATCAAGTTATTTCACATCACAGCAAGCAGAAAAGCTGTTAAATCATCAGTTTTGCTCGAGAGCAGCAACTTCTGCTGAAAAGCATCTGAGTGAGTAACTACTTACTTCAAATCAGCAGCAGCATCTGGCAGTGCCCTGGATTGCCTGGGGAGGGAAGGGAGACCGGAAAGTTGCTCAGTGTTCGAATGATCATCACATCTTCATGGGTTTTGACAAGACCTTGGCATGTGCCTCCTGCTCCCCTGCAGCTTTGTGATCCTTAGCAAAGGAGAGCTCAAGTTGTGCACAGACTTGTATCAGCAGACCCCAATGTTTTTTAAGTAGAAGACTGCACATATTCCTAAAAGGAGCAGAATAAGCCTGCATAGGTAATATGAACAGTGGTTTGTGAATTTATCTGCTTTACAATATCGATTGTGTTATGGCATACAATTTTTATTAGCTTCCTAGAATCTCAAAACCATTCTCGTTGAGAGTGAGAGGGCTTTTGAGCAGGTGATGCACTGTCAGTCAGAGACACAGATTTTTCATTTGAGTTTCAGAGAAACTGCTTCACAATTCTTTGTTGAAGTTGAGGGAAAGAGCATGGTCAGATGCTGCTCTCTTGACTCTTGGGCATTTTAATCCCCAGACTGACCAGTTTCTGACAATGAGATGGAACTTCCCTAAGCTCCTAACTAAACCTGGAATGAATCTCTTAAGATCAGTATCCCTCTTGAGCCAAATTTGAGAGAGCAATGGTCAAGAATATCTCCAAGAAGCTCATGTTAAAAATATTGAATAGTAACGTAACAAAGTATTTTTTCTTCCCCAAAACTTGTTCTCAGAAGTGGCCAAGCCCATTTTTCACTAAAACTTGCAAAATAGTCCAGCCTGAGGCAGAGACGAGGTGTGGAAAATATAGGTTCCAGCAGTTAAAGGCTGACAAAGTAATAAACAAATGAAAGTAGGGCCTTATGATGGAAGTGTTGGGGAACTTTAGATGTCGTTGGCAGCATTTTTTATAATAAATGCATCAGTAGCAATATGAAAAGATTAGTACAATAAGTTAAAGGAAAGCTGTATTAACCTATTTTATGTGGCATGTCTGCCACAAATAGGTTGCATCTTAATACACTTTGAGATAAAAGGATTTTTTTTCTCTCCCCCCCGCTGAATATATTAATTTTCAAATGCAATTAACATGGAAATTAGATATTTTAATGTAACAGTGACACCCTGTGGTCAGTAGTGGTGGTGTTAACTCTGAAAAGCAGTGTTTTGTAATGCGTCAATCTTTAGCAAGAGCAGAGAGAAAAAGAAGTAGAAAGGAAATGCAAGTAACTTTCAGGGTTTTCCACAGAGAGATGTTATCCCGTTTTATTGCCCTATAAGTAGAAATTTATGCTTATAATTGCTTAAATTCCAAACTAATATTTATTTCCATACATTTATTTTATTGAAATACAGGGGAATGGCAAGATTTGATTTTAGATAACTTGATAATATAAATCAGGGAAGGGTCTTGGTTGACACTAAACCTTATGAAGTGTTGCTGGCATAGTTATTTATGTTTCTATGGTTACCTCTATCTCTCCAGGAGAAAGTGTTTTCCCTGATCGCATACGAAGTAGTGGTGTATAGCAGACTGGTGCCAGAGAGACACGGTAATATAGCAGAGCCACACCACACCAAGAGTGCCAGCCAGGCACTGACCAGACTGCAGGATTAAATTGCATTAGTCTTAATACTGCCTTTTGTGTGGACAACCTTTGACTTGACGTGTGGGTCCTCCTTTTACTTCTCCCTCCCTGCCTTCTCCCTTCCTTGAACAAATACTGAACTAATACAGTAATTCTTTGCCGTATCTACATGCACCTATCTTTAAAGCATTGGGTACCGAACTTCACAGTGCAGTGGCCCCTAGACTTTGTTGCACAATGAATCTTTTCCTGTTTAATGCATACTTGGGATCCTTGATATTATGGTTTCAAAATCTCGTAGTTTAGAACAAGCCTAATTTATGAGAGACCTGGTTTATAGCTTCAGATTTATATCTCATACATTCCCGGAGTTACCGACACTGACCTTGCCATTTTTAAGAGAGGGACAAAATTAAACTTCTGCCAGATGAAGCCAGGTTTAAAGACCAGTAAGGAAGGAGACTGACTGTCCCAACAAGAAGTTATGGGGAGGCAGTAAAGCAAACTGAGAAACATGAAGCATTTATTATTCACTGGCAATAATGTTTTCCTGTTAAAATTGGCTGTTTGACAAAGGTGATGAATTTAATTCCCTGCTCTTTTGGGGAATTAGGAAGTTAGCATGGGACAAGAGCAAGAAGTCCTCTACCTCCTCTGGAGAGGAAGCTAAAGCTAGACAAAGCTATAGTTTGGAAGATGTTCAGGAACCACTGTCAGGAATTTAGTGATTATCAAAAGGCTGAAAAGTGTCAAAAAAGATAGGAGTTGTCCTGGAAGCCAAGCCATTGTTCACCCTCACGCATGTCCATATGCAGGCAGCTGAATGAGTGCTTGCTCATCCAGGACATATCCTATGAAATAGCTGTAGTGCAACTTCTTATGAATCACAGCACAATTATGCCTGTCAGGAAGTGACAATGAGATTGTGGGCTTTTAAAGATCTCCTATTGACTGGGAATGTTTTGCAAGCTTAGATTGCTAAAAAGGCTTGAAACTCATTATCTCCTGTAAAAGCCTGACAAATATTGCAGATGAAGGACAAGACTTCATTTTATATATTTTGTCAATTTTTAGATTGTCCTTTAGAGCCCTTTATGCTTTTAATGGCTGCAAAAAACCAAACAGTTTCATAGCTGCTCAAACTTGCGGAAGAATTTATTAGGTGCTGTTTCAGACTCTGTGCTTGGACAGGCTCAGCTATAACATCAACCTCCAAATTAGTTAGGAGCACTGCTGAAGGATATTGTCCAACATCTGTTTTTAGCACTGTTAGAATGCAGCTTCGAGTATGGATTATTTAAGGTCTTTTTTGAATAGGGTCGCTCTGAAGATGAACAACAGTGATTCTGCACATGAATCAACAAACACATTATATTTGTACAACATGCAAGAGTAGATAGATGCAGCTGACTGCTGCTGAAATAGTAACATGTTGCAATAGACATCTTATCAGAAGCATTGTGAAGAGAACTTTAAGTGACATTATCCTAAAGGCAAACACCTGTTTATTGCCTATTAAGAACACTGATTTGAGGAACTGCCAAATTTGGAGGTCAGTTGGCGCAGGTGTATCATATACACCATGTCAAGACCTTGTCTATAACTGGCTTAATGTTCAAATAGCAAATTTATCGTGATGGAGATGCAATTTTAGAGACTGAACTTTGTGTTTATACACTGCTCCTGGGAAGTAAGAGTTTAAGTGTCCTGTAATCGGATAAAAGCCACCACGCAAGGACGTTACCAATGTAAACCTGTAACAAACTTTTTCCTTTTTCTGCTTAGCCATAATAGTCAACGGTTTAAAAGACAGAGCAATTATCACTGTCCATCATATGGAAGTTACTGCTCCCACTGTTTAGCCAGCAGAAGTAATCAGGTTTTTTATGCTCTTGCATGTACATTAGGCTAAATTCACTGAGTTTATTCCAGCTTCCAGTAGAGGTAGTTTGATTCAAACTCAGACAAGGCTGCTGGAGAATATAAAGATGTGGTTAGACAGCGATATGTGTTTCATGTTACCTTCAAGTTCTTGTGGCATTCATAAACACTTGCAACAAACAATTATAAGCAATCTGTACTCCAGTGTTACAAGACTTGCACTGCAAATGGAGAATTGCAGTAGCATCACAAGTGTTTGTATAAGGTTATCAAGAAATGAGTATTTTTTCAATAGAAAACATGCCCTTTTCATACTGGCAGGATTTTGTTTCTTGTTTTTGCTTACAGTGAGAGCCATGTGAAGGACTGGAACAGGCTACTGATAGTAATACACACTGTGCAGGAGGAGGTTCTGTAAGATCCCAGGCCTCATGCCAGGTAGTTTTAATTTAAAAAATACAAGACTCCAAGTATTTGGTTCTTTAATATCTTGAGATAAGGCAAAAAAGAACACACTACACATCATTTCTCAGGAGATACTTTTACTGATAATTTTAGAAAATACAGGACAAAATAAGAGATCTTGGCAAAAGTTTAAAAAAACAACCAAAACAAAGCGTTCCACAAAGCCATGACTTAGCATATACCAACTCACACAACTTAGCGAAATCCAACCCACTGGTTTTAAGTCACCCAAAATACTAAGAAAGGATTAAAGAAAGAGATTAAAAGAAGGAAAAAGAGTAAAGAAAGAGAGAAAGGAAAGAGATTAAGATAACAGCTACTGCCACAGAGTCATATGTAAGTTCGGCTTCACATGGTGGAGGTAGGTCCCAAGAGAGAGCAAAGAAGGCCATACATACTGTTTTTATGTGCTCTGTCCCTCTGTGGCCATCCCTCCCCGACAGGACTTCTGACTCACTAACCACTCTGTGGGTCTGGGCCAGAATGAGCGATGGTGAAGCCCATCAGAGGCTGGGCAAAGGGTTCCAGGAGGTGTGGTGTGGATGGGTTCCCAGGCTGCCTTTTGACTCACACACACACACACGCATGCACACACACGCACACACACATAATTTACTTGATATTTTTTCTCATTTTTGCACAAGGACAAGCATTTAATGAGATAATTCACTGGGATTAGAAAGTGACTATTTATATGCTGCTGAGGCTGTTTCTGAGTCTGCTGATCTTTCTTGGGAGTTTAACAGCTGTGATATACCTCAGCACATTATTTGCCTATAGCTTTTATCCCCATGTATAAGTTACTGGAAATAAGTACATCAAGAAGAATGCTCTAGAAGTTATGACGTAATCTTACAGCTGGGGAAAACTCTATGAAAGACACTTTCTTCACAGAATCACAGAATATGCTGAGTTGGAAGAGATCCAAAAGGATCATCAAGTCCAACCCTTCGGCCTGCGCAGGACCATCCCCAAGACTCACATCATCTGCCCGAGAGTATAATCCGAATGCTTCTTGAGCTCAGGCTTAATGCTGGGACCACCGTTAGCCTATTCCAGTACCAACCAACCTCGGGGTGAAGAACCTTTTTCTAATATCTAATCTAAACCTCCCCTGACACAGCCTCAGGACATTCCCTCGAGTCCTACCACTGGTCACCACAGAAGAGACCTTCTACCTTTTCATCTCTGAAAGAGTAATTTCTGATGGAAGTCTGTCCTAGGTTGAAGTATATTCTATTAACATCTCTGTGAGCTGTTGAAGCAGTGTTCCTCGCCTCCTCCCTCTGTACTATCTTCTGTTAATGGGCCATCAATGCCTCGCCCATGACTCAGAGATAGCTCCTTCGTGGACTATCTGCTGTTAATGGGCCCATCAGGCCATATCACACGACTCACCATCCCACTGTGAGATGCTTCGCCCAGAGGGAGGAGCCAACTATTCCATCCTGGATACAAGCTGAGACTCTGAACACCACACCAGCGCTTACCTACTGGACTCCCAGAGGACAAGAGCTACCGTTGGACTTTCTCACCCTTTTCTTTCTACAGGATCACTGCTTCAACGGAACTGCTTTGCTTGGACTGCTATTACCATAGAGTGTCAGGGTGTATCTGACTTTGTCAGTGTTCTTGTGCTACTGCATTTATTTATTTATTTTAATTTTTTTTTCCTATTAAATTATAATTCTGACTTGCGATCTCCCACTGGTTTGATTTCAAACTAGTACAAAGTCTTAAAATTAGACTGAGAGAACAGGCATAGTAGTGGCATGCATGCTTATATTACATCAGTATATCCACAAGTTAGACTCCCTTTTCTGCAGACCTTCACCATATCCTAAATCTTTCTACTAAGAGGCTTTACATATGTCTCTGCAGAGACACTTCCAAGTCTGAAGGAGCTTGTAGCAATGCCTTGCAGAGTAAATGTACGAATTTTAGCATCTAGTGCAAAAAGAGATAGAATTTCCAGTTGAAAGCTACCATAAGTTCATATCCTCTGTGTATTGGACACAGGTGTGTCATATAACACATTTTCTGACCGATGGGTTACACAAACTAAGTGTGTGACAAGTGACTGAAATGTGAAACAAGTACTTTAGTGATTCACTCCATAACTCACAGATTAGTGTACTTTGAAGTACAATATCCCTTCTTAGAGACTCTCATTGTGTGAGCAATATTAAACAGTGCTGTATTGCCTGTCACAGTTATGCATCTCAACTTCT
This sequence comes from Serilophus lunatus, assembly GCA_013399895.1. Taxonomy (NCBI): domain Eukaryota; kingdom Metazoa; phylum Chordata; class Aves; order Passeriformes; family Eurylaimidae; genus Serilophus; species Serilophus lunatus. Next base: position 878,204 of record VXBA01001335.1, read on the forward strand.
TTGAGGTCTTTATTACAGACTTTGAGCGGCTATCTAGCTCAGGCTAATATTCCTTGTCCAAGATAGAACCTGGGACAGTGCTTCATGGGATTACTCTTTATTATTGCCCTCCAGAACTTCAAAGAGCCTGTAAGGCCAAAGATAAAACTATGGAAAACATTGTTAAAACTAGAAGCAAATACAACAAAACATTAAGGAGGCTTATTTCAGAAGTAAAAAAACCCCAACAACCAACCAACTGATGGGTATATTTGGAAAGGGGACTTAGCAACTGAAAAATGCAGGTAATATAATTTACCTGCTTTGCCTGCTAGTTGTATGCATGGCTGTGAAGGAGAAGCTCAGGCTCCCAGACTGGCTGGCAGAGACAGGAAAGGGAAGGGAAATCAGCTTTCTCTACAGTCAGGCCTCAAAGCAGATCTTACTGACTTGTAAATGTGAGCAGGCATGGTTTAACATCTGAATTTTTCTGGACCCAAAATCAAAGTTGGAGTGTTGAAAATTTACTTCTGCACAGGAACTCCTGCCCTGAATTTGAGCTGTGATTGCACTCTGATTCAGTTTACCTGACTTCTCCTTCTACAGTTTTGGTGTTTGTCTGCCTAAATTAGCCCTGTGGGGAGAATCCTGAAGTGTGCTTAAGATAGAGAGAAGCTGGTGTCTTTGAAGACTTGATGACTGTTCTGTCTAATACCCTTGTCTGCTTCTGATTATCTCAAGAGCCTGAATGCCTCCAGATGCATCTGATCTTCTTCAAGGGGAAGATTGAAAAGATTTGTCTGACAAGGGAGACCCAGTGTCCTGGATCACATACCTAACATGTAACGAAAAAAATATTTCTTCCCAATTTCAGCTTTCTTTTAAAATATAATTATAGGAAGAAGAATGTGCAAGGGCTCACTAAAATCAGTGGAAATCATGGGCTCAGGGTTTTTTTCCCTTCCTCATCAGTTTCCTAGGGAAGGCTTTATCTCATAGGATATGCGGTATTATCTGCTGGGCAGATACTATTTTTTATCAGGAATATGCTGAGAGGATCAGAATGAGAAAGCTTGACATTGTGCACCAAGTATTCCCTCAAAAATATTCAAAGTAAAGCTGGGAACCTATATCTAAGGAGAACTTCCATTGATTTTGTTTGGTTGATGAAAACCTTTGCAAGAATAGATGAAGGCTATTTAAAAACAACATGTTGAAAGATAATGAGAGAAAAAACACAAACCTCTGTTTACTCTAAAGCAGCAAGCATCTTATCTGCCAAAATCATATACAATGGACTGTTCTTTGTTCTGCATCTTGTGTTTGAAGAGTCTTACCTAATAAAGGTGTCAGGACTAAGGCCATTATAAGGAATTTCCTCTGAGGAAACATCCATTCGTGAAGTGCATATTTTATGCATGGTAACTAATACATATAGCCTGCCATTTAAGTATAAATATAAATAATACCCTGTGCTGATGTTTCATTTTTGTGTTGCTGTTTTTCAGATGGGAGTTTCTGTAGTGGATTCATCTGTTTCAGGACTTGGTGGCTGTCCCTATGCAAAAGGTGCTACTGGAAATGTAGCCACAGAGGATGTGATATACATGCTTAATGGCCTGGGGATCAATACAGTAAGATGTTTTTACTTTCTATTTATGACTTTTAGGAAAAAAAATAAAATTTCTAGAAAACATATGATACATAGTTTACAGCTGCTTGTGCTGTAAAATAACATGGTGAGCAGCTTTTGCGAACTTAGTGCTTTAACATGACTTGACACATAACGTGTCAATGAATGATATTGTCTTTTTTAGCAATTTAGAGTAGAATTGATTTGCTTATTTGACGTAATTTGAATAATCTCCCTCTCCCTACCTGGAGCAAAAGTTAGTAGCAGCTGCTTTGAGTCAATTGCTCTGCCTCAGTAACCACAAAAAATTCAGTACTGTAGACATGGCTCTAGAAGGCTTATCAGGTATACAGTGGAAAGACTGAGTGGACTTCAGCTTTTCTCACAGTTTTGGGTTTGGTTCACAGTACTTATTAATTTGTTGTCAATTTTTCTAGCTTCAAATTAAAAAAAAACACCCTACATTTGGAGCCCAAGCACAGGACATTGTTATTCTTCAGATACCTGCTTAATATATTTCAAAATTGTACAAAACTTGTTACTCTCTAGCAAGCTTCAACAGTCATTTTTAATTCCAGCCCTGTTCTTGGAGGAGAGGGTAGAGCATCTTATCTGCACTGAGCTGCATTTTAATGAACCTTACCAGTGAGCATCCACACCTCCAAAGCACACATTCAGTATCCCTGGCATGATTGGCAAGTTAATTATTCTGTATTCATGGGAACCAATGAATACTGTGTGCTCCAATGAATGTGTGCTCTTTGCTGTTCCTGCTGGCCACTGTTGTTCTGGAAATGTGACATAATGAATTTGTGCTAACTCAAGCATTATAGTGACTTTTTGTTTAATTGATACATAGACTCTGAGAGTTAAGTTCAAAGGAAAACATATAAAGAGCTGCCAAAACTGCAAAATGTATGGTTTGCATTTAAGCTCCTGCAGAAAGAAATTGAAATACCTGATGTCTGAAACATGAAGATTTGAGTTATTGAGGAGCTTATCCCTTGTTTCCAATTCATTGTGGTATACATACTGATGGAATTCCTTGACATAAAAGGACTATGGAACTTGTTTCTGAATTGTACTTTCCCTGAGCACTGTTAAAGGACATTCAGTGCTTTATAGAGTTCACTGTAAGAGTTCATCTGCTCTCATTTGTTATTTAGGGAATTCTGGGTAGATGTCAGACATCTGTTTAGAAAAGGTTCAATCACAAGTGTCCATTGCACAAGTGGACTGTTTTGAACTGTTTGTACACACTTTGGGATAGATGTTTATTTTTTTGAAACAACACAGTTCTTTGAAGCAAGGAGGAGAAATGCATTTCATTTTACATTGCTCTCCACCTTAGACAGGCTTTCAGTATAGTCTTCTCTTGGGCAAAATACCCATTGAACTTTCCAGCTAACTCATAGCAAAACAAAACAATTAAATAAAAATAATCTGTTTATATGAAATATACCTTGTTCTAGGCTTCTTGATAAGATTGATTAATCTGTTAATGATCTGATATCCAAGCAGGACTCTAGCTTGTCTTAAAGATTGATACCAAATCCTATGGAGAGAATCTCACCATCAAACACTTAGTTGTCCTTTATTTTGTTTTGGTGGTTGTTTTGGTTTGTTTAACTTTAGATTATGCAATAGCAAAACACAAAGCTTTGCTTCTGGAATCCTTTCTGGTCCATTAAATAAAGTGTTTTACAGGATGAGAGGCTTTGAGCCTCAAAGTTGTTACTTCAATATATGACCTTTGGTCTTTGTAGTGTTGGTTGGTTTTGGTACCATTGCCAATTATGTAAAATCATAAAATCAAATCTGTTAATATGTTCCTTTTTATATAATGGCACCAAATGAAATTATAATTGCTAATGCTGTCCATTTGCAAGGAGCACTTTCTCATGGCCATCTCAACTAAATCTCGACAAACTAAAGCTTTCAGTTTGTTGACTGAAGTCACTCAAAGTGGCAAGCAAAGGATGGACAGTATTTAACCCTACATTATTGAGTTCAGATTGACTAAATACATGAGTAATACAACAGTAATTGATTCTTCTTCAATACTATTCTTCAGAACGTGTAACCAAGAAGTGACCCGTGAAATTAATCTTCGGCAGGCTAAATGTGAAATAATTTTCAAGTCCATGGGAATTAATGAATTTTGCCTTTTGACAGAAGCTTTTCAGACTTAAGGCACTTATCCAAGTTCATAGGTACTATTGGAGGCACTTTTTTTTGTGTGTCATGCCTTGGTGTCAAGGAGTAATTCTGGATATATGGAGTGGTTGTTAAGTACACTTAGTATATTCTGAGTATCTATCTGAACACATATTATTTTGCCTGAACACCCTTACAAACATCTGCCATTACTCTTGTCCCATTCCCATCTGTGAGTCGTGCTCATCAATGCTAGGTTTTGTGCCCTCATTGTAATCCTCTTTGGTTCGCAACACTTATATAAGAAAGAACATTTAAAAAGCAGAGATGCATGTCTTCCATTTAATGAGTGTGAACTGTGAACATATGTTTCTTATCAACACATATGACATTATACAGTGTTACAGTGATGAAAACATGAATATTGGGTAGTTTGGGGAGTTTAATTTGACATCTTCCATAATCTAACTATCAAATATGTCTATGATGGTGTGTTGCTCATTTCTTCCTTGTTAAAAAGCACAGATGCATTATTTTTTTTTAGATAACTTTATGTGCAATAGGACTTTACAAACTAAACCTAAATAATGACCAATAAAGGATAAACACATTAAGCTGAAATTACTCTTGTTATAACTGTATTAAAATGAGACAGTTATAAAGGGATATCTTTAAGCTATATGATTTAGATGGTGCTGAACACTACAGCTGATTGGAAACTTTGAAGCATTATTTTTTTCAAATTAAAAATGTTTTTTATTATATTCCTGTTAAGTAATTTCTGTTTTCATTAGCATTTTTAGCCAATTCCAAGAGTGAAGAAGGCAAAGTTTACTGTAGAACGTGGAAATAAGTGCTATAACCACTTAAAGGGTTAGGTATTTAAATTAGGTGTTGGTGCGAACTTTAGTTCATCAATCTGGAAGTATGGTGAAAGTGTATTTCTGCTGCAATACACCTTGTACTCTTTAATGTTGAGTGACACCCTTCTCCCAGTCTTTGTGACTGCTCAGTGTCTTGGTAGTTCAAAGTCCCCTTTTACATCCCTTTTACTGGAACTTTACTGGCTTTCAAATTCCAACCTTTGGAGCAAGTACTTTTATCACTTATACATTCTAACTCTAAAACTTATACCCAAGTAATTCAGGAGACTGGTAATGAAGTCTTTTTGCCTCTTTAATCAGTGATCTGATTTAATTTTTACAGTCAGGCAGTAGTGATATGTGTCTTACGTTAGTTAAAAAGCAGTTGCTCAAGGGACATGTGCTTCAGCATGGGCAGATCAAGCAGCTGCAACTTCCTGCTCAGTTGTGCTAGCAATGTTAATTGTAATTTTGCATTGAAGGAATCTCCTTCAAGAAGAGGATTATATTTGCTCAAGAGAACACAGGAGCTTGTTTCTCCCTGAACTCGATTGCCAATGCAAGTATGTTTCCTCCAATTTCCTGAGCTGCAAAGGGGATACTTAGAAGCATGAATTTTCCTAGTGTTGGGTGATAAAGAAGTACAGCACATGTGTAGACACTATTTTTCTTCCAATTTCTTCTAGTTGTAGTTCCAGTTCCTTATTCCAGATTCTTTTGAGTCTGAAAGATATTGCTCCAGCATTTGGTCCACTGCTCTTAGGAAGAGAAATCACTCTCTAAGTGGTAAAACCTTCCGAACAACAGGAAGCTGTAACTATTCTGTAAATCATTGTAACTTCACTGATCTCTGTTACTGACCTATAACAAGAATCAGTCCCTTTGTTTGCAAAAATTAGACCCTGGAGCAAAAAAACTTGGAGCCTAAGCATTTTCAACATGTGCATTTATTATTCTTAACATTTTTCACCTCTTTTTTAGGGAGTAAATCTTTATGCAGTGATGGAAGCTGGAAACTTCATCTGCACAGCTTTGAACAAGAAGACAAACTCAAAGGTTGCACAAGCTTCCTTCAATACTGGGACTATCAAGTAAATGGGATTTTTTTCTTTGGCTTAATTGCATTTATCATCTACCTTGACCAAGGACATTTGTATCAGGAAAAGTAACATAAGAATACCACTTCAGCAAAATAGGTCTCAGATACAATTCTTAATTTTGGGAAGAGTCATTGTACTGTACTGTCTTGTCAAGAATTGTCTGATCTGTAAGTAAGAAATAAATGAATGTAGTGTAGAACCCCATGCTTGGTACTTCCACAGATGAGAAAAATTGAATTTTTAGTTCTTTTCAGGAAAACTGGATAGAAGCAATGAATATATAGTAAATTTGTAATCAAGATGAACAGTACAAGTACTTGCAGTAGATTATGAGACCCCACACTGTGTGTGGCCATTCTATTATGTGTTTTATTTATCGGAATATTTACTTTTCATTGGTCAAGTTATTTATCTCATGAACCTAGAGCCAAATCTGAAATTACTGTAAGAATTTTTTAGCAATAGAACTTTTTTTTTTGTTTGTTTAACATCTGTTAATTTATGGATGACTTTATCTTGTTCCAAGACATTGCAGTGAATGGCAGTCTGCCAGAGTCTTCAAATCTAATGTAAATTTCTGTATTCGTTACATATGTTAAATTTGTTGTAGTTGCCTTTTTTGGTCAACTTATTAAAACCTAATTATATGAAGCAAATAAAAATTGGCAAGGTTTTCAACATCATTCACGTTCCATGTAGTGTAGAAGGGGCTAAGTTTTCATCCAAGGTCCATCAAACAATTTGATTTTTCATTCTATTCTATAGGCTATGAATTGATTTATTTTGAGCTAAAGTATGCAGCTCTCAGTAGCACCTGATGAATTTTCTTCCACCCAAGGCCCTGTGAGCATGTTTAATCCACATAAACAAGATTTAGCTTCTCAAAGAAATAAAATGATGTCAGCCTTTGAAAAAAAAAAAAGCAGTTGTGATGCAAATGACCTTTTAAATATTAGTCTGAATGTCAAACTAGACAACTGATCTGAGACTGGGCTTGCTGCTCAGCCTGGAGAGATTTAAATGCACAGTTTTTGGGCATCTTAATCAATCGAACTATATACAGCACTGAAAAAGAACACACTTCCTAGTAAATCTCGTTGAAGTTGTGCCATTGGGTAGGATGGAATTAAAAATTCCTTAAACTAGAAGTGTGACAAGTTGAAAGTGTCTCTGGAACAGATTGTAGAGTTCTTTTCCTTGAAGATGGTGCTGAGGGCTTCAACTGTCAGCCAAGTTAGGTACTGGACAGATACTGTCCATTTTTTTTGGTAAATTTAGTAACTACAGCATATTAGATAAAAGCGAGTGGTTTCACTATTATCACAATGCTTGTGTTCAATAAAATACATATGTAGAACATAAGGCTGTAGAATAAAAGGACTAGCTCTGCTCAGTTCTTTGGGAGTTCTATGTTCTAAGTCTATGTTCCTAGCTACCATCAAGGCTTGCTTGCTTTGGCACTAGGAGAGTCAGCCTTACACTGTGGAGGAGTTTTCCAATGTGTCTCTGTGCACAGTGCATCCTAGGCTTCTCAGAATCTGGGCTGTCTGGTTTGCAGTTCCATGGCTCTTAACTCTCCCTGTGCAATGAAACTGGGTAGCTATTAAAACATGGGGATGAACAAGGTAAAATGTCTCAGTTCTTCACTGGATCTGTTTTAGAAACTACTTGGAAGCTTGTGGAGAGCCCTAAATGGTTTGTTATTTTATAATGATCTGAGCATTTAAAAAGATGAGCAGTCACATCTGGAGCCTGTTCTTTACCCACATATTCAGCTTCAACCACAAAGTGAGTTATAGTAATCTGGTGTGGAAGCACAGACAAACAGGGTTTTTGTCAGGATTGCGATGAGAAAGAAACATAGTGCCAGAAAAAAAACAACAAACAAACCCCCCAACAAAAAGCTAAACACACAACTCAGTGTTTATGTGCCAAAAATGCCACATGGGATGAATTTAGATCTGTGGGTCCAGGTGAGCAGTCCCTATAAAATCCTTGTTTGCTTGTAATGTGACTGAGAATCCTGAGACATCTCATGTTCTCCCCCTGAATTTTTTTGGGCATGTAAAGTGCTGCTGCTCTGCTTTCCTGTAATGGCATCATTTTGACTGTGCAGAACATTTTGACACCTAATCTTTGGTTTCACAAAATAGGCACATATTGCTCTAAAGATTAAGAGCTACATCCCTTCAAAACATCAAGACATGGGATGATGCTCTCCAGTGCTTCTGACTTCCTAGATCTTTATGCTTCTATTCAGAGTGATCCATCATTAGTGGTGTCTGCTATGGTGTCCCAGAGTGACAGCTGATTGCTGTCACTGCACTCTGAAGTAGTCCTCTGGCTGGAAGGCTCGTATCCAGGTCTTTGGCTTCCATGAGCAGGTGTTCTTATTGCTATGTCAGTATAGAAATTATATAGATATTTGTATTTGTGGAAAGCTATCAAGAAAAAGCAGCAGAGTCTTGAATATAATGATAACACTGTGAGGACATGCTGTATCCCTCTCTGTTTTGCTATAAGTGGTGAAAAGGCGTAAACTCTGGGCGCATGTTGGAGGGAAGAAGTAGTGACTGACTGACCTTGCCAAGTCTTACTGGAATTAATTAGATGTACAGAGACATTTATTGCTCAGCTTTGGAGACTTTCCTCCCTATCAAAGTCACTGGAAAGATCTCATAGAACATTACAAAGATCACCTTAATATGCCAAAGCCATGGAGTATGCAAACTGGTGTTCCTGGGGCAGTCTTTGGTCTATGCTCTGGTCTTAACCTGTGAAGGTTCAACAGTTTACCACTGTCATATTGCTGGAATTTTCTTTAGTACTTTCACTGTAATTTTTCTTTATCCAATGTTGTTGGCAATAGCTGGAAGAGGAAATGCTGGATTCTTTGGCTAGTCAAGATATCACATTGTTCTAAAGGTATGGCTGAGTTTTTTTTGGAGAAAAAATTGAGCAGTTCCAATAGTATGGGCATAATCATTCTTCAGTGCCTTTCAGAAGACAGCAATGATCTGGATACCTTACATGGATAATGCTAATGTCTTTCAGCAGCACTTGCTTTGAAGTTTAAACTTTTATGTGTTAGGGCAACTTGGCCCTGGATCAGCCTTTAATGTTTCATTTTCATGTATAACCAGTGTTTATGGAAAGAAGAACCTAAATATTCTGGTCTTGAGAGTAAGTCCAGAGAGGCTTTGGCTAATTTTCTTCTCTTAATAGCATCATTTGAGTTCATAAAACTTTTATTATTGTATTAAGGAGTCACAAAATGAAGACTGCAAGTCTGTGAGGTAAAGTTCTTATTTGGCATCAGTGCTGTTGAAATGAAATAATAATTGTCCAAAGAGTTAGTGTGAATATATAAGATCTGCCTATTTTTTCACTGAGTTATTTTTAATGGGTAAAAATATAGTTTAGTTAATGTGATACCTGAAAATCAGTATTCTCTGCCACTGAATTTTTCTGATTTCTGACACTGCCTTAAGTTCTCTTCACTGATTGTGAAGTATCTAGAAAAGTGACAAAACAATATATATATATCTGGAGAAGTAAATGTAAGATATTTGCTTTCCAGTTCTTGATTTGCTGATCAATGCTTTTGTTATATTTTTGAAGATTATTTTTCTCTACAGTCCTGCCGCAATGTAATGTTGATCTTCATTGTTGCAATAACGCAGCAGGCAGAAGGATTACAGCCAAAGTCAATTTAGTCCTTTGAAACTGATGTCAAAGAGATACTATGTTTGTTAAGGAATTGTCATGTATCTTCTTGGTTAAATGCATTTGTGATTTTGCAATATGTGGTGTTAAAGCTGAAATAAAATCTGTCTCAGTATTTACTGAAACCGATATGCTCATGTATTATGCCAGATTCAGCAGCTCTGACTAACCAGCTCATGCATACAGCATTAGCAAATATAAGGTGCCACTGACATGTATGCCTGTGTTGACTTTTGTTACCTTGCAATCCATTTTGAGTGCTTTTTCTTAGGATTACCTCTTTATCTGGTGTCCTTGTGTGTTTTTATAGCAGACAAATCTCTTTTAAGTTACTAGGGAAACATTTCTTTCCTGCATTAACTAAACATTAAAAGCTACAGCCAGGAATGGAAGTAAGGAGTTGAAAAAATTCAATGAGGCATTATCTAACTTCACATGTTCCAATGCAGAGTAGAAATCTATGCCCTTTAAGTGATGTCAAAGACTCCCTACACACTTCATGGGAGACTGAATGACTTCAGCATGTGGTCTGAAACATCAACATGTTGATCAGGGAGATTTCTTGGCAAACTCAACAGCAAAATTCCCTACCCCGTGCTACTATTCAAGCGCCTCAACATGAGCTGCAGTTACTTATCTTCACTAGCTTAAATTCAGAGGTTAGTATTTTCCAGGGTGGAAAAAGAGTCACAGTAATTTTTTTGAAAGAACTGAATAGTGTTCTCTGTTCTACGGCACCATCTTGGGGGCGGTGTTGGTGTTGCTTCCATCCATCTTCTGTTTTACTGCAGTACCTGGATGCAGTTCCCACAACAGCCTGAAAAGGCTGAGCTCACATATGTCTGTTCAAGCAGCTTATTCTCTCTCCACACAAACAGATGAGAATGGGCAAGAAAAAGGAATCCCATGGCCTTACCCAATATGACCTGTGCCCTTGAATTCCAAAGCCGTCAATGAAATTTAATTTTCCTCATCTGGGAAGATGCCATATTTCAAGGGAAAAGATTTTAATGATGAAGCTTTTACAGAAATACTGCTTTTTCTTCCACTATGGTTGGACTCAAAGGTCTTTTCCAAACGAAAAGATTTTGTGATTCTATGATCACAAAACTGTTCAGGAAGCAGTTGGACCAATAATGGCCACTTGAATACAGATCATCCCAGCAGAAATATCTTTATTTAATAACTAGCACCTAGATACAATGGATAGAATACAGTATCACTAGGAAATATAAATCAAAATAATACTTTTTACATGTATAATAGAGGAAGTGTACTTCTTCCATAAAGTATTTATGTCATCTGCAATGAAGAAAGCCTGTAAAATTAAAGAAGCAACACAATAGCCACGAAATACCTTGCTGTTTATCAGTGTAACTCACATACATACCCTCAGTTTCAAATATATTTTACGTACTTGTCTAAGCACAAATAAAAGTTGGGTTTCTAGTGTTCAAATATAAGACAATTGGAAAACAAGTTTCAAACGCAGAAGGAGATTTTTGGTTTTGAGGTTTAATTAATTTAAATGGATCTCTACAAATTCTGAGACATGGAGGCTTCAGCATTGCATCATTGTTTTTTAAAATCAGACTGAAAGTCAGCACAGGGTTCACATCATAAGTACATTTCCTATATAAAGAAATGTTTTTACCCAACACTGATGGGAACATATTCTCAACAGTATTTTCAGTTTGAGCTTTTTCTACCTCACAGTTTTAAGATGAAGAATATGAATATACCACTTTAAAATACCCACATGATGGGAGGCAAGATAAATGCTGTAAATTGCTGGACTGCTGAAGGAGATCTTTTTGATTAGCAAACTAACTGCACTTTTCTGTTTCTGTGTTTTTGTTGATTTAGTAATGACAGAACAGTTAATTGCAAAACAAGGAGGGGTTTTTTTTTGTTTGTACAGGCGATAAAGACAAAATAAGGAATGTAATAAAATTTTTAAATTTTTAAACCTATGCCCAGTAGAACTGCACACTTAAGATTTTGCTCTCACGCTAATAATTTCACAAAGTAAGTAGCAAAATTCACATCCCTGCTTTTCAGATCACATAAGTTTTTAGCCCTAGACCAGTCATCTGTTATGGTCAAAACTGGAGCTGAGTTACAGTTAGTAAAAATTTAAACAAAACTAAAATGAATCACATTCAAAATTAATTAATCAGATGTTATTATAAAAAGACAATACAGTTGAATAAGAAATGGCTGTGCATTCTCCTGTGCTCACCAGAAGCAGATTGTTACAAAGATTTAATAAAGACCACTCATTGGTAATAAATAGAAGCTTAAATCTAGCCAAACAACTCAGCTACAGAGAGAAATCCAGAGCTCATAGTGGGGTCCAGAATGGTGTGTTAGGGACCATGACTCCCAGTACAGTGCAAGGGGAGAATAAGGCACTTCAGGTCTTGCCTAGAGACAATGAATAGGAAACACAGATCATGAGATGGGTCATAGTTTCCCTCTTGAGATGCAGGGACTTCAGCCCCAAGAAAGTGGCTCTCTCCACTGAGCATTCAGACCACAAAATGCTTTCTAAACTTATTGTATTCAAAGTGGGAAACCTTACTAATTTCTTTGAGAAGCATATTGGAGAAGAAATAGTAGCAGTTCCAACAACAACTTTCTGGGGTCAAAGCAGTAATCCACATAGTCTTTTTAGTTCTGAAAGGGGTTGTAATCCTGATCTCCAGACCACAAGTGCTCCACTGTAAAACTATAGGCATCCTACCCATGACTGCTGCCTTACAAATACCACCTCAGGTACTTGGTACCTGGGAGCCTAGTGTACAAACCTGCCATATGTGCTTTCCATCAGCTTTTTAAAATTTTTCTAAGTGAGATTAGAAGAGTGGGCTTCAAAGATTGCCACCTCTTATACAGCATTTATACTGTCATGTGCATCTAAAACTGTAGGAAATGTGCAGGTCATGACAGATCTGTGAATCTATGCAAATAAGAGAGAGAATGCTTCTAACTTTTTTTTTAATAGCTTGTGACAAGTTTAATGTGAACTAATAAATATAAAAATATTTTGTATGCTTAACTACAAAATTCCATAATTTATAGTAGTTTTTCTAATATATATTTTATTATAGCATATGTACAACAGGCTGGCTTTCAAGAACAGCCTTAAAAAACATAAGCAACAGAGTAGTTCATCTATGACTTTTATAATGGGCCATAAATGTTTCAGAAGAATGGTCTGGCGAGGGACTTCTTGACTCATATTTTGTTCTGCAGGCTCTGAAAACAAAGAATGTGCATGTATTTAACAATAAACTATACAGCTTTTGGGTTGAACTTTGGCTTAATTGAAATCAGTGGCAAAATTCCTCTCTTTATGATGAACACTGTGGTATATAAGGATTCCCTTCTTTGTTATTAATGCACTGTTCTTTCTTCCATTCTCTGTATTCTTTAAAGCTGAATTTTATTTATATGCTGATATTCTTGTAAATGCAAAACTAAAGAGAAAGCCTCTGTTCCCATATATTCTTGATTTGCCTTTTGCATTTTTTTGTATGATTCCTCTTTGATCTGCCTCTGAATTTAATAATGAAATTTGACTCAATATCCCTCCCACTACAAATAGCTCCTGCTACATCATGTTCTGTTACCTATCATCTGACAGTATAATTCTTGAAATCTGGCCATTTAATTTAGTCCAAGAAAATGTATCATTTAAGAAAAGGCCATGTTCATTTAACTAAGTGAATGCACATTTCTGTTTTTGTACCAAGCATTGGTGTATGGGCAGTTTCTCATATGTGGCGGGGAGTGGGGGAAGGATGGTGGGGGTGATGTGTGTTGTTTACAGAATCCTATCAGCAAAAATATTATTTGGCAAGAATATTAACTACAATAGCAGCATTCACGGTTTAGGTTCTAAATACATTATAATGCTGAATATTCTCATTTCCTTTTTGCATTACTGTTGCCTGCTATGGGGCTAGGAAGGTAGCCTCACAGAATTTTTGAATTCAGATTTCACCTTCCCCTGCCATGGGACAGGAAATGAAACCTCCTGAAGCCTGGGATCTCTGCATGAATGGAGGGCATTGTAGATATGCATCATATTTCACTTCTCCCTGCTGACATCCACAATGTCAGTTCTTTCCATCACTGGGGCATACTGGACTGTTTTTAAAGACAAATGCAGTGTCCACCTCTTAACTAAGTCAAAACATTTTATTTTCTGGTTTTCCAATTTCCTAGAACCAGTGATTAATATCCCTATCAAATTACCTGATCTTTAGGAGAGTCAACAGGACTATTCCTAGGATGAGAGCTATGCAGGAGGAGTAGGCAATAATGTAGACTGTTTCACCTATAAGTAAAAATCATAAAACAGACATGAAACATTTACTTTTTCAGTAAGAAGAATCAAATCTGAGATCTGAATTGGAATACATACACATGTAAGCTAAATTAGTTATCAATTTTGACATAAGTAATTAAAAGGAGGAAAACCACTTAGATGGTATTCTTTCTTTGCCAGTTGGTACAGACTTCTTTTAGTAAATACCAGCTCTGTACACGTCATACGTGTAGCACTACCTTTTACTCTACTCCAGGGGTACAGCTTGTTATTCTGATTTGTGTTTGGGAGTATTCTCCCTATTGATTTTAAAATGTTAATTTTATTCTGTGTATCATAGCAGACCTAGCTCCTACTTACATACTTGACTTCTTTACCTTTTCCACATATTACAATAATTACAGTGTGCAGCAATACTTAGTCTAGAAATTCATGTAAAAGGGGATCTAATATTGTGTTTCTGGGCCCCATTCCCGTGGAGTTTCCTCTTAGGCTTCTCACCAAATCACTTAGGTGGCTTATGTGCTAAAAATTCCAAGCGTTGAAAAACTGGGAGCTGTTTCAACTTTTGTTTTCCCAATGAGGAGCAACTTATTTTTCCTAGAGGAATGAATCCATTAATTTTGATCAAATATTCTGAAGGAAATGCTTCAGTTGAGAGTGTAATGTAAGCCCTGGACATGGGATGGGGAGGGGTGGAGGTTAGATGACTTGACAAGAGGGCACAAATGCAGAGCTGCAAGCATAAAACATGAGACTTTTCTGTGACCTTCCTATTGCACTGATTCTGTCTGTTTATACAATCAAATAAGTTTTGTTTACATAGAAACTCAAATGCAGAGTGCCTTACACATTCTCGAGCTGCTCCACCTTACATAGCTGGTGAAATATTTGCTGAGGAAGAAATGGATTCTGGGCCTCATCACTTATCTGGGCTGTGGGAAGGCCAGTCTTTGAGAAGGCTGGTCTTTGAATAAATCATCAGTTATTATATATTCTGTGTGTTGTTTGTGCATATGCACACAGAACCCTTAAATGAGACATTTCTGTATACACTACATATATGTAACAGATGTAGCATATAGTGTAGTACAAACACAGGCTGTATGGATTCTGGAGCAGCTCCAGTAGGAGAGAGCAAATATATATTCTACAGGAAGACAAGGAAAGAGTTGAAGAGGGAGTTAGACCTGCATGGCTTTTATTGTAGGATGGTGCTCACTTTTTCTCAGAAACCTGTCCTAAATTCAAGTTTTTCGATATAAGAAAAATGAAAGCAATGATTGAACCACAACAAGTTGCATACCACTTATTGCAGCAACCTACTGAAACATATTTAATATGGCAAATTTTTGAAGAAAGAGGGGTGAGGTCTACCTCTGTTTCAGAGCAAGACTGCCAAAAACATGTATTAAAAAGCAGATCAGCAGTTGTCCTACCTCTCGAGTTGCAACATTCCTTTAAGGTGAAAAGTTTTTGCAAAAGAGTCATTTGTAGGCATTTTTTTGTGTCAATTGTACACACAGTCATTTGTAAATAATTTTTACAAGTGCAGGAGCAGTTGTAGGGGCAATGGTTTCCCACTTTTTTGAAGAAGACGTGAATTTCACACGTTTTAGGCACATTAGTACATTACTTATCACAATGGTAGGAAAAATTATTATACCTTACAAATTATTAGGAGTAACAGTCATGGGTGGTTAAAAATGAGCTAACACATTTTCACCAAAACATTGTGATATTTTTTCTTATAAAATTTGTAAAAGGTGTTTCATTTTGATAAAACACTCTGAAAGGATCAAATTAAATAAAATGGGGCTTTTTGTTAAAATCTTAAAAAGTGGTATGTATTTGGTGAATTACTGATAAAAGAGATGTTAATTCAGTTCTATTAGGAACAAAAGAAGGTTATTAGTGTTGAGATCATATTAGAAACCAAATATTTTTCATTCCTGCAGAGAAGTGAGGAAATTTTTAAGGCTAGGAGAGGGCAAAATCTGGTGCCCAAAGAGCTAGATCTTCATTTTATATATTCTTTGTGATTTGGTGAATGTGCAGAGACTGAGTCAGCGCAAGCGGAGAGCTGGTATTTCCATGGGGCTGGGAGGTGTTGGGAGGGCTGCTCTGGGCCATGGAGGTGGCTTGTAGTCATGAGAAACTCATGGACCTTCTCACCTCTGGGCATGTCTATAGCAGGGCCACCATATCTGCATGTTGTATGTCTTGCCCTTTGTAGGGTGAGCTGCCCACCCGAGGGACACAACGACTGGGGCTGTAGATACCACTGAAGCGCTAGCTGGAGCTGTCTACACAGACACACGGACATTTCCTGTCATGGGGTTCGGTAGAGGGTAGGGTCAACACCTGGAACAATTAGTGGGATTACACTCTATTGTAAATCTGCCTGCTTCTGTATACATAGTGCATATTCATGGACACAGATAAATGCCAGCTTGTGCTCAGAGGTTTCTTAGCTACCCGCAGCCTGTCACAGGCTTTTTTTCTACATTTATAAAACAGTCAGAAGGACAATGTTTCTTCCCTTACAAATTAAAGTCACTGAAGCTGAACTAATCTCAGTTCCCACAGCAGCTGGTATAATTTTAGATAAACCCTGCCAATTACTGGTTTATCTAGATACTCAGCACAGCAAAACTCCTCAAAAGGAAATACATGATAACACTACAACTTAAGATGAAATAAGATTAATTTCAGCAGTCTTGGGTCGAGCCCAATTTTATTGTATCTCACAAGAACAGGATAAGTGTACTGTATTTCTCACTTTCTCTTCTGTTAATAAAACCACAAACCAAACAACAACAACAAAAACAATCAAACCCCCTTTAGCTCCAGAGCTCTGTGCTGATGAAAGTAAATGCTTATCTTCACACATGAATGATTTTTCAAATTAAAATGTGGGAAGCAATCTTAAATTATGTGTATCTGTAAAATCATGGAGATAATTTGCATAGAATAAAGTAAAAACCAGACTGAAAATGCCTAATTAGGTAAGCAATAACAGCATGTTTGGAGAAATTTTGTTTGATTTATCACTTTTTGATGTTGTTTCCAAAATGACATAAAATTCTGGCCCCATCTAAGCTTATAGCAAAAGTCTCATTAACTTTAATATGGTCATGACTCTGCCCACATCACATCTTGTTAAACAAGTATTATCAGCCCACAGATGACTACGGTGGCCTGTTCCCCCCTGAAAATGTGAATGTGTTTAAATCCAGTCAAAATTTTTATACTAACTTGGTATCATATTTTTCACCAAAAGCTAGAATAGTATTTTTTAAACTTCTGTGGTTCTATATATTTGCAAACATATTTGAATATGTTTAGATTTATTGTGAAAGACAGCTTTTACTAAAGAAATTTTTTTGCTTTTTTTAAAATAAGGCTATTTTTGAACAATAAAATTTAGAAAAGTTTAAGAAATACTGAGTTTTTTCTGACCGTGGTCATCTGTAGATGGTCATTCATTTCAACTGGTGAAAGAGTTCCTTGTATCTTTCAATGACAAAATAAGTAACAACTTCTTCTAAGATTCTAATGTAGTGGCATCATCAGATTGCATCTCCTGCTTTCCAAGCAGAAAATAGCCAAGAAACAAATATTTTCAAAAGTCTTCACACACACAAAAGGCCTTACTTGACAACTTAACGGTTTTGCTTCTGCACCCTTAGATTCTTCTTGGGATTTGATTTCAGTAAAGATAAATATTCCGTGAAGATGGTAACTCCTTTTGCATCCTAAGTAATGCACATTTACTAGCATATGAATCTATGATACTGGGTTAGATTTTTTGGCAGTGGGATTTATGAAACAATTGGCAATATGGTTTTTATCATCAGGTAGATATCCTGAATCGAATTCTTCTTCTTGACCCGGCTTCCTATGAGACCTTTACGGTTTAGAGAGTTCCCATCTATTACATGACAGCTCCAATAGAAGTAATATTTTATTGTATGGTTTGAGATGGTCAGCATTAATTTTATTTTTTTAAGGCCATCCAAAGTTCTGTTAAGACTTCAAGGAAAGTTTTTGGGAAAGTATTCAGACTTCAGAGGGAACAGAATTATCTGGGTCCAGGCCACTTTTTGCAAATACTTATCTGAATCTCTGAGGGAAATATATAATACATTCTACCCACTGAAAAGGTCTGCAGTTAGAACTAGTCACAGGGGTGAAATATCCCATATTTTGCATTTTATCACTTTCTTTCAGGATTTCTTGTATTATGACTTGACACTAGAGTCTCATTCCAGCTAGAGATTCAGGCTCCCTCTGTACTTGGCAAAGAGAAGTCAATACTTCCAACAAATGCAATCCAAAAAGATTGGATTAATCTTCCTTTGAGGGTCCCTGACTTTCTTCTCTGGCTACACAGAACACTTGGATGACATGCATGATTCTTAAGTAATTTTAATGCTAATTCTAGGGCCAAATATTTAATTATTCACATAGCAGTCTCAGGAATCCCATTCCCTTAATTTATTTTTATGCTTCCCAGGTTGCCCACTTCAGCGATAGTTGAAGGATGGAGAGAATAGAAGTCCCTTCATTTTGCACTGCATGCAGAGATTTAATTACTTTTTTCACTGTTAAAATTTTGTGTTCTGTATGAACAGCCCTGGAAACTAGTTGTTAGTAATGTCTAGAGTATTGTAATCTGTCCTACACAAGATAGAACAGGTCATTCTCATTAGAGTTGATATTTGTGCATTAAATTCTTTACTGTTCTCATTCTGTAACTGGGTTTCTTAAAAGGAAATACAAAATAATATTATTTCAGAAATGAGAAAATTTGTTTATTAATTCAATATCCTTTAACTTTATGTTGCTTAATTGCTTACTGTAAATGCATGGAAAGAAAAGCAGATACAGCTCTTCAGCCCATGGGATATCATGATCCACAACTGCACGCCCTTCTGTTGTACAAAAAAGAAAAGTCTGATGGAGTGTAACACAAGCCCCTCCTCAGACCACTTACTATGGCTTCCTAATTTTGCTACTACAAAAGTCAAGAGAGATAGAAGTAGGTGTGCCATCAAAGCTAATAATTTGTATTACGCATTATGACTACTCCTTTCTGATGACTGTACAGAGTCAGGCTCTGGCAGGCTTAATAGCTTAATTTCCCCCAATTAGAACACAGTGATTGTGAGACATCTATTTCAAAACCACTTATCAGAGAAATTGGTTTAGTCTCATTAGCTTTATTTTGTGGTTATATAAGCTAAGCCAAACAGGTAGGGAGCTATCTGTGTTGAATGGGGGAACAACAAATCGAGCTCACTTACCTGAAATGACCCAAGTGACCAAGTCTTTAGTCCTTTCTGTCATACATGAGGAATGTTTCAAGACTACCTCTACAGAAATCATGGAGCACCTTGCCCAAACTCACCATTAATTGCAGAAGAAAGGAGCTGTGCTCCGGAAAGCTTTCCCCCTGGTATTCCTGGATTTACCCAGCGAAAATCATTCTTCTGGAGGGAAATTTGACCTGAATATTGGAAAGAAATTATCCATTCAAAATATTACTGTAAAAGAATTTAAGCGAATATTGCTGTTTGATATTTTGATAGTAGTCACAGAATTTATAAAGATAGTTTCTAAAAATTTGGTTTACTGATACTCAATGAACAAATTGAATGCATAACAGTTCTTCCTTTTCCATCTCAGTTAAATCTCTAACATAGTTTGCCTCATGGGGGACAAGTATGCTTTGAAAATATTCTCTGCCTCAAAACAGCTTAAGCTCTCTTTTCACATAAACTATTTTAAAAAATAGGCCCACCAGAAAAATTGAGCCCATCAAACCACTATAAAAGTGATGAGAAATGGGCTGTAGTAAGAAATAATTTCCAAAATAGGGAGTTATTCTCTAACTGAGTTGCTAGACCTCAGTAATTTTTTTCACAAAGACCTATCCTCTTAGTGGGCATAATTTCATGAATATGTCTGAAAATATGTATGTTCCGTAGAAGTGAAAAATCGCAGGTTTACCTAAGTAGAACTGTTTACAGAGCAGGAGGCTAAATCATGCAAGACTATGCATTGTCATTCACATGAACTCTAAACTGAAAAATTTTTATTCCCTTTAGGAATGAAAACAATATAAGAAAGGCTCACATTTGCAGTCTGGAATATTGTCCAAATGACAATGGATAAACCTACCTGTAATTTTTTGTTTTTCTGTGACATCCAAAAGTACAACCCAGAGTTAAAATATTTTGGAAACTTAAATTTTTGCTTTCTATCATGGGCATTTTTGCTTATTCCTGTTGTGACACCAATTCTACATTGGCACTGATTCCCTCTGTGCTTCTGCCTCATACAGCAGCCAGTTAGTCACAATTCTTGCCTTTTACTGAGTCTGCAGCAAATGTGATCCTGTAAGCACAGCTTGGAAAGCATCCACTTGTAGCAAAGGCAGTGCTATACAAGAGTAGGAAGATGAGATGGTGTCAACACCACTTGTGGGTCTGTTTACATCTAGAAGAAAAGATCCCTTTTCCTAGCCCTGGGGATTTTCCTATTCAGAAAGACCCGAGTGTTAAAAATCATTGCCACTGTAAGACTGAAAGTAATCTGAAGTTCACCACCAGGTCAAATGAAACAGTTAGCAGAAGGGGATGGGTGGCATCTGCGACAGAGTGGTCATCCCTCATCTCTGAACTACAATGCAAATAATGGCATTAAAACTCTGCTTATAATAAAACCCATAGTCATCACCATCAACAGTTTAGCTGCATTACAACTAGACATCTAGGAAAAAAACAGCAATAACATACAAGTGTTCTGTAAAGTAGGTACTGATATTTTACTCAGCCAAGGGCCCTGGATCTCTAAACTGTTTTTGTTTAATTACCAGAAAATTGTTACACCACGGGAGCACATAAGGCTCTGTTCTTCAATATCAACTAGATTAAAGAAGTTTCAATCACAAAAAAACTCAAACCATTTTATCCCAAGACTGCTTCAGGGAATGGCAAAAGCTCATGAGCAATTATTTGATTATTCTGACATAAGGATCATCTTTTTGCTTTGAAGGTAAAGAAATAACTAACACAATAATGTCTTTATTCATTTGGACCATTAAACAAATAAATAACATTCATCAGCAAAATCATTGCCAGTAGTCTCGAATCTGTGTTATCACTTTTCCAGGGGAGTTGTTATATGATTTTTAATATTTTTTCAGAGAATGGATTTGAGTAATTATTAACTAAACTAAGAGCAGTGTTTCAGCAACTTTATTTTGATTTCTGGGTAGACTTTGAGTGACAAGAAAAAAATTACACCCTTATCAGTGGTAACACTTGGGTCACTAAAACTAAAAAAGCAGTCAATTCCTTCCAATGAAATGAAGGCACACAATTAATATATGTTTTCAAAAGACAGTCCATCAGATAGAACTATGAAAGAGCCATGCTTTTTATTGTAATCTTTAGATATATTTACCTCTACCAAGATAATTTAAGAATATATATATAATTACATGTAGAAGATGACTGGCACAGGGTATGATGCACTAGCAAATAATATATCCTATGAGGATTTATATATCAAAATAGCTAGTGTGATAGATCAAAGATTTGGGGAGAAAAGGATACTTTGGTCTTTGATCTGCTCGATGGACCAGATATTTGGATGTAGCTGGAGCATTGCAGAGGTGGCAGGTGAAGGTTCAGGTTCAGTTTTAGACTGCATGAGTCCAGGAACCACCTATGATGTAAAACTACTCTCTGATGTGACCCATGGCTCAAGAAGTGGGAACAAACAGGAGCTTGGTTTGAAGGCACACTCCTGATTCAGAGTAAAACATTAATATTTTCTCCCATATTGCCATTTATTCCATTAACAATTCTCTCTTAAGCAAAGACTTGGCAAGAACCTTTATATTTAACAAAAATAAGTAGCCGACTTAGCACACAAAAGGCATTACTGGTTCTGAGAAAGTACATAGATTTCATCTGACTCGAGCCCAGTGTTCTTACTGAAGAGCAAATCCTAAAGTCTCCATTCCTGTTTAAGGTCCTATTTAAATAAATGAAGTTATTTTCTGTGGAATATTGCTAAATATGTGTAAGGTATACTACTATTTAGACTCCAAAAAGAAAAGAAAGAAAAACAACATACTACCTCATATTATTTGTAAAAACAGTATTCAGCATTAAGGCAATGACAGAAAGGCGTTAGACTTTTCTAATTTCCATATTAATGTATTAACCCCAGAAATTATTGTTTTGTTGTTATTCCAGAAAATTCATGTCATGAGACATGTAGTCAATTCCACTAGTTTAGTAATAAAACAATTTTTTCCCTAAACCAGAGGAAAAAACTGTATATGCAATTTGCAGCTATAAATCTTGCTGAAATCAGTGGTAGCAAAGATACAGTAAAGATTTGGTGTAAGCCAGCATCTTAATACTCTTTAAAACTATTCTGTAAAGTTTTATGTGTTACTCACGTAGCTCACTGAAGCAGGCTTTGCTGTAAAGCATGTGATGGAAGAGCTCGCACAAAGACTGCTCCATGGGAGGCAGATTCTGGCAGGTACACTCCATGTGCAGCATCATGCCCCAGTTACTAATGAAGGCTGCTTTGCAATCAGCACTTGCAGAACAGGGCATGTCATCCTTGAGTAAAGTTTCAAGACAAGCTTCATCATCATAGCATTTTTTTGTCACGTGTCTCCAACACTTTGACCGAAAAGTTGTGTATTTTTTCCTGGTGGTGGTGGAAAATCAGAAGAGTATACAATGACACTTTAAAAATTGTGATTTCAAGAAAAGGCATTTAAAGATTAGCACCAAAAGAGAATGTATCTCCAAGTTATGACATTAGCCTTGAAAAATTCCAATATTCAGTGATAGCTGGCCTAAATTCTGCTCTGATTTTTAGAAAAAGCAACTGCTCTTCTAATGGAGATTTTTCCAGAAAAAAATAGTGTGAATTCCAACAGTCTCTGGTACTCAGAGAAGAAATGTGGATAAAGGAATTAGAGCAGTCATCACTATGAAACCACACCTAATGGATCAATTTGTTGGGCGGTGTGAAGGAAGAATGAACATTCAAACTATTTTACATTAAATAATCTACTTCCAATGTCAACCCCTTGTTCCCCCAAATGCTAACAAAATATAGAATGCCCAAGGCTCAGGAAAGTGTAAAAGTAATTCAATTGAACTTAAATTGACTAATTAACTTTAATTGATAGCTGAGATATCTTACATAAAGAAATAACTTGTTTCCCAGGTCCAGTATCTCAAATTATTTCAGTTTATTCACCCTTAGGATGGAATAAAATTGGCCTTTAATGCTCTGTATATGGCAATACAAAACATCTACTATAAATTAATTAAGAAGTATGTAGACATTAATTAGAAACACATTTAGCACTTACATTAAATGTTAGGGGATGGTAAAGGTAAACTCTTTTATATTGTACTGTAAGATATTAAAACATTTTTCCTTAATCATAAAATTACATTATTAATTTGCTGTTGATACTGTGTAGTGACTGAAAGCAAGTCACATGGAAAAGCATGGACTGTTACAATACTGTCTGGGAAATTTCTGTCAATATTTTTGTTACACAAACCAAGGTTTCAAAGCAGATGCCACCTCTGTTCTAATGAATTATTTTTATTCACCTCCTGGTTCTTAGATGTGGCTAGCCATAATTCACAGACTAATTTTTCTAATTATAGGAACTTATTGTCAATGACAGGAAACATTAATGTTCCAAAATTTCAGGAAATTCAGCAGTTTTCAATTATGATATTACATGATTAAACATGTACAGACATACATTTGTAGCCCAATTCTTTTGACATAAAAAGAGGCAATTCCCACTGACATCAATCTGAATAATCTGCACAAAACCAAAATAATCTCTTGGCCTCCTGGTTAATTTGAGCCCTGCTTTGAGGTAAAATTTAGGTCTAATCCACAAGGGATCTGGTGACTACACTGAAAATCAAAGCGGGCCAACTGACCATCCCCAAATGATGATGATTAAATAGAACTACAAATATGGGCTAATCCTGTTGCATGCTTTATAAATATAAAATCTTGAAAGGGCATTATTCCTTATAAGTTTGATGGTCTGTACATGTTTCAGGCCAGCTTTTTGCAAGTATTAATATGCTTTAGATGGAGAGAGTAAAACAAAAATTTTCTGAACAGGCCATGCTGGTTGTATGACTGTTGGGTACAAAGGGTCAGACTCTGCGCTCGAAAAACTAATTACTTTAACCAAACAAACTTCATCTGGTCTGCTGCACAACTTGGGCAAACTGCTGAAGGGCAAAGGTGCAGAGGGGCAGGTGTTATCTCAAGAAAGTGGTAATGAAAATGTGCAACAGTGTAGTTTGCCCAGCAGAAATGGTGTTAAGTGTCATGATGCAGGCAGAAGAAAAGGCCACACAAGATTCCATACCTTTCTGAAAATTAATCTTTTCAGTTTACTTGTGGAATTACTTCTGGAATTGCCCCAGTTCATGCAAACATTTGTGAAGATGTCAAACAGAGCAGTTGTAGTGCAGAAAATAATTATATATGAGATATGTAGCATATATAAAAATGGTTTGAACAAATCATTGTTTAAAAGCACGGTACTGTACAAAATACTTCTTCTGCTCACCTGCACAATTCATTCTCTTCACACATGCGGATTACATTCAGGCATGATGGGGGTGGAACTGCAGTAACTGCACAGGGCTTGCCATGGAGAAGTTCTTTGGCTCTGTGGCATGATTCATCATGCTGGATACAATCACAAAATATCATCATTTGGGCGACTTCAAAAGGCATGTTTTGATAGAAGAACTTTATGGCTGCTTGACATTCTTCCATGTTGCACTTCTTATTTACTGAGCAAACTTTAAGGTACAGGGACAACTGTTTGTTACATACTTCGTCTTCAACACACTCCCTGTTCACATCCAAACACGTTCTGTTTGTTGAGTATGCTAAAAAGAATAATAGCTTTTAAAATGAAATCACATGAAAATTTTTCTCAACTGATGGCTGGTAGTCATCCTGTGTTTAACATTCACTTCTGAAAATTCTGACCCAGCTCCTTTTAAGCCTATTGTGTAATCTTCATATTTCTGTCTTCCACTGCTTGGCCATCATAAGCAGCCTTCCTAAAAGTGCTGAAATCTCCAGTGCGCAGTCTTATGATAGGCTATGTAATAAGTAATGAAGAAGAGAATATAAATGGCATTTTTGTGCTTTTAAAGTTAGTTTAAATAAGTTAAGACTGTGCTATAAACCTTCCAAAAATATCTGAACAATTCTGACCCTGAAATGTTTATAGGGTAGCAATTGCTTCTGTAAATTTAGCAGGACCACAGTTGTTACTTGGCAGTTTTGTATTCTTATCTGAATCCATCTTAGCTTAACTGAAAATATGTTGGATCTATTGACTCCCTGCTCATTCATTTGAATGAAAAGTATTACTTTTAATCTCAAGGAACGTTGTACACTATCTGAAAACAGAACTAAGATGATTTATTAGGATTCATAAGTGAATTCAGACTTACTTTGTTTGGAAAGAGCAGATAAACCCCATTGCAATTTTGTTTCCATACTAATATTGTCTAGAAGAAAAAGATACAGATACGGGCATAAATGATAAATCATGTCAGCTTAGTTTTTTAACTTTAAAGTGTTGTCTGACTTGCTTTCATAGTGGCAATAGTAAAAATAAACAAGAATAAAATAAATTAGCTTTGAATAGAACATGTTAACAAATTCTAAACCCATCACTGCATATATTCATAAGTTTTGGGATCAAAGCACAGTTGGTCAAAGGCTTCTGATAACATTCTTTACATAATTATAGATCCTGTGAAGTCAAGAAGAGTTTTATAGAGCTTCTCAGTGCATTATAAAGTCAGATTTCTTGTGAATAAATAAAATCCAGAGGAATTAATGTGTTCACCAATGGACCAGTTTTCAAGTTCAAGCAATTGCTATTCATGACCTTAAGTCGAGTCAGGCTGATAATTCTTGCTGTTAGAAAATTACTATTATTGGTCTTACACTATTTCTAGTTACAGTGAAAACAAAAAAGGACTGATTTGGATCAGGTTGTATCAAATTAACACATTGAAGGACAATAGTATTTTCACTCATGGTATTATTTTCTATCATATTTTGAATTCATCTATAAACAGGCCTCTTAAAATGAATTAATTTTCAATGTTAAGCTGCAAACTATTAAGAAAACCTTTTTCACAGACTGTGGATACTACTGTTATATATGAAAGCTTTCAGACTTCTAGAATAACACTAACCTGTGTCAGTGACCAGACTTTTCTCATCATTAACATCAGCATTATAGTCATCATCATCACTGTCATCATCATTTTCACTGGCTGCTGAAGCTTGGCTTTCTTGAGAGTATTGTAAACATCGGTTGTTAAATATTCCCTTCCATATTTTAATGCATCTCATCTGAAGTGGCTCTGAGCACTTGCACTCTCCCAGCACTGTTCTCCTCAGTTCTTTCCATGCTGACAAACACTCCTGGTTGGCCATTGGAAACCTGCACTTTGCAGGATTGGCCTGGCATGCTCTCTGGAAGTTCCTGTATGCTGCAAAGCAGTGAGGGTCCTCTCGACAGCGTTGTTTTGAAATGCTGCAGTCGTTCTCTGATTCTTCTGAGTGCCTTTGGTCTGTGGGGTTTCTGTGCTGCCTAAAACTCAGTTCAGTGTCTGATCTTGAGAAAGATTCCAAATATTCTGTACAAATAAGTACAAACAGATCTAAATCAAATGGAATATGGAATATCTTTCCATATATAACCTAGATCCAGTGGTGCTCAAACCTCCTTGGGCAATGAGTAGCCCTCAACACAGGCTGTATTTTCACCCTCGTTTTCCAGTGGATTGAGCAAAAGCTTTAGAAGCCATTTGAATTTATCACATGTATGTTATTGGTTTTGTTTATTTTAAAGCAGATATAGTATTTCTTTCATATGGAGTGTGAGTATCATAGAAAAGAAAAAAAATAACTTGCGGGAGGTGGGAAATTATCAGATTTGAGAAGTATGTAAAGAAACTTGAATCCAGTTAAAATGGGGGTTACAATATTACTGGTTTTGGTCTTCATAATTAAAATTTTATATTTAGTTACCTTTATTAATGCTGCACTGTTTCCCAAGCAAAGTCTTGATGCTACAGATATTGTCTGTAGTGCAGATGCAGTTTTTAAATTCTGAGTACTCATCAGCCAGGACCTGGATGATTCTATTACATCCAACCATGTCTTCTGCATTGCACCTATTACCTAGAACTCACCATTAAAATTATAATGTTGTTAATGTTTATGGATGCTTCAGAGATATGGTTACATAAAACAATTCAATTGAAGCACAAAAATAATATGTTTTGCTAAGAGAAGACAGCTTGCACTTAGTTTTGTTTGCACTTAGTTTTGTCTACAAATTTTAAATAGTATTCAGAATAATATAATAAAGTTATGGCTACAGTATTACCTTCTTTTATTTGATCTGACAGAATATTCTGCCAGAATATCTGTTTTCATATACAAAGTACATGAAATCTTAAACTCATACCTTTTGTTCTAACTAGATGAGGCATAGATACCAAACTAAAAAGATGCAAAGGAGCAGAGGGGCACATCCTGATCTGATGCCCTGAGAGATTCATCTTGGTCCTGCCTAGAAATTAGGTGCCTGGTATAGGGACAGGAATTCACAGGCACTGCCACATAACGGAGTGTGGGAGAGAAGATGCAGAGGGCAGACCCAATCCCATGATTATGGTGATGCTAACCCCATGCTGAGGCGATGTCAACACTGGGTCAGATTCTCTCACTCATGTGGGGTTGACGCAAGCCTAAAAACACAATTTGGATAAACCCTTGGACTGCTGCCCTACAGAACAATTTCACTGCCTAAGTTTGAGAATGAAAACAAATTTAAATTATTCTAGGGATATTCTGGTATTTAGGGGTTTTACAATAAAAATAAGGCAGAAATTAACATAAAAAAATTATGCAGAAGTCCTAGCTTGCCAGCCCATTTTTAAGCCCATTGCTTGTTTGTGCACTTGGACTCAATGACATAAACACTCATACAGGCTGTCAGGTCATATTTTCCTAGTATGTGTAGTAAAAACAAAGAGTATGTACTCATCTGTGGTACAAAGGGAAATCAATCAACCCTCCACTTTATGAGCTGAAAGTTTTTGAAAGTACATTATTATTTATTTTTACTTAAGAAAGTTACATGTTACTTAAGAAAGTTACATAAGAAGCTGTTTAATACCATTTAAGAAAGTTTCATTTTGTTAAAGCCATGATCTACTTTGTGAAATCATGTATGCAAGTCCCCAAACCAGTGCACTTGCACTCTTGGCCTCATAGATATTTAGTTCCTCACAAAGTGTAAGATAAGGAGTTTGTGGCTCATGAGATCCAAGGCAGATCACAGGACAGCATGAGGATTGATTTTAATCTGCTGAGTGCATAGGCTATTTTCTATGCCCTGTGAAGAGTGCTGTCTGGCTTCCTGCCTTGCTGCTTCCTCACTAGCCTGGAGCAGCAGAGACTGTCACTCCAGTAAAACTGCAAAGTGAGAAGCCATGTGTCACCACTGCCATGGGCAAGCTTTAGTGTGATTAGAGTTTTAACATCATATATCTGCTGTTGACACAAATAGCAGTGGAAAGCAACCTAGATGAAGTTCTGCAAGAGGAAAAAAATGCATTATGCTTGTGCCTGAAGGAATGAGAATCAGGTATTCCAGAATGCATATCCACATCCTTCTACCCCTTTTTCAGTGTCTGCATTGCCCTTTCTCCAGTTGCTGTTGGTGACTACAAAGGGTTTGGGGATGTGTCAAAAAACCACACAGCTACAGGGATGTCACAGGCCAGCAAGAGCTGCAGTTCCCAGCCTCTGCTCCCACTTCACCTCTTATATCTGCAAAGGAGGAGGTGATGGTACCTGGATTTGCTTGTGTCTCTCCAACCCCATCTTCAACTTGCCTTCTGCATTTTCAGAAGTAGAGCATGACCTTGGGCCTTTGCCCTCACACTTCCAGTAGCCAAGGAGTTCAGGAGATCTAATGAAGGTCACAGACAGAGAATACTCCCTGACCAAGAAAATAGGGTGGAAATAATGTGATGACATGGGAGCTACAGAGGCCCATGAAGTTGGTGGATATTCTCCTCTATGTTTTATCAAGCGAGTAGGGGATAAAAGAATTTCAGGAGAACAAATTTTATGGATAGAAAAAGAGCAGCAAAGATCAGGAGGTATAAAAATTAGTTTATTCACAAAATTGATTACTGTATATCAAGGTGCTGAGGACACTTCAAGGGTGCAGATGAGTAGAGATAGAAAAATAAAAACAACAAATCCCAGTATATCTTATGCAGCACCCCAGCCTCACTTAGCTCACCTGTCTTCCTGACTCTAACAAGCTGTGTTCAGGTACAGGTACATTGCTGTGAGCTGTCACAGCAGCTGACAATCAGGGGTGAAAGGCAGGCTGTGGGGCTATGAAAATACAAAGGGCATAGACAGATCCAGGAAGCACATCAGATTTATGGGGTTCCTTTGCCTGACTTTTTGAAAACCTTGTAGAAATAAGGTATTATCAGTATTGGTCTGTTTGTACACTGTATTGATTCAGCTGTGATGAATAGCAGAAAATATTTTATTGCTGGTTTTCAATTATTGCTGCTTTGCCAGTGATTAGTTCTAGGTAATATATTTTATCTTACACACATGCTTCTAAGGCATTTAAAAAAAAAAAAAAAAAGAAAAAAAAGAAAAAATCTCTCTTAACCTAATATTTGGCAGCCATTATTCATAATTACATTTATTTACAGATACATAATTCATGTACATGAGACCAGAGATAGAATGATAATTTCTGTTCTTACACAGTCAGCTCTTCAGTTATTTCAGTGGGAATTGCATTTGAAAACTGTAAAGGAAAGTCCTTCATTTTCCCCTCTAGCACTCATTAGATCACAGTCCAGACCACCACAAATCCCTTCCAATCCCAATGATTCCATTATTGTAAAAAAATTAAGCTCATCCAAATCTAATTCAAAACTGGATTCCTTAAAATTTCAGTGATCTGAGATATTTTTTCTTTTCAACGCTGTTGTTTCCAGTACAGAAAAATTAAGAAAATATATACTCATGGTTAAATCAGAGCTTAGAAATGTCTTTTTTTTTTTTTTTTTCTGTGAAATAGCTGAAGGGAAAAAAACCAAACGAACAAACAAAAAAATCAACAACAAAACCAAGAAAAACTCTACCAAAACAAAACCGGAAAACCCGAAACCTTGAAATCTTCACTCTGCAGTGCTGAAACACTCTTGACATTTTCAAAGTGAAAAATTTTATTTCATCAAAATTAAATATTTCTCTCTTTCTTATCCTGATTTGGAAGATGATTCATAGACATTTTCACATCCCTTTTTTTTTTAAATTTCCACCTTATCTTGACCACAGAGGTGGGAGAAGTATTGGTCTCAGAGGACTATAAAATGAGATTCTGGAAATGCTGTCGCAGTTGTGATGGAAAGTTTGACAGGAAAAGGAGGGACTTAGGCAGCCATCTGGAGAGTGTTCCCAGACCTGCTCTAAAGAGTAAAATATAGAGGTCCAATGCACATTATTAACTGTGAGGTTACAATCTGAGGGACTGAGTTACTGAACTCATGCCACAGAGTAGGAGTGTAATTATCACTTGTACTTAGGTTTTGCATAAAGAAACTAACAAAACAAATATTTGTGTCATTACCTATTGCATTCAAGTAACATATTTGTGCTCAGTGCTAAAGGGCCTTTTCCATTCCTACAGCTCTTCCATGAAGCTTTTAGACTTACACAGACAGACAGTATAATGTTGTTCTTACTAATAATGCTTCTAGTAGATTTTTTATCACTGTTTCTGTGGGTTCTATAAGAGATTGTGGTACCTAATAAGCACATTTAGTATAATTTGTCCTAAACACAACACAATAGCTGAGAGCTCTGCAAGAGCTAGAGAGTCCTTGCCAGAGACTATTATCCTAAGGAAAACATACAGATGCAAAAACAAACAAGCAATCACAAGGAGACTTTATTTCTAGCAGGTTTCTCTGGCCCAGTAACAACTTTAAGATCAATGAATAATTATATAGGACAATAAGTTAGAGAAAGAGCATACTATGGGACAATGCATTACACCAAAAGGGGAGATCACAGAAGTAATCATGATAGTCCACTTCATCTGGTTATAGGGTATAATAATTAATAGGCAACAGCACAAATCCTGGTCTTTATGTCCAGTAGTCTTGGTGCTAATGACTTTTCAAATGATGTGAGAGAAGCAAATGCAACTTGATTTGGGGAAGAAATTTAGTTCTAGAAAGTTCATCTTTAGTTCACTTGAGTCTAAAAGTACTGCATATTCCAATACTTCCCCCCCCCCCCCTTCAAACAGCAGCAATATCTTTTGAAAATGTTTCACTTCACATAAAATATTTAAAAGCTCAATCGAATATGATCTGAAATCCAGTTGATTTGGAGACTGTTGTAACTGTTATGTTACCATTTATTTTTCATTTACTCCCTCTGTTCTTAAAAGTGTTCTGACATTCTATGCAAAGCAGATAAGCATCTGGAAAAGGACACACTAAGAAGGACCTCTCAGAGAATTTTCTGCTCTAATTATTTTAAGTATTGCCTTGTGATTTGGGACATCAAACCTATGTGTCGTGTCATATCAGACAGACAGGCATTCATTCAGGTAGCTCACAGTGCAGGTGAATGTTTTAACAATGGCTTATTGACCATGAAGCCAAGCAACTTCTCCTGCTGCCTGGCTTCCCTCACAGATCAGACATGAGAGTGACAAAGTGACATTCAGTTTGTCACCTCTGCTGCAGCTGAGGCTTGGAGTAGATTATGGCCTCAGGACATGACTGGTTCTGTTCAAATAATGTCATTGTAAGAAGAAAGGAGGTTTCCACAGAGATAGAGATGCCTCTGATTCAGTGCATACTGCCTCATGACAGATGAACTCAGTGAGAAAAGAGTCCCCAGCCCCTATCATTTGCTAGTGCTAGTATAGTAGCAGATCAAGGCCCTTGACATTTATCAATCAACTAGCTTGGTCTAATGACACTACCAGACTATAGTGCCACTCCTCTCCCTGCCATATTCACAGCACCTGGAATGGAAATACTCAAGATTTAACAGCAAGGTATTGGAGTGTTTTAAAGGAAGAAAGAGGTGGTAAATGATAACCAAGACTTGTTCAAGAACATAGTAGGCCTTCAGAGAAGGGAATATTTTCATCTTAACAACCATAGCGATTAGGATGAGTTTCAGGTCAAACTTATAAAGCTAGTCTTTCTCTACTTAAAACATAGATAATTTGGAAATAAAGCATCAAATATTAGAATTGCAATAAACAGAGACAAAGACTGATTTTCTGCCTTCATTTATGTGAGAATCTGTTTAACAATTTGTTGCCTAAAATTAGAATTAAAAAACGGAAACACAACACAGATGTCCAGGAAGCCTAAGCCTATGTTTTTTCTTTCTACTCCTCTTATCTATACAGAAGATTGCTAACATCTGAACAAAGACCTCTGAGATCCCTTGATTTTCAAGCTATGCAGCTAAATTAAATCCCCCCAAAATATATAGAAACTCCTCAAGGCATCAAATTCAGGGATGCTTAGTCATATTGTTACCTGCACTTTATCATACAATCACTCACAGCAAGTGAATTATTGTGACATATAGGTACTATTCACTGAATAAATACAGTGTGCTTCCCTACAACACAACTTCTTTTGAGGCATTCTTGATTTGATTTGTTTCTTATTCTAGTACAGTGTTTTTAAATTACTCTAAGTAACTACTACATTGTTTTGGGTATTGTGTGAGATTATAGAATCATAGAATGGTTAAGACTGGAAGGCACCTTAAAGATCATTTTGTTCCACACCTACCTGCCATAGGCAGGGACACCTTCCAGTAGACCAGGTTACTCAAAGCTCCATCCACCCTGGCCTTAAACACTTCCAGGACAGATCAACTTGTCCAAATTATGTAAAACCAAGTGGGGACTTTTTTCCAGCTGCATGCTGGCTCTGGTTAACAGGATCCACAACAGCATAGTTTCTGTTGAATTCAGACTTCTTGAGTTGGTTCACACTCTGGCTTTGTTCATAGTGCAGAAGTTCTCATTGAAGAGACAATGAGACTATTAATAAAGTTGGCCATTGCCATCGATTTCAGAAGGTGACTGCCTTTTGCCATAATTTTCTCTTTGAAGTCTCTTTGACTTCATTTAGTTACCATGGCAATATTGTGATAAACTATGAACTTGCAACCATACAGCAATTCAAAATAGATCTGTGTACACTATAAAGAATTACCTGAAATATTGCAGGCATCTTCAACAATATTCCAGACATTCTCACATCCATTTGCAGCATTTATACATTGCTCCCTCAAGTGCAGACAATCAGTAGTCTGGACAGCAGCTGTACATGTCGAGTACATGAACAACACTGTAAAAACAGAATATAATGTTTTACACAGTAGATAATGTACTGACCTTTTTCCTTTACACGTGGATTATAAAAATATAATTTACTGTAGTTTATCAATTCAAATTCACTATCAGTTACTTTTTAACAGAACTAAACTTTTCCTCAGTTTTTCAACTAGAAAATGAAACTTTAAAAGGTGCACTGTGGCATATTTTGCAGTTGTTTTACCCAAGTATTATAATATCAAACATAGCTAAATATCATGCCAGTGCATAAACATATAGAAATTACTGCACTTCAGAGATCCATAATAAATTACAGAAAGGAAAACTGTATAAAATTCAGAGGAAATAGCATTTTATTTGCATTAAATCTCACCAAGGTAGACTATACTGGCATTCCTATGAATAAAATACGTGAAAGAGATGTGACAGGTATACTGTTATATATACAGGTATACTGTATAACTGTTAGATAATAAATGCTATTTTATAATAAGCACTCTTCACCCTCT
This sequence comes from Serilophus lunatus, assembly GCA_013399895.1. Lineage (NCBI taxonomy): Eukaryota > Metazoa > Chordata > Aves > Passeriformes > Eurylaimidae > Serilophus > Serilophus lunatus. The sequence goes on from VXBA01001335.1 coordinate 912,074, forward strand.
TTGTTTTTACCTCACAGATTCATTATTTCTTGAAAACAACTCCCACATTTATGTCTTTATCTGTTTCCCCGAGTGCACTGAGCCTGTTAATTGCATTAAAAAGATCTGAAACTGAAGACAGATACTGTTTCAAGGTAAAGAGTTTTAAAGCAGCACCACTTGTGACTTATCAGTAGAAAATTAAATTGCCTTGCTAAGAAAAGACAAATCACATGGGGTTTAGCTCTTTCATCAACATTCCCATGGTAACACATAACCATGTGTCTTTATTTTCTATAAAATCAAGTTTCAGACACTGACTTCAGGCCTTATAAAACTAGCTGCTGAACACCTGATGCAAGTGTTTTCCTTAGTTGCTGAAGGATACAACATCTCCCAGATCAAGTGTCCTTTTTGCTCTCTCTTGTTCAAGTAAATTCGTATGGAATTTGCGTAGTTTCCAGCATTGTTTAATCCCTTAAACCCCATGTGCAAGAGGCATGAAGTATTCCTTCAGGACTTGTCCAGACCCTACCCAGAGAAATTAAACTTTTCCAATGATAATTTTTAAAGTAAGAAATTACGTATCAAATATCATCCTAACAACCCAGTGATACAACAGTGCTGCTGTAGGGAACACTTTCTGGATGTATGATGATAAATATGTAGCAACATTTAATACTTTGTAATTGACAAGCGCAACAGCATCTAGTGTGCCTATGAGACCAAGAAGAGGCCACGTGTGCTTATTATAGCTGGTGTTAATCCCTGCTCAGTTGTGTATATACCTGCCAGTTCTCAGATCTATGTAAAGCTGGTGATGATTTCAGTGACTTCCACCCTGAAACACTCTTTTAGGCCGTGTCTATGGCTTCCAGGTCAGCCTTGAAGACTGATTGACAGAAACGGCTCCTGCCTCTTGATATTCAGGAATGTACAACTAGCCTACACAGGGACAATTTTGGCTCATTAAGACAACATTTTAGTTCTGGGACTGTCTCCAAAAGGTCTTTCTAATTGTGAAATTACTATTTATTCAGATGACAGAATCTAAAAAGTTGTCAAACACCTTACAGGTGAAAATTATTGTATATAAAAGACAGTACAGAACTACAAAATCAGGAACTTTTTAAAAAAGATATTTTGTTGGATGACTACTTGCCTATTTTGTAGGTACTAACACATCAGAAGATTTATGGATCTAATTAAGATTCACAGCACAAACCCTGTGCTGTCTCACTTCTGTTCAGGCAGCTTTCGAGGACCAGGGGCTGAAAATGCATAGTAAAAGTCAGACTGAATGAGCAGCCAACTAGCAGCTCCTGCTCCTTTTTAAGGATTATTGCAGACTGTTTCTTATTTTGTACCTATCTGGAAACTGTGCCTACAAAAATGAGGGGATGCTTTTGGCAAAACAAAGAGCTGAGTAGCGTAATCTATGATTGAAAGCAATTTAGTCCAAGAAGGGGCTTCTCTAGGTCTAATGACATACTATGGATGGGTCTTTTGTTTCCACAGTAGTATAGAAGGGGTACACTGCCAGAAGCATACACAAAACAAACTGTCCTACATGATTTTAGAATACCATGCAGTATAGCTTATACGATTTCTTAAATGAGCAGTTATTAATGTAGTCATTCACTTTAGTTATTTACTGTGGTGTTTGGAATACTGACTATTTTCTGCTTAAAAGAGTTCAGGGCATCTTAGTTTGTTGCTAAAACTTTTAGAGGGATCCATTTTGACAAGACACATACATTTAAATTTCTACAGATGTCTGCAAAAGTCTATTGATTCACTGGGTAGGTATAAAATTCTTAGTTCTGTAGAATTTGGTGTCTAAAGTTAAAAGGAGAGGGGAAAAAAAACAACCGACCAACCAAAACCCAAAAAGAACATTTAAGCACCTGAATTTTGCCAATTGGGAACTGAGGAATGGAAGAATTACATTTCCCAATTCCGCGATCCTAAGATTACAAAATTATTCTCTGGCAGGTAACAATGAACAATGTCAAACCAAGCTGTGGTTACTATCCCACGGCAAGACCAGCAAGATAGCTAGCTCCGATGGAGAATGGCAAACTATAGCTGAATATACTTTGAATATAGCTGAGAAGTAATAAAGGACAATTTTATTCTAAAAAGAGCTCGGGCAGAACTACCTACAAAAGATTTTTAACAATAACACATTTACAGTAGTGGGATTTTGAAGAGAGAAACGCCATGTATACAATATGCAGCAAGTGGAAACAGAGATTAACAGAAAACGCCTCATTGTATTCTCTTCCACCAAATCCTTCTGTACCGCTTTGTTGATTTCTCTTTTTCTCCACTGAAACCCAAGTGTCAGCAGCCCTCTGCGTAGCACTGCCAGATCCAGGTGCTCTCCAGTTAGCCAACAAGTGGCTGTTTACTTGGGCGAGGCGTCCCACCTGTGTGTCTCCTCACCGGTCGGACTCCTCACCGCTGCCGGCCCCGCCGCCCTGCCCTGCCCTGCCCTGCCCTGCCCTGCCTTGCCTTGCCTTGCCTTGCCTTGCCTTGCCTTGCCTTGCCCTACCTTGCCCTACCCTACCTCTGCTGCAGACGCGCTCTCCGGCGCCCGCCCCAGCCGCGGGTGCGAACCCCGACAGGTACCTGGGCGCCCCACCTGGAGGCTCCCCGGGAGAAGGGGCGGGGGACAGACCCGTGGAGGGGCGCCCGCGGAGAGGCGCGGAGCGAAGCGAGGGTTCCGGCGAGGCTGGGGCTGCCCTTCCCGCCCCCCTCAGTGCCGCACTTACCGAGGCAGAGGAGCGGGGCCATGGCCGCGCCGGCTGCAGCTCCGCGCACAGCGGGTCTCGCCGGCGGCAGGTGCGGGAGCGGCGCCGCCCCTTCAGCACCCGCGGCGGGGACAGCGCCCCGCCCACCGGGACACCCTTGGCGCGCGGGTCTCTTGGCACCACCGACGAGCCGGACGGTGTCCAGCTGAGTAGTGGTTCTTTGGCATTTTCCACCGGGTCCGGCGCTCCCTCTGCATTCAGTTCTCATTTGATTTCTTTCCAAGTCTTTGGCTGCTGCCTATAAGCTCTTTGGAAAATGCCTGTTGCTATGTATGATGACCTTCTGTAAGCACTATCCAACACATTTTATTTGTTTTGTTTCCATCTCAGATGTGGAATAGGATCATGATGTGTTAAGGAGAGAGACCTACGGAATAGGTTGGACATAAGACCAGGGTAAGAAAAAGCTAGTCTATAGCCTAGATCTAGACTGGATTATGGGTCTAACTTCAGGAGTTTCACTAAAATACATCAAAACCACTTTGCCATACAAAAGTCAGCAGCTGACTTGGCACTTAATAAAAAATAAATCAACCATAAAGCACGCAATCATACACCTGCTGGCTTCAGTGTGTGCTCTTTGCTTTTGCACGGGTAGGAGGAGAAAACAACAGAACCCTATTGATTTCTCCATGCTACTCATGAATCTCGTTTTCACTACAGAACATCTAAACTCGATTTGGTCTTTGAATGCTTCAAGTAAAAAGATATCATAAAACTTCCAGGTCAGCTGTCAAAGAGATACAGTGGTTGAAATCGTATTCCTATTGACAAAGCAAAACTTGACCCAAATCTGGATTTTGCTTATCTTTTGTTTAGCTCAGAAAAATTCAATCTTGCATAAAATCTTATTTTTAACACAGGTTTTTAGCGTGCTTATTTCATTACATTATTTATTGAAATGCCTAATGACAAAATTGCTAAATATTTGTTTGGTTTTTAAATTGTAGTCAATAAATAATATATTACTTCCCCCAATATGTCCAACAGCCACGGAAAAAAATTAATGTCAAGTAGAAGGAACAGTCTGAGACATGAATATAATTTTAGCTATGAGGCAAATTAAAAAAAAAATGAAAAATTGTAAAAAAGAAAAACTGGAAGGCTAAATTTGCCTTGGCCTTAAACCACTGTAGTATGCAGCAGTAGGTTGGGATACATCATACAGTGATACCTGAGTTAAGCTAATATTTAGTGTACTTTCCCTCCTATAAAACACTCTGCAGGTTAATAACACATATCAATTTTGATAATATCGGGGAATGAGATGATGCCCTCTAAGCAGTTCAGAAGAAAAGGGGAAAAAAAGCCTTTTTGGAGGTGGAGAGGGGAAGATATTATCTTGCACTCATTGTGACTGCAGGACACAAGCTTATCACTACAGTGACAACAGGAAAGGAGAAACAGGTCAGGATATCAGGCCTCCAAGACTGTGAAATATGTTAAGAGACAAAGTACCAAAATGATAGTGGCACAACAATTTATATCTGCAGAAACAAAATATGTTGTGATTTAAAAAACATGTTTAACACCACAGTGGCCAAGCAGGAACAATGGCATGAGAACTCCATTTCTGTGCTTCTGAGCTGCTAGTGGGAATATTAGAATATCAAATATCAGAATATCAAAGCAGCTAGAGGCAACAAAACCCAATTAAGGCTCAGCTTTCAAATAATTTTCAGTATATATGCATTGGATAAGAAATACTTGCTCATCACATGAATTTTTGTGTTTGTTTGGGTTATTTGGGGTTTTTTTCAGTTGGTTGGTTGGGGTTTTTTGTTTTGGTTTTGGTTTTTTATGGATAAGAAGTCCAGAAGTTTCTTTAAGATGCTTTAATTTCTTTCACATGCAAAGGGCATTAAATTCCATATTGCTTTTAAAATGTTACCTTTCCTTCTCACAGCCATTTCTATCTCCATTAATAGCTACTGCTCACTATTGGTTTTATTTCTCCCAGGGATTATTTTAATTAAAAAAGAAATATATCTGGTTAATATTTTGAATGTAACCATATATTTGTATCTTTCTGGAGTAAAAGGCCCTAAAACTGGCAACAACTCCCCGTGCCACTAGTTTACACAGGTAATCAACATATATTTAAATGCCATTTAAATGAAGTCTTTCTGATGAAATGATGCCTGAAAACATATCTAAGCTAAAGATGAAAATGTCTATGAAGTTAACTAATTTTGTAAAATTAAAGAAATAAAACCATAAATATTTGCATCAAAAATATTTATTTCACAAAATGCAGATTTTTTTCATTAAAATAAACACATCTTTAGCTTGATAACCATATTTAACCAATATTTATCTTGATAACTGTATTCTCTGTCAAGAATTAGTTAACACTCCATAACTATCCTTAGAATTTCAAATTTTAGATAAGCTCTGATCATATCATTTGTGTCTGAAAGATATGCTGAACAAAAACCATCCAGAGAAAAACTCAGAATCATTTGCTAATGAATGTCTCATCTTTTATTTATTTTCTCCACATAAAAAGTACTGTTAAGTTAAAGTTATGGTTAAAAGAAATTCCTAGAAACACTGGAATATTTTAATTTTGGAGATCTAAGTGAAAATAAGAGGAAAAAAAAAAAAAGACAACACAAGAGACATTTTCTTTTGCAAAAGAGAAAATTAAGGCCAGAACATCTATTTCTAAAGTGGCACAGACTTGCAGAAGCCCCAAACTGCCAGTGACCTTTAGCAATGTTCCTACCTCAGAACTGACTTAACTAACAGAGTTTATCCCACTGGCATTAAGGTAGCAGTGAAAAGAAGACAAATTTTGTTGGCAGGTGATGTTCACCTCCCCTTAAAAAGACGCTACTTAGGACTTCAGTGAGTACCATTCACATTGCTATTTTTGTTCTTTGTTTGCTGGCCCAGGTCAGAAGTACTGTACCCTTTCCCTCCCTGTTAATCTCGCAACGATATGGGCGACACATAGGAATTTTGCTGGTCTTCTGGTCACCCATGACCTTTTATGTTTCAAAAGTATACCTACTTACCTTCTACGCTGTCCAAGTTTTTCTTAGATAACAACTGACTTTCTACATTCTTTCTCTCTCTTCAAGGAAAAGCTAAAAATGCATTTTCTGAAATGGAAGTATCGCCCTGTAAAATCTGGGTGTAATTGACAATTTTCAGCAGTGGGTAAAGACAACATGTTGTGACTTAAAGAAATGATTACTAATAATGATTTTGCATCTAAGTTACTATACTAGTTTTAATTTTTGACTTTTTATTTGCTTAAAACAAAGAAAAACTTAGAGGTCTTTTCAAATTCCATTTTCTTATTTCTGTAATATTTTAACTGAGCAGCTGTTGGTTCAAACATTTAGAATTCTATAGAAAAAAAATCTTGTTCTACGCTTTAAGAATTCTACATTATTTGTGGTTGAAGAGCAAAAATAGCCTTCTAATGGTAAAGGAATTGCAATAGCTATGAAATCAAATCCTGCTGTGCTTTCCACAATTACTTGTGTTTTCTTTTCTTACAAGAGACAAAGTAAAATAATTTCTTGAAATAACATTGACATAATAGCTATACTCAAAACTTAAGCTCACACATAGGAATATAGAAATTCCTATTATTTTATTTAATATTTAAACATTGTTTCCATTTAGATATTTCTCTTTATTCTTTTCTTAATTGAAAAAAGGGTATTGTCCTTTTTTCTCTTTTAATAGAAAACTTTAATATACAAACAGATGAATTTTTTTTCCTCTCACTTAACACCAGTGTCAATTAGTAGTAATTGTAACAATATCAGGTTAAACAGCTGTTGTGGAAGGCCAAAGCTTAAAGTAATTAAGTGTTTCATAAAACTATAGCTGCCATGATAGTACATTGCATGACATTTGATCAAAGCAAAACCTAAAAAATAGTATTTACATAAGTTAGTCAAATAACATCTCATCTATGAATAATTGGCTCTTTAGAAACACTTAAATACATGAGACTGTCTTCTTTCTATGGCAAATGCTTTTTAGTGAAAAACAAGTCGTCCCTCTCATCTTACCCTTTCTTTTGAAAATTCTGAACTGAAATGCAAGAATAGTGCCACAGGGAAATTGCACCTCAGGTTTGGGTAGATTAGCCTTTTTCTAACCAATAGGCCACATTCTTCTAGTAGACTAAGTCTCTAGTGGTGCACCATGCTCATCCTTCAAAAGAAAAATTACAAGCCCCAGGCCAGGGAGGTTATCCCATAGCTGGAAAATGAGTGAGTTCTTTAGCTGTCAGTCCAATGAGATATCGCCTCTGTAATTACCAGAGATAAATATTTTATTTCAACTGTTGAAAAATCAACATTTTCTTGGCTTATAAATTTGTTAATTGATTGTATCTTTAGTACTAAATGGCAGTTGAGAAAGAAATCATGAAAATAAAAAAGATAACCATTAACTATTTTGAAGGTCTTCAGAGATCTTCTGGAACAATATTTATAGATATGGACTAAAATGAGCTACAAAAGTTAAAATGTTGTGTCTTTAAGAGGTGCTGACACTTGCTATTCCTATTGGCCTGAGTAGGAATTTTGAGCCTATAGCACCATTGAGCAACACATAAGTTTTGTTTAAATAGCTACTTTTTAGGCACTCAAGTCTGAAGAAAAAAAGAAAGGCTGTTTAGCGTAAGCTTATGAAAACGTCTGTGACTTTCAGCACTTCGTGTTCACATTTAGAAGTACGTCTGTGCTTAGAAAAGTAATGTGAACTCTCCCCAAATCAATCTGAAGTGAAAGTTCCGAAATGAACACAGAATTTACTACAAGTGAATTTGCAGAACAAAAAGTGCAAAGTAATTCCAGAATATCACTAGTGCATAAGTAAGCATTCCTTGTGAATAAGTCAATCATTTCTAGAAAATCAAATACTTATATTTCTTTATATGGTACATTTTAGAATGTTCTACAGCATCTAGAATATATAAAAATAAATATCTACAGTATTTACAAATTATGATACAATCCAATCTTTAAAAAGACTTGTAAAGACATGTTCTTTAGCTCATACTGAGGTAAGTAGGTTTCTGTAAGACTGAGAAGAAATAGGATAGGCAGTTATTTTAAAGGAATCACTTTGTCCAGGTGTTGTAGTCTGTACCACAGCTAAAAGCATGTGGCACTCTGGTGATTGTAGTCTATTGAGCCAAAGTCATCCTTGTTGTAACTCCATCGAGGTAAATTTAGTTATGCTAGGGACAAATTTATCCCACTCTACATTCTCTGTGTTGACAGTGTCTTCTGTAGAAACCCTCCTGGCTTCGTCTATATTTGAAGTCACGCTCATTCCTGGTATGAGGAGATGCAGTTCCACTGATTTCAATGGGCTGAGCACAGCTGGGATATCTGTAGATAAAATAAAGATTGTAAGATCATTTTACTCTTTGTATTAGGTAGGTGATTAACCCACCCTCTGATTGTCACTCTGTCTACATTATGCAGGCGGTGATCTATTAATAAAATGATCTTCCAGAAAATGTTCCAAATTGCATTTGCAAATTTTAAGTGGAAGTTTCTTGGCTGAAGAAAAGGGGAATTTATGATGTATAAACATTGATTTTTATTTTTTTTCCTTACTTTTCGACATTTTAATGTGTTCTACTCCTTATTAAATATGCAATATTCGTTAAATTGCCACTGTGACCAGCAGAGCCCTACAACTTCCTGGGTACAAGTCAATCATGGAATCATCAATAGTTTGGTTTGGGAGAGACCTTCAAAGACTATCTGGTCTGATGCTCCTACTAAGGAGCACAGGACAGGCAGAGAGAAGAGATTGCTGATAAATAAGAGACAAATAGTAAAACATAATCTACAGCCACATTGTCATCTGTGTTTCATAGTCATAATTTTGCCTGTCCCTTACAAATAGGCAATACTATTGAATTCAGGGAAAAAACTCATTCCTTCTATAGTAAGTGAAAAATGGCTTCCCAGCTGTTCCTGAACACATGCAATAACCAACAGGAAAAAGAAAAGAAAATGTTGGAAAAGGAATTAATGTAAATTTCTTATTTATCAGCTTAACTCACACCAGAATGCATGCTAAGCAGATAATTTGAAATAGTAAAGGGAATTCAAGTAGTTCAATCTGTACATACAATTTTGGTTAAAATATTTGTTATGAAATACACCACAACTTCAGATAATTAGCTCAGAGTAGAATATAGCTGTTTATAAAACATTCAAATTGCAGGGAAAAAAATTTTCGTACATTCAAGTATTTGTCCTTTATTTACTTAAGAGCCTAAAGGAAGTAAAGATCCAAAGAAAATATTTATATAAAATATTATTATTTACCCCAACCAAAGTTGTGGCATACTCTACAAAAAATTTAGTTTAATTTACTTTTCTTAAAATCAATTCTTAATTGTAAACACCTTTCTTCTCTCTTTGTGTTCAAATTCAAATATTGTTCATGCAGTTAGATTTACTTCCAAAAGATCAAAAGGCAATTTGTACTGACAGAGGGGTAATAGATGCAGTACCATTTGATGGAATTGTGTTTATGTTGGTCAATACAACGTGTTCTGACAGCTTTGAAATGTTATCAAAATTGCTGATCTGGGTGGTCAAGGATTTCCGACTCTCTGTACTGGCACGACCTCTGGTGAATCGTTCTTCATGATGGCTGCGAATGCCAAAGATGCAACAGGAAAATGCTGCTTTAAATTCTTCTCTAAATTTCCCTGTCAACCACAAAAATTACTCATGAAAAAATTGTACTATAAACCATATTTCATCAAACTTTGTAGATTAGAAAAATGGAGCTATCTAAAGTAAAATTAACACAAACCACCCAGATGCTCTTCTAATGCAGAAGTAGAAAAATCACAATTTCATCATCTTGGATCAAGACAGGAAAAGATTACCTTTCTATGAAGAGATGCTAGGTGTGGTGTGAAGACTGAATTATTCTTGGCTAGACAGAATGGACAAACTAGAATGATTAATGAAAACATGCCACAGATAGTCTGTTGATTACATGTATAACAAAAAAAAAAGTAATTGAGCAATTATAGGTTTAGATGATTGAATCATTACTTAACACGTGAAATGAGACAGCATGGCTAATTTCTGTTTCATCATTAATGCATTTGAAATAAGATTCGAAGTGTTTGACAGCCCATTATTCTGCTTTTGGGGCTCAGAGGAAACTATTCAGATCACCCTCACGCTACATGTTACAAAAAAACTACAGTGGGCAAATATGTAGTGAGGATCAATATAGTTTTGTCTCCTCTATTTGCTTTAGGTCCCGATTCTCCTCTGCATAGGACACAAATATGAACTAAGGCAAATCTATACTAGTAAGTAAAGAGCATCCTGTCTGGTTCTTCATCCTTGAATCTAGTTGGCACAATCGGGTCATGCAAGCACTATTAAAGACTCACAGCCTCCAAACCCCAATACCTGCCTATTACGTGCCAGCTGGGGACAGCCCCTGGACTGTGCTACTGCCCAGACAGTATCCAGGGAGTAATTGTTTCAGATCAAAGTTATGCCAGGAACTTCTCTACCAAATTAATGTCATGGGCAGTCATATTCAAGCACCTGGACTCAGGCCCTGGCAGTGTCCAGGTTAGTTATAGGTAGATAACCTGAGTGGCAACTTGTTCCAGGAATAGGATCCAGCTCCCACTGGAGGAGGCGAGCTGATGCTACATAATCATTAATCTTATTTGCTATGGTTCATTACATTCACACAATACATTAAACTTGAATTCAAGGTAACTGTAACTTACCACTGAGGAAGTTATAAATAATGGGATTGGCTGCACTGTTTGCATATACAAGCCAGTGTGAGAATGTGAACCAGGCATATACAGTTTCTCTGTCATCAGCATGATTAAACATCCCCAAAACCCTAAAGAAAGAGAAAAGAACATCTGAAAGATGGCAAAATTAGAAATAATACAAAAAGATTTTACAGCTTCTAGACTAGTTTTATCTCTGATGACCTATTTGTGGTATCACAAAAAAGCTGTTTCAACAACTTTCTCTTTCTTGAGAGAATGAAATCCTCTCCCCAATCCTCAGCCTCCTGTCTTAGCAGGACAGAGACCCATCAGTACTCTACTTTTCTGTGGTGCACGTGCACAACTTTTCTGCCATCTGGTATCAGATAAGCCAGGAAAAGATAGGAAAAGTTGCTTTTGATCTACTTGTGTCATTAAAGTTCCTGGCTGAAGGCCCACTCTCCAATAAACAGGGACTCTGGAATTGAAAAGGCATGCAACTGCCCCAACCCTGAACCTACAGTAGTAGCTTCTGACCGCCAGATAAATCTGCATTTCCCAGATTCCTTGCATCTCACTTTTGTCATTTAAGTGAAAATCAAACTCTGGGCCTACTCTGCTATTTGTTGAGGCAGCCTGTGTAGTTCCTGTTTCAGGTCGTAGGTGGCCTGAACCTCTTTCTGGAAATACTTCTTTCTCTCCACATTTCCTACCAAGGGACTTCAGAATGAAAAGTACTTAAATTAGGCCTCAGGAAAAGGCCAGAATTGAGTGGGATGTATTTAAGCATTGAAACTGTCCCTTAAAAACTAAAATGTTCCAATAACATTTCAATTTTAAAAAAGCACCGATAACAGGCCGGTTATTTTTTAGGGTATTCAAATCTTCTGCTACATGCCATTATTTATGGGTATTCCAAAGCCCGTCTGTCAGGCACTGTACAAAACACAAGAGCGTACACAATTATGTACCAAGTGAACAGGAGAGAAAAGGACAAAAAAGGAAAATGTAGCTTCATAAGGCTTTATTGACTAAGAAATCAAATAAAAAAATTTTACAACTCCTAAGCCTAATTTTATCTCTGATGACCTATTTGTGGTATCAGAGAAAAACAATTTCAGGATAACTGAAGGGTTAGCCTAAGGTCTCAAAATTGTGCATGAGCAGCTGAGGTTAGAGCCCAGCATTTCACAGTCCTCTGAGCCAAGCCAAAACAATACAGTCTGCTGATAATCTTCAGCTGCCGCTTTAGGTAACTGCATTTCCATGGGTGTATTTAGATCAAACAAGCTGTAATCCCATGCAAATGACAAAGTTTAATGAGAAGACAGACTAGGTTATTTTCATGAGGAGAAGCTTCCTAATAAGGTTTCCACATACTACAAACAGGCTACATATAATATTTTCTTGCAATTGTATCTTTTGTCCCATGTCTTTATCGTGCAGTAAGTAGGCCTATCCTCCAAAAGGGTCTGCCATAATAAAAGGAATCTCGTAATAAAGGATTGTTTTTAGCTAGAAAGCTTTACAAAGTGTTTACATTTTGGGATAAACTTTACCTTTTCAATACATTAAGGATGCTAATTGGTAGATAGCAAAGTGCAAAAACCAGGAGGACAACCATTAGCATACGTGCTGTTTTCCTTCTTGCACGAATCTGTTTTATTTCAGCTGCCACAGTGCTAATCTTTGACTTTGTTGATTGTCCCAGCCCTCGGGGCTGTGCTGATGGCTGCAGAGGCTTCCATTTTTTCTGAACAACAGAAGAAGTTCCTGGGATCTAAGAAAGGCAAAATAAGGGACATTTTAAAAAACATTTTGGAAAAACTGATTTTGTATATAGATATAGCAGGAAAAATAGACAAAGAAAAAGCACACAGGAATAAATAGGGGTGTTTAATTAAATTAATTTATGCATAAAACTGTATTTTATATAAATATATCAACTTATGTCCTTACATTTTCTTTACTTCCCCCATACCCTGCCTTGCTTATGTCTTCAGACTCTCACATTTACCAACCCTATTGCTGCAATTGTGTTGCTATAAAGTTCTACATGAAATGTTTTGTTGTACAGCAAGTTGTTTGTCCCATTAATATGCCGCTAGTATATACTAAGCAACTTTTCAGCACTGGAAAACAAAGACTTAAAGACTGCATAGCTTTAAGTGCCATAAAATTCCCATACATACAACCTAGATGACACAGAAGTAGCAAAAGAAATCAGAGAAGTGTGAATCTCCTGATAAATTTCCTTAAAACTGACTATGCTGTATATATAGTAGTGAATAAAGAGCAATCATGGAAAAGTGCCAAGACATAGGAAGAATCAGGTTAGTCAGACATTTTGCAATGAGTAGGTATAGCATCATGCTGTTAAAAACAAAACAAAACAAAACAAAAAATCTTGGTTTCTGTTTTCTGTGCCCTCACATAAGATAAGCCAAATAAAACAATTTTGCTTCAGTTCTCCAAAATTACTTCCTGCCTGCAGCCAAATGTGAAAGTCTATAGACAGCAAGGAATTTGTCAGAGAACTCTGTTACAATTGCATTTATAGTGTGTTCAGTACTATACAGTGTGAAAACCTTTTGGCTAGAAATATAGTTTTATTTATGCATAGTGAAATTGTGTGTGGGTGACTGGTCTCATTTCATGTTTAATAAGATTTCGTGTTTAAAAGTCACACTGTAACATTTTAAGAAAACATTGGGTTTATCCACACAAACTGACCAGAAAAGAATTAAAGTTTTTATATTTATTTTAGAAAATAAAAGAAAGCTAAACAGCATGCGCACTCAGGATTGTTGTATAAAGCTACTGTGTCGGGGTTTTGGGGTCATTGGTTGTTTTTGTTTTTTTGGGGGGTGTTTTGGTTGGTGTTGGTTTTTTGTGTGTGAATATCTTCCTTCCGCAGACAAGCTCTTAATGTAGCATGTATGTGCACCATCAAACCTGATTTACAACTATTGGAGCATTTTGGCAAAGTTGGCTTGTAAAGAGCAGAAAATCAATGAAGCGGAACAGGGTATATGTTATAACATTTAGTTTTTATTAAGGTATCTATGGACTTAAAGAGTCCAACAGAGCCCCTTCCACTTCTACTGTGGGTTCCCACTCACTTGGCTGAAATTAGCAGTTACCAGCTTCACAACTGCATGCCTGTCTTATTGCAAGGGATTTACTCTACTGAGCTGTGGGATGTGTAGTACTGCTGTGTGTCTTTGCCATGTACTATGGAGATGAAGTGCTGCTTAAGATTCTGATTCTGGCTTTTCAGGGATACTTTGGTATCCTGTTCTTCTAACTTTGACTTAGAAGCTTTTTTTTTCCTTTTCAATCTTACTGAGTAAATATATTGTAGCAAGAACTGGAGGTGTAAGCAAAGAAATTAAGCCAAATCTCTCCCTCCTGATAATTCCAAAGATTCACTTGAAAAAATTAATCAGCTTTCATGGTAGATAAATACAGGACAAACACACACACACCATCCCCCCCAAAACCTATATACATAGATGCATAGCTGAACCCGTACCATTTAAGGAGCATAATACTTTGGAATTGTGTGTGTGAGTGTATGTGTGTATGCAGAAAGACTTACAAGTATGTATTTATTTAAACACACATACACATGTTACAAGTGATAGAATGAGAGGAAATGGTCTCAAGTCGTGCAAAACGAGGTTTAGATGGAATATTAAGAGAAATCTCTTCACAGAATGTTTTGTCAAGATTGGAACAGGCTGCCTGGGGAAGAGGTCCAGAACCATCTCTAGAGGCATTTAAAAGACATGTAGATGGCCCTTAGGGATGTGGTTGAGTGGTTGACTTTGTAGTGTCAGGTTTATGGTCGGACTCAATGATCTTGAGAGTATTTTCAAAGACAAATGTTTCTATGATTATTTATGTACAAGTATACATGTGGGACCATAATGCTTGTATTTCCTTTTTAGTAATGATAATTAGCGGAGAATTTGTGTAATTCCAATGTTTCACTAAAAGCCAATTAGCTGTGTCCAAACAGGTATTAAAATTACAGCTATTTTAATATCAACTTGCAAAGATTCGAAGAGTATATTTCAACGACCAAAATGAAAATGGGTAGAGTTCCTAGTTATTGATACAAGTAGGCTTTAGTGTCAATGCCTTTGGACATCAGTAAATTGAAGCATACTTGGGATTTGATAATACAAATTGTGTATCAACACTTTCATCATAAGTCCATTCAGTTCTATTTATTTGTTCTGAAGTTACTTTTAACCCACTTAAAATCCACAAGAGGACGTACCCTTCCAAGTCACTACTTCTTTACCAATAAATTAAATAAATTATGCACCATCTCTGGTATTGTTGCATGGTTGTTCTTGTCTTTACAAATGTGAGTCATTAATTCAAGATTGTAAAGCTTATATTCAAAGATCTGCTTGAAATACAATCAGAAATTTTGAGCTATTACACAAAGTACAGTAATGATAACCTATAAATCTATCTTTTTTTTTTTTAATCTGACAATCTGCATGCATGACACTACATTTTAGAAAAGAACCTTTAGAAAAGGTTTATGGCATAGAAAGATCTCCTGTTTGATGAGTTTTTTTCTGTCATGTATATCTGGAAGGCTTATCCTTGCAATAGGATCACTACATTTAACTGAAGTTCTGGTAAACAGCATGATTTCTTAATTGAAACTATTATCAAAGAATCCATTTAGAACACTGCATTCACTTGTGCTACATGATTGACTACAGCACACCTGCTGCACTTAAAAAAATGCCTGGTGCCTGCAGCCAAGTCACAGTTGATAATAGATGTGCAGTGGTTTTAATTTCACTTAGTGCAGCCTTTTATACATAGTGCTATCATCTATGCCGGGCAAAGAGACATCTGTAATTTGGCACCATTGATAGCACTAGTACTTATCTTTTTGCCACTGAAAAATAGGATCATCCTAGGCTTGTCAGCATGCAAGATACATAGGGAGAAGAAACATTGTGAAGAAATAGACCAGCTAATACAACTGGGGGAGAAGGGGGCAACCCAACAAAAGAGGTTGGTTTTCAGTCATTCAGCTTCTGCTCTGAATCTGAACCAGCACTTACAAGCTGCATGCACGTTAAGAACAACCTTGACCTATTCAATTAAAAGCTTGAGAGAAAGCATAGAAGAGAAGGTTAAGAAATAATACAGTGACAAAGTCATTGAGCGATACAGGACAGATTCAGCAAGGCAGTGCATACTAGAGCCATGTTAGACTGAACTTAATTACAAAACTATACAAGGAAATCCCTTCTTATGGTGAAGAGTCCCCTCAAATTCTAAAGGTTAAATTTTGCCTTCAAGCTATCTTGTTATTTAGTCTTATAAGAAATTAAAAATAAAAATAGCAATGTAAGGAGCATGATAAACAGCAATTCTAGTTTAACTTACTTATTTGCAATAGATATGTTCTGTCAGTATAAGATTTGACTTTTACTTTTATCATATGTATATTTAGAAATCTAAAGTCTACTTGTGATTTCTCAGATGGATCAATTTGAACTGTGTGAAAAGTGCTACTTTTGTGGCAGATATTGTGCCCTGCCCAGGGTGGCCTCAAATTTGGATGGTATCAGACATACTGCTGAGAGAGAAAAGATTCATGCCCATATGTTGATGGAAATATCAACCATTGTTAGAGCCACTTGAGAGAGAATATCTTGCATTGTGTCTCCAACAGGAGGAGGTTATTGTCTTTTACAGAATGACAAGGCACCTGGTGGTAGAGGACTACACCTGTAGATAAATCTTGGACAAAGCAGAAGACAGAGGGAGCACCATAGACTGGTATACACAAAATGATTCTTAAGCATTCCTGAAAAAAATTAGTTTTTTAAATTTTTTGCCACTTAAATTCAAATTCTTAGTGTTTGCCTGCTTGTTTCATTTTTGGTAGGTTGGTTTGTGTTTAACATTCCTGGGTTTTTACCTGTATTTTTAATTTGAAGTTTAAAAAAACCAGATTTGAAATCATGTCAATTATTTGTCAACAATTCACATCAAATGTTACTGATAACAGCCAGATTCATGCCAGGCAATTCCGGTCTCCCAGTTCTGATAGTTGGAACTTGTACTTTGTTTTTTGTTCAGATTGGACCTGATATCAGACTGAGTAAAAAAAAACCAAACAAACAACAAACCAAAACCAAAAACACCAACCAAAATGAGAAAGTCAATCAACTTTTGACTTCTACAGGACATTTTACCAGTATAAATAAGGTCACCTAGGGTATTTCATTAAGGATTTCAGATACAATGGGAGAAACCTTTCTTCGTTCTATAATCAATCTTTTTGTTGCTATTGCTCTCTTTCTCCTTCTAAGCTCATCACAGACATGAACAAGAAAACAAGAAGGAGTTTACATTCAGCCTGACAGCCTTCATTTTTCAGTGCATCTCAATGCCAATCCAAGGTGGCTGTAAACTAGCATGGATGTAAAAATCCAAGCCCTAAATGACAACATGGTGTTTATAAAGAAAAAGGTTGTACACAAGAATCTGCACAAAGTCACAACAAATAGAGGCAGTACTAAGTGACTTACCTGGCGACACCACAGCTTTCGAAATATCTGCAAATAGGCCAATACCATAAGACACAATGGTGCCATGTATGTCACCAGAAAAAAGCATGTGTGATACATTTTGGGGTAAACCTCAGCTGGAAAGAGAATTCAAACAGGAAAGGTGCATTTAAATATCCATACATTTCAAAGTCATCTTAAAACAAATGAGTCATATAAATATGCATGTATTTTTCTGCGTAATAGGATATAATGGAAGATGTATCCAGTAATTTTTATGGTCAAGATTGTGTTTTAATCACTTCTAGACACATTCTTTTACATAGATACACGCTTTTATCTCAAAAGTCTATATCACATTATTGGTTTCTTGTCACATTAATACTTCAGGTATGAAGTCTTAAGAAGTTTTACTTTTTATTAAAACAGTGAAAGATAAAAAGATCTGGTTATCTAAAAATAGGTAACTAATTATCCAACCTATCTCATCGTTGACATATTTAAAAGGTTGTGCCATAGTTTTAATTCTGCAAAGGCTACTTTATATCCCTGAGTAAACTGCACAGTGTCTCACCTATGAAGACTGAATAACAGACTAGACCACAAGGTCGCTGATGGGAAGAGAGTTAAATATCTTTTTGGTGGCAGAATATATGATTAAGACTTAGTGATTATTATGATTGCATTTAAAAAAAATAGTATTAATAGATCCAACAATGAACATTAGGGAGAGTGACAATATATAGCAGAAGAGAAACTGCGCCCCTTTAGCAGTTAAATTACAGGGTAATCATAAGCAATGCATCTTGGCTAGAGTAAAGAAGGAAATTTTCAGAAGTTCTGAATGTTTCAGGGTGATAAGGTCCTCAATTGAAACTCTGTATTAATTGTAGTTTCAATTAAAAAAATAAATAAATAAATGGTTGCAGGAGATCAAAACTTTAGTGAGAAAAACTTATCTTCTGCTTTTAAAAGTGACTGAAACTGTGGACCCTATCCCTCTGCATCCCAGGAGGATCTCTGAGAGTTTGATCAGACAAGGGTATACAAAGACTTGGCCCATAATTCTCAGAGCAGGGAGGAGAATATAATTGTGTTAACTCTAGGTTCACTCTCAAATGCAGACTCAAGTAATCTTACACTTATCATTGGACTTTAAAGTGTCAGCTGGTTCACCTGTCAGAAAAACTTCAGTATCAGGGAAATGGAAATTCACTAAGCAAAATCCAGCCCATTCCTAGCAAAGGTAGAAGAGATGTTGCTACTGACATTTGATAGTTTTGATGGGTCATACTTCAAAAAACTCAGATGATTTGACTCTTCACTTGCTTTAAGAGCCTGCAGCAAACCAGCTTGCCAACTCTTAACTAGCAGCTGCAGCTACTAGCTCTTGTCAATGTCCCTGGGGCAGCCAGACCATTTGGGGTAGGCTTTTTATAATTGGTGATAACCTGAGATTATAACTTGATGGATGTCTCAAACTTGTTTCTGCATTACAGAAAATGAAGCCTCACAGCAGTCCTGTTAGATTCAGAAGTAAATGCATGCTTCACAGGTGGAGAGATTAAGGAGAAACTGGAGCAATGTGACTTACTGGGAATCATGGGAGGTCAGAACTGAAAATACATTCTTTCTGCTCAGAAGGCGGTGCCACCTGCCTCATCAATGCTCTGCAGGCAGCCAGGCCCCTTTCAGGTAGAAGGACGGTACTTTTTTGAAAGGCCATCTGGAGTTTATGACTTCCAATTTAGCATTCCAAGTAAAGTGAAACATTAAATGAGCCTAGCTATCTACAAAGAACTGAGGACCAGGTTGGAGGAAGATCCTAACACTTCCCTTTGAAGTTTAGCCACCTGGAAAGTGCCAGCTGCTAAACATCAAAGGAAAACTGTCCCTCCTCCATCCAGGGCAAAGCCCTTTACAGATTTTTTCCCTAAGAAGCATGAATCTGTTTAGCTTCTCAAGAAAAAAAAAAATAAAAAAAAAATCTTTAAAGCTCTTTGACAATCACAGCAGCAAGAAGGAGGAAGGGCTGTTTTGGGATACCATTCATTTATCAAGTGAGTTCCAGGCTCTTTGAATGAGAACATCAATCAGTCTATGGTCCTGGTGATATATCAGCTGCCTCACTGGGACTCCTGAACCTCTTAACTGCCAAGCAGAAGAAGAGGAAAGTGTCTTTCCCTTCCATGGTCACTTAATGGGCTTCAGGACAGGGGGAGATTGTTCTTAGCTCAAGTAACCATTTCTTTAAAATAACAATTCTCATGTCTCTGGCTGTTATTTTACTGAAATGAGAGAAAGGAACATAAAGCAAACAGGTGGTCATGGGGTTGGATTGGGCTGAGATGAGCATTCCTAGTCAGCTTCTCTGATAAAGGACCAATATGTTAAAACAAGCTTTCTTCTGTCTGCTGCAGGGGCTATCACACAAATTTTGCCCATTTCTAAAGCTTCCTTTTTAGCCCTGACTTCCAGTCTCAAATTGGCATTCAATGAAGCAGAGAGGTAGATTGGAACTGGAGTTTTTGCCAGAGTTTTACCATATTTGTGTGTATAAATATATATATATATATATATATATGAATAAACTAAAAAAATATTGAGACTCAAAAGGTTTTGATATATCTGTTAAGCCATAGGTACATAACTAAATTGGTACTCTTTACAGCTTAAGAATAAGGAAAAACAAGACTGTGAAGTTTGTTTAGCATCAGTAGAGAGTTCCCAGGTTTCCTAGCCTCAGGAAAATACCTGTAAGATTTTGAGTCACCAGTGGAGAAGCAATGCAGCTAAAGAGTACACTTTTAGAATGGAACTTAGTAAATAGGGATGTTAGGTGGCCAGAGTAGAGAAAATTTGACCACACAATGCTGTCCTTTCCAAACTATGTTGCAATGTCAAGGTACTTATGGTTAGGTAATACTAAAATTACATTTGAAATATAACATATTATGCTTGACTTATCAATTCACAGTAACACCAAGCATAATTTCAGTAATAGAAATATTCTTTTTTCTGCATTAAAATATTCCAGAGGATTTTCACTAAATTCTGAACGTTTTGATAAACAGGATGTACAAAGCTTCTTGTAATAATGGAATTTCCAGATTTGTTTGCCAATATTAAGACAATGTGTTTTTGTACTATCATTTGAGTAGTCTAAGAGGAAATGGAACACAAAGTCTTCCCTTTGTTTCCATTCAACCCAGTTTTGGGAAAGGATTATCCCCATATTCTTTTTATCATTTGTAAAGAGCTTGGCTAATGCGCTTTGGCTAACACTCTTTTCTTGAACAGCTCTAACAGAATGTATTTAGCTGTCTGGGACACATGGTGAACTCATTTTAATATAAATTTCTTTTATTTTGGCACTTTATCATCAAATTCAGCACATAGCAATTACAGACTATTATAGAAATGTGGCCAACTCTGGCTCCTTAAGTGAGCCTGCATAAGTCACATGTTGGATCCTTCTGCATTCCCAAATAAAATATTGTTATTAGACAGTACTCAAAATGAAAAACTCTCAGCCTAGAATTGGCAACGAATTTTACATTCAAGAAGGCCAAAAGCAATTAAAAAGAAATTGAGCCCTGTTTTAGGCTGAACTATTGCACCATTTGCAGTCGCTGGCAGCTTTCCAACAGCATGCTTGGAATCTTATTAGTCAGGGAGGCGACTATTTGTTCACTGTTAAGGAGCCCAAGTGTCACAGTGCTGATCAGACCTTCCCTCCAGACACTCATCAGACTTGTATGGTCTTTAACAGCTGGTCCTATGTGTGGGTAGTGTACAGTGCTGTCTCCTGCTTTGGCATCTCTGACATTTTCATGGGAATGGCTTCCCATTATTCCTCCATAGCACCTCATGCTTCAGTGGCCCTGAGTTCCCAAAATTATGATAGACTTCCAAAACACTTTGGAAACTGTCATTGGGCACCTCCTTTTTGCTGTCCCAACCTTGAAAATTCGCAGTTTAACATCCTTGGAACATATGGTATATATGATGCTCTGTAAAGATTTTATCAGATACATTCTTATTTTAGACAGCAGAAATTATGTGTAGTTCTAAGCAAAGAAGCAAACACCCAAATGCAATTCTTTTCCTTTTATTAACTCTCCTTTAGGATTTTCCCAGAGTCTCTTGAGTGTGTGCAGTATCTACATGTCCACTTTCTCTTTGCAAATATGGGTTATTTATAGCAACATTAATTTCTTTCTCCTTCAGCTTCCTCCTCCTTAGCTTTCTTTGACCCTCAATATTCCCACAAAAAAAAAAAAAAAATTGCAACTATTTTCTTTGAAAATATTAGCTCTTTATTTCTTCTTCTGGCTTTAAAGAAGTTTTTCAGTCTCTTCAAACTAGTGCCCTGTTACCATATTCTTTTGTTCTCTTTGGGGGCCTTTGTGATTTCAAACCCTGTTTTTCAAGAAAACCCGAATATTTTATGTTTTGGCTGAACTCAGAGTCCTTAGACATTTTCGATGGAATGGAAACCATTTTTATAATAACACTCTATTCTCTACAGACTGAAAGGGATGTGTGTGTCTGTATATATATATATATATATTACATTTTATTCTCATTAACACTACATTTACTAAGTAATCCCACAATTTGAGGAATCTACTTGCAACTTAAGGCATATAAAGATTCTTCTTTCAAGTTACTGTGATAAACCATTTTTAGAATGTGGAGAGGATTATTTTTAATGGATATCTGAAATGCACCAGCAGATAACTAGCAATGATGGTGCATTGTCATTAGAAGAATAATTCATTAAAAAGGCAGCAGAACAAAAACAGGATTGCTATCTTTCAGTGAAATGAAAAGCTTCCCATTTCAGAAGAATTCAATGTATTTTAATGTAAAATTATTTTTTCATGCTCAATAGAAATAAAAATTAAAAAAGGAGTGTTTGCACTTCATTTCTGAAGCTGCACACAAAAAGGTTTTACTTCAATACACAAGTATTTGCCTTTTTTATACCACTTTCTACCTGACCAAACATCCAGGTGAAGACTCACAGCATAACCTCTTTTTGACAAATACACTCCATAGGAGTAGAATCTTCCAAACACATGGAAGTTTGTGTGGTTTAGGGGTGTGTGTGTGTTTATTTTTTGTTGTTGTTTGTTTTGTTCCTTTTAGTGTTGGTTGTTGTTTTTTTAATTGATGCTTCAGCTCAGGCATTGTCTGTAGGCTGCAATTCCTCCAGCATAGCACTGAACAAGAGGCACTCTTTAAAATAGTTCTAAGGCAACTACAGACCTTGTAAATCAAAAGCAACACTTTCCTGTTGGAAATCAAAAAGTGGCCAAAAAAGGTCTGGAAATTTTGAAATCACATTCCCTGATGAAATGCTCTCCAGACCCCCTAATTAATTAACCACATCATTTCCTAGGTTGATTAAAAGAATTCTTGCTGCAGAACTAAGCTTGAAGTGATGAAGGCACGGATAATTGGTTCTGCAGCCAAAATGAGTGGACACAAATTGTACTTGGAGTGAATGCTGTGAAAGAAAATCATCACACAAATACTGCAGCATTCAGCAACAGATGGGGATAGGAAATTGTTCGCAGATGAAGAAAAAACACTAGAAGTAAAGAGCAGATTTGTCCTCTCTAATGAAACAGCAATTACAATACTCACAGCTTCCTCTAACCTGCAAACTTTCAGCACATCTTTGTCAGCAGAGACTGCCAGCAAGCTAATGGCCATCTCTGCCCCCTTGCCTTGTCCCAGAGGACTTACTGGGATGAAGGAGAAAAAGAACAGAGAATGCAATAGTCAGTGTCTTCTCATTAATTCTTCTCAATCCTCTGGTGGCACTGTGAAAGCCGTTAGCAGGGGAGGAACTTCCAAACCCGCACATGGAAGAGCCCTCAGCAGTTTAAGCTGCTTAAGATAATTTATCATGATAATTAAGGACAGGTGATCCAGTTGTATTTTATCATAATTATTCACAGGACTGGAATCTTCTACAGAGACAGCTTTGGGAGAGAATCTGTGTTTTAGTCTGAGTCAAGGCTATTAAACAGGCACCTTTTAGTTATATGTTTCGGCAAACTTGGCTTTATTTTCCTGTGTGTGAATAATAGTATTACTGATGGTCATTATATCCAGTGTCAGAGTCACAGCATGTAACTCATGCACTGTATTAGTTTTGGAGGTGTGCCAAGGACCACCAGAGTTGAGACTTAACTTTTTGGGTGGGTGGTTCACACCTCTTGCTGTGAACGGAGACAAAATAGAAGTAGTGACTCCCTGACAAGACACACAGCTTCTTACAGCTGCATTCAAATACAGAACATGTTAAAGTTAATGTGGAAGGGCAGGATTACAAATGAGGGCAAATGAGTCTTGGATTACATTCGAAAAGTTTTTTAAATGATCTCGTCCATGACAAATTTCTAATTGCAAACTAGGTCACTATCCCATATGGATGACAACTCTATAAGTCCTGCAATGACATGCAATTTGCATTGAAGTCCCAGGAGATATCTATAAAGGCCAGTTAAATATCACCTTAGCAAAAGCAATATATCGGGTAAATAGAAATTCTATTTTTGCATAGTTATTTCTTAAGGCTAAATACTGAAGTCTTTGTAAACTGGTGATGGCCGTCGGTCACAGAATTATGTAAGCATTTAAGGGTGGGAAAATTTCTGCCCTCTGGGAAGCATTAGCATGGTCAAGACAAAAGTCAGCCTCTTTCATTTAAACTTGATTTCAAATGCAGTGTAAGTCCCAGCAATACAAAGAAAATTCACAGAAAATTCACAGGATTTGAAAAACGCTAGTTCTAGGAAAGCTTATATAATTAAGATCATTTTGTGATATGCTTATAAAAATTGATTGCTTATTAATATGTCCTGATACTTTTATTGCTTAATAGCAGTACAAATTCAGTTTGTATGGTCATTGACACACTCACCTCCCCAGTGCTCATCACACACTGTGAACAAGGTGGTTTTATTGGCTAGTCCTGGGAACACACTGCTGCACTCCATAACAATAGCCTGAGGAATCATTATGATGCAGGACACAATCCAGATAATTATAATGCTGTTCCTTGCTCGCTTGGCTGTGCTTTTAAACATCAAAGGGTGACAAATGGCATACCATCGATCCAAAGCAATGCAGCTGAGTGTTAGTACAGAAACAGAGACTGAAACTGTCTAAAGAAAAGGAAATATTATGTAAATGTAGGGGTTTCTTCAGAGCTTTAAAAATTATTTATTTTCCCCCAGCGTTTTGCAAATTGTTTCTATTTCCAACATAGTTATTTAACTACAATTACTAAATAAAAATTATTCCCAGAAAAAGACTCGTTTTGAAATCACTTCCTACAGAATTACAACGGATATCTTCATCTGCTGTAGTTCTACTAAAATCAACAGGACAATTCAAAGATTAGGGTCCTAAACTGTAGAGATGTAGCAAAGTCAAATTTTGAAATAGCAAATTTATTCAACAGAGAATTTAAAAAAGTTTATCTGAAAAACTACTTTTAAAATACCAGCCAGTTAATTGGATCATCATATATATGCCATCATTTTGCCTTTTTTATTGGACAATGGAAATTTAGGGTCTCATAAAAAAACCCTGGACAACAATCAGCTTAAGGCAGACCAAGACATCTTACCTCCTTTTCAGTACAGGAAATAACCTATCACATCAGTTTTATTCTTTCATTCTGTATGCTAGGTGATCATTTCACTCACTCTTCTGATTTATTTTTTTTCACTAGAAGGAAGACTACAAAAAACATTGTAATTTTGATTGTATCAAGTAGACTACACAGCTGCTGGAGAGCAGTGGTACTTAACAATGTGGCTTGACAACGTGGAAGTATCTGCTGAAAATATAAATTGTGCTGGAGGCATTGCATTGATCACCTGCATACATTCTGAATTCGGCTTAATGCTTTTGAATTACAATGACTACAAGACCAAAAACTTGTCATTCTAGTTTGCCAAGACAGTTCATCCAACCACCTATTCTTACAAAAGGTATTTGTGAATCATTTGAGTGTAAAGGATCTCAAAACTAATTAAGTCCACTGAAAAATGAGGGGTGACAATGATTGCTTAAGGCAGACATTCTGATCAGCTGCCAGTGAACCTGGATACTCTGACTATTTCTAAAGAATACAAAATCATCAAGCATTTAAAAAAAGCCCAGGCTGCCTTCAGAAGCTGGATTCTCTGTTCTGGACATTTCTGTAGGTGTTTAGATACACATTTAGAGAAAATTAATGACTTTATTTACAGAAATTTTTATTGCTCTATATCCCTTCTGAATCATTCAAAAAGATCACAAAAAGAGCATCAGACAAGTGTTGCAGAAAGTTTATTGCCCAAGACTAACAATCAGATGTTCTAAATCCAGCATATATTAAGCATAAATATGTTCAGAAGTGGGACAGTCTTTTAGATGCCGGCATGTACTCTGAGACATCTACTTCAGTATAAGGGATAGACTTCCATTGGATTGTCCCCATTAAGAAGATGTTATTGTTCTTTCTCATTTTCATAACATGGATAATGTGTACACAAACATAGAAAATAAATACCTGTAGGTAGGGAATCACTTTGCAGAGGGTCTGCCCAAAGAACCACGTTTCTGTGATGTCCACAACTAATGTTGCTGGAAGACAAGTAATTGTGACCAGAATGTCAGCCAGAGAAAGATTCACTATGAAATAGTTGGTAACTGTCCGCATGTGATGATTCTTCCACACTGCAATGCAAACTGAATTTGGAAAGACAAGTTAGGGAATGCTTTAAGAGGAAAACATTTGGCTTTGCAGAATTAAGGAAATGTTTGTGTCCTTTGTTTGACACAGAATATTTGAATATGTAGTTTAGTGTGAGAACCATGTGTTTTCTTTTAGAGTGGAAACAAGAAGGTAAATATAGAGACTTTTGATACACAAAGAATAGCTTTCCACAGACAACAGCATGGGAAATAATCCCATACGTAAAGCAAATTATCTTTCTGCTAGTTTATCTTCACTAACTATTCATACAGCTTTCTTCATGTCTCTTTTCATCCACTGGCCCTAGCCTATGGCAATGCATGCCTACATTTGTAAAAGTTTATCTCTTTTCTTAGGATAGCATGATGCTTAGTTCAAATTGCTAGAACACAGACTCTTGCAAGATATACAAAACCATAAAATATTTTGCTGGATTTAATATATCTGTTGCTTCTGCAGAGAATCTGTAACAATTATCTGGGTAACTGTGATTTGAAGTAAGCAAATAAAAGTAATTTTTGCAGTATTAAACATGGTACATTTTTTATGATGATCAAAAGCAGCACATAGCAGACACTTTATAAGATGTACCTTTAAAGATTGTTTTGTGTATTTTATGTCTCTCTTTTTCAAATTAAAAGGCTTTTAGAGAGGAGGCAGATCTGTCTTTTAACCTCATTACACTAAATTCATAGGCTCCTAAATTAAAAATGCCAAAATGTCTGAGAAAGTAGCCTAAAAGTAAGTTGTTTTAATAATTTTGAAGAAAAACCCTGAGAGACTGTAGCAATCAAAAGCTTTTGGCTGTTTTAGATTCAGTTACCAAAAGCTCTTTAAAGATGCAGTTCATCTTTAAAAACTGATACACAAAATATTCCAGAAATACCATTATACTTCTTGTAAGAAAACAGTACAACTCGTTGCACATCAAAGGGTCTTCCTTGAAAACAGTATTTCATCCATCATGCAAATCCAGATGAAGATTCAAAGTCTCCTTAATCTGTTAGGATATAGCACTGTGCTTAATTTAGATACATTAAACAGATCTCATAATGTTTAAAAATCAAGTTTAAAATGTCCTCAAGGGTTGCCCAAATCTAAAATGGAATCAGCTAGAGTTAAGCCATTTTTTTATTAAACTAGCTAAAACAGCTGGAAAAAAAATGCACAGACTTTAGGGCACATAAGCTCTTGAGATCAGATGATTCTTTAGATCCTAAGAAGGATGATGTGCCTGAAAGCTTCTGTCTATCTTCCAGCTGTATCAGTTGATCTAGTAAAATATACTACTTCATTCCACAAATCTTGTCTTGTTTACATCTTTAGACCAACTTGAACTTCAGCAAGACTACAACTGAGCCATTGTTGGCAAGTTTACATCTGTTATATTTGAAGATATCGCACGTCTCTTAAATGTGTTGCATTATTTAACCATCCTCCCTATTTAAAAAAAAATCCTATAATGTCTAATCTACTTTTATTTTGCTGCTATTTATGTCACTTCTTTTTCTGCACAGAGACAAGAAGCAGAATTTTTTTCCCAGCAGTGATGCTTCACAAATATAAAAAGCTGTTGTTATACCTTTCCTCAGAACTTCACAGCTCTTTGTCGTTTACTCCCAGTCATTTCTAGCACATCTACAACCATCCTTTTTGCTGCTCTCTGGACACAATTCAGGCTGAATCACATCCTTCTGGTGAGAGTGCAGCGGCCAAAATTGACAGAATACTCATTCGAGGTCTTACCAGAGCTCTGCCAGGAGCTGAGAGTACTCCTTCATGAGAGCTATGTTTAGACATTTAAAGGTAATTTAGGACAAAGAGAAAGGGAGAGGCTACGTGGCCCTCAGTTTCTCTAAAACAAGGTGATTTTATCAACTACCTTTTTAGGATATAGTCTTCCAAGGTTCATTTAAAACCTCTTTTGTGACTCAACATATGTTCTTCATTTCTTTTGATGTGTTACAGAGACAGTTTTGGATTCTACAGTTCATATAAATTTAATTTTTTTTTTTTTGCTCTCACAAACAGAAGTGAAAACCCCCCTACAAAGGTCTTCATTGTTTGTCTAATGGTTTTGGAGAAAATCTCCCACAGCATACATTTCTTCTATTGGTTTCTTCCTGAATACAGAATTTCAGGTTCTCTTAGCTACACCCTTAAATCTCGGAAAGGCAAGGCTTCTAAATCCAAAGCTTAAACGAAATATCATATTAATTTTATTTTCTTCCCCTTTGGATGATTTAAGTTACCTACTGGAGTAATTATTTCTTGATAATTACAATATAACTATTCAGATCTTTATCATTGTCTTTATCATGGTTATAACTTACAGTCTGACAGTGCAGAGGCAGCATCTAACAGGGAGGTAATACATTGTTGCCCTCTGGAATGTTGTTTGCACTTGGAAATGCAATGCGGGGAAAAAAATTTGCAAACACCATTTCACTTCAATAATTTTAACACATGTAATTTTAACACTGGTTCTTTGTCTTGAATGCAATTCATATTGAAAGCATGGTCCTGTCTTGCACTTTTGCTAAAGTTGATATTAAATGGCAGTATTTTTCTGGACTTCTTTTTTCTTTTATCAATAGGCAAAAATTAAATGAAATGTTGTGTAAAAGTTCAGAGTTTGGCTACTTGTTTCTTATGCTATGGTTTCAACAGTCTACATTCTACCCAAGTCCGTTGTTTTCAGCCATGGGTGTCAGTGCCTAAAGGTGCAAGGCTTAAGCAAATATGTATGCTCTCTGACCAGGCCTATTCTCACTCCTGTGCTGGCCCATCTGGGAAAAGCACGTGAACATAAACATTATTTCTGGGAAAACACATCCATTAAGTTGACAAATGTGAAGCCAATCTCACTGGCAGCATCAGAAATCAGTTCATAGCAATTTGCATGTCGGGTTCAAAGCTTTCTATCAGTATGAGCGAATGAAATCCTGTGATACCTCAGAGTGCTAAGAATTATTATTGTTTTCATCTTTGGCATGAAGAAAGTGAAGTGCAGAACAGAAGCTGTGAAAGACCATACGGTAAATCAGGCATAGAAAAAGAAATGTGAACTGCTAATTCCCAGCTCTTTACTAAGCCTTCCAGATCACACTGGCTTAATACAGATGGAATTTAGATGAACCTCAGTAGTTGCTGTTCCTCAGAGCAATATAAAAGAATATGGCCCTTGCTATTCAGGGTCTAGCAGTATGCAGGAAAGCCAATGTACAGAAAGGAGCCCTGAATTCTTTTCAATTCTAATCCACAGGGGCAAGAGACACCTGAAAGGTGGAAAACCTCAATATTTTATAAGCATAATTTGTTACTTCATATTTCTCTGTCTATTCTAGTGTGTTTCCCCTTTTGACCTCTTTTCTTCTTTGCAGCATAAACCATTTTCCATTCTTTTTATGTCACATAGCACAAGAGCATCTTAATTAGCACGTTTACATACTACCATAACAATTAAATATCACAGAAATTAATTCCATGAATGTAGGGGGGGGGAAAAAAAGCGCCTCTTAAGAGGAAGTAGTTTAAAACCAAGTCAGCTTTCTCCCTCCTTCTTGCCCTCTGCTGGTTGCTGGTGGCTTGTTTTCAACCTGCACAAGCATTGATAATGTTTTATTTCAGTGCAAGGATAAACAGCTATGAGGGTTTGCTAAAATTCATTTGAATAGGACAGAATGATAAAAAGATATAAACTAGTTCTAAATGACATAAAGTTAGTTCAATATACTCCTTCCAGACTCAATGTCTTTGAGTTTATTACAGTACAAGATTATTCAGCAGTTCTTGGACAATAGCTTCATTGATACACGAGTGATCTAGCAGCTCAACAAAACAATTCTCTAGCCTGTATTCAAAACTTGTTATTTTATATGCATGCAAAATAGTTTGACAATGGCACTGAATATCACATAGCTTTTTAAGTATCATAACAAAAAAATTTATATACTCTCTACTCATACTCTTTTAATTATGCATTTTTATCTCAGGCAGTTCTATAGAGAAATAGAGGCACTCAGCTCATGTATAAAACCTCAAGAAACATGCTAGAGAAAGAAAGCTCCGTGGAGTGAAAATGCCATCTGCCTACCCAGAGGGAAATAGCAGACAGCTATGACTTTCCAATCAGCCTGGAGAAGTGAAAATGAGAAAGGTAGTAACGATTCTCAATTGGGAGTATATTTTACCAAAAAGTACTTCAAAATCGTAAGAGAGAGGCCAGCAACACTCTTCCTAAAAAATCTGAGAGACACCACAGTGTTAATGGGGAGCTGGGGTTGTTCAGTCTGGAGAAGAGGAGGCTCAGGGGTGACCTTATCGCTGTCTATAACTACCTGAAAGGAGGTTGTAGTCAGGCAGAGGTCGGTCTCTTCTCTCAGGCTCCCAATGACAGAACGAGAGGACACAGTCTTAGGCTGCGTCAGGGGAGGTTTAGATTGGATATCGGGAGGAACTTTTTCACAGTGAGAGTGATCCCCCACTGGAATGGGCTTCCCAGGGAGGTGGTGGAGTCGCCGTCCCTGGATGTGTTTAAGGATAGGTTACATGATGAACTTAGTGGTATGGTTTAGACAGTTTAAATGGTTTAGATGTTAGACTGACGTTGGATAGATTGTTAACCTAGGTAAAGGTTGGACTTGATGATCTCCATGGTCTTTTCCAACCTTATTAATTCTGAGTATAATTCTGTATAATAGGATGTCTGTTTAGCTGGGGCATAGTGTAGTGGCCTAAACAGCCCTTCAGACCTCCATTAAAAATCTAAATAGTAAAAATAGCTGAATAGAACCTCAATCTTATGTTATACATAAAGCTTCTATGTAACCTTTGATGTTTCTGACTATAAATGGGACTGAGAAAGTGGCGAAAATGGTATTAATACAGGCATCGAAGAAAAGAGAATTAGAATTTTTAAAAAAACCAAAACAAAACAGAATCCAAAAAAAACCCAAGGGGAAAATAAAAAAAAAAGTAGGAGAGAAATTTTAAAAATAATTCAGAAATGTACTCCTGTGGTATATGGTTTTCCTAACTGCTGGTGCTCTAATGGAACCTAATTACCTGCCAAATGTATTTTATTATTTTCTGAATTTTTGCTTTTATTTTACAAAACTACTCAGTTATTTCTGCAAATCCAAACATCCAGGCTGGTTTTCACTGTATTTCCAATGGTTATTTGACTCTCCCAACTCCGTCTCACCGCTGCCGCTTTTCTTTACTTTCGCCAGACTCCAGCAGAGGTTAAGCAAAGAGCTTGCTGTTCCCTCCTCTGCCACACAGTGTCAGTGAAGGCTCGGAAAACCAGCTGGAGTCGCCAGGCTAACAGTGTTTGGAAAAACCCGGGGAGGCATTCCCCAAGCAAGGACAGTTCTGCAATAACGAAGCTTTCAGGATCCGTCCTCCAAACGTGGACGATCTCCCGCTCCTCAAAAAAGCCTCGCAGGAATGTCCCAGCAAGGACGAAACACAAGAAGTTAAAATCAAAGTTAAATTTAAAGTCAACAAAGTTTCACCTTATTATACTTCTGAAGAAAAAGCCCTCTGTAATATGACGATATGGTGAGTTTGGTAATTTTCACATAGAAATTTAGTCTAGTCCCTGTTGGTTTAGTGTCCTGAGGCATTTTAATTAGAGGCTGTAATGTTGTTTAATCAATTAACACAGCTCATTGTATCTCAAGCTGAATATGAAAACAATACAAAGGCTCCATCTGGTATAAAATGCAGCTGCTTGCCTCTTGGAAGATTTATGCTGTCTTGAGCATATTAAACACTGACTGTACTGCAGTCCTGCTGCTGGTGGACTGCTGGGTCAGCTGTTGATTTTATACATGTCAATGCTAAATCATTTTCCTTACATTCCAGAAGTCTTGTCAACCTCTTATTCAGTGGGTTGTCTTTCAGTGTGACTTTTTTGGTCAAAATAGAAACATAATTTCCATAGCCAGCAATAGCTGAAATTTTCTACATAAAAAGGAATGACAATACCTCTTATTTTTGATAATTAATCTCAGATGGATGTAAACAAAGAATTATCATTTTTCATACTTAACCTCAATGATTTTATTTTGCTTTGGAAATTCAGTATCACAACTGTTCGACTAAAATAGCATGGTCATTCAGCATCTATTTGGAACAGATGCTGTGATTATATATATTTTATGGTCCTCAACACCTCCAAATGCATGAGGCAGTAAGCTTCTAAAAAACTTTACCCCTTCATAACATTTTTAAATCAGACAGTGATTAAAAAAAATGCGATAAATATATTTGGGTTACATGCTATTCTCTGTCTCCTATCCCCCCAACAAATTGTTTCCCCCAGATAACGAATTGGTACTTCATATGGAATTCTCACTCTTATTCTTTTTAGTGATATTACCTACTGTGAATCAAGATCTGAGTAGTGGAACGTCGAGCAACAAAATCATGTTTAAAGGAAGGCTGTTGATAGGCTACCAAGTGGAATTCTAGAGATCTAGAGCCCCTGGGAAAACACTGAATCAATGCATATTGCTGGAAGGAGAAATGATGCCATTATGAATGGTTCCTGACTAAGGATTCTCCTGCTTTGACTTAAGAGTCTGAAAATTAGGTGCCTAAGACTATAAAGTTATTTTATTTGTTTAAGGAAGGTTTTCCATTAGTCTTTCAAAAATTTCAGTGATGATCTTGGTTTAGGGGAGAGAAGCACTTTAACTAAATTGCAGAGGATATTTAGTTAAGGGCTTTTCAAACCAGCAATGAGAACAAAAGATCTAACAAAGCAATCTCTTCGGTGAATAGGGAGATGATATCTACTTCCTAGGCTGTCCATCTCTTACCCACTATTAACCACTGAAATCACACATTACTTCATTTTTACATAACTAATGTTCTCTGAAAAAAGGAGACCAAGTTTATCTTAACAAGTAATAGAAAAAAAACGACACAAAGAAAATACGCTTTTTAATACAAATGTTTGTTACAATGTTTGTTATAAAGTAAATATTGAAAAAACCTGGGCAAACCCATCAGATAAGAACTGTCCTTGAATATGTGATGCAACAGCTGAAAAGGTGGACAATACTCTGGACAAAAGAATTACACAACCTACTGGGCTCCTTATCCTCCCAGCTCCTTATCAACAGGAAACATTAGATGTGTCAACAATTTTGAAGAAATTCTCAGAAACATGACAAAAGGAGTAAGTGGTTAGACCATGATCTCTGTGTACCAGACATAAACAAGTCTGTATGTGTAGGTTCCATCACAGGTAAAATACTGAAACTGTAAAAATTATAGTGGAATGACACAGAACATATGAAATTCCAAAGTATTTTTTTGAATTTTAGCTTCACTGAAATTTATTAATGGGGAACTCTCAGCCACAAAAGACAATGAGAATCTACATAAATAAAATAGATACATAGCAACTAATTTGCTTGGAGCAATATATTTTCTGTAATGTGTTCTTGCTACCAAGTGTACCATTTTACTAAAGCTTTGAAAAGGACTTAAGAGTTGAGGGTTATGGACTGCTTATGATCTCCAGCACATTCTACATTTTAGGCACTGCCTTCTTGTGGTGTTAGAGAAGAAAACAAGAACTGAATTTGGTGTGGTGGAAGCTTATTTCTACAGATCACAATTGGGAGTAATAGCACAATGATCTAATTAACACAGGATTCATTTACACACAGAATTAACAAAGTTGGAAAAGACTGTAGAGATCATCGAGTCCAACCTTTATGTAACTTCACAACCTAACCTTACGTAACTTCCAACACCAATCTAACATCTAAACCATCTAAACCATGTCACTAAGTTCATCATCCAACCTATCCTTAAACACATCCAGGGACAGTGACTCCACCACCTCCCTGGGAAGCCCATTCCAATGGGAAATCACTCTCTCTGTGAAAAAGTTTCTCCCAATATCCAACTTAAACCTCCCCTGATGCAGCCTAAGACTGTGTCCTCTCGTCCTGTCACTGGGAGCCTGAGAGAAGAGAGCGACCCCCGCCTGACTCCAACCTCCTTTCAGGTAGTTATAGACAGCGATAAGGTCACCCCTGAGCCTCCTCTTCTCCAGGCTGAACAATCCCAGCTCCCTCAGCCGTTCCTCATAGGGCTTGTGCTCCAGCCCCTTCACCATCCTCATTGCCCTTCTCTGGACACATTCCAGCAACTCAACATCTTTCTCAAACTGAGGGACCCAGAACTGGACACAGTACTCGAGCTGTGGCCTAACCAGCGCCAATACAAAAGAAGAAAAACTTCCCTAGTCCTACTGGCAAAAAAACCCCCAAAACCACCAAACTGATAAGAACAGATACTACACTCGATCTTTGCTAACTCAGTCACATTGTTAAATGCCTAAGATTACATAATCTAATGGAAATGTTTAGACTGATGTTGGGTAGGTTGTTAACCTAGGTAAAGGTTGGACTTGATCTCCATGGTCTCTTCCAACCTTATTAATTCTGTGTATAATTCTGTGTGTAAATGAGAGCTATTAGCAGAACATCAGCTATGCTATGAAAACAGACTGGTCAAAATGCCAGGTTTAGTCAGCTCTGGAGGAAGCAAAAGGTACCATCACAGAGTTTTCCTAATCTAATCTGTATTGATTAACAAATCATTGCCAGCATTAATTGGCAAACCTGAGAGACAGCTATACTGATGGACCAGATGTTTCATAATAATAATATATATAAATATTTTCCTACCCATAGTAACAATGAAAAGTCTACAAAATCCTTACGCACACTTCCTGTTACAGATGGAAGAGCCATAAATACAGCTGTCATACTGTACATGACACTATGATAAGAAGATCTAACACTTCACTGATTCAATTTAAACCTATGTGACTCATTAAAAATCAAGGTGTGCTTCACATCTGAAATGCTGTGCAATTTTGAAACAATATGCTTCAAAAAGCATCTGTAAAATGCAGTTGCACTAAGAAAAACTTTTCCATGTCCTGTTTTTAATGTAGATGTAAGAGTGCCTTTTCTTTAAGATATATACAGAAAATACAAGTCACTATGCTAGTGTCTTGCTCCAGCAAATATCTTGCATATTATACAGCTTCTGAATCTGTATCATGGATCCTCATTATCACAATAATATTCCACAAACTGAACTAAAGACCTTGCAGTCTTACTGTGCTAAGAATAAGGAACAGAGCACAGTTCTGTCAGGACTCTGCAAGCCCAGGGGTTAGCTGTCCATGCTGGAGGCCAGCTCTGGTACAGGGCAGCATGTAAGCTGGGATCATGCTGCTGGGAATACAGCTTCTGGAGTACTAGTTTGCAGGTCTCCTGTTTGCCTCAGAACTGCATTTGAGCTCAGGCTCTCATACTTAGCTCAAGCAAAGACCATGTTGCAAGCATACTCGTGCTTTTCTGAATTTGGCTGTAATCCTCATCCACTGATCTGACTTTCCTGTTTAACCTTAGACCTGCTCCATCACTATGGATTTATCGGCCGATTGCTAGAAGGTCACTGAAACGTGGTAACCATCACCAGACCTGCCAAGCTCTCAGGGACTGTGGGACTGAATTGGAGAGTACACTGTCTTGTCAACCGTGCTGTTTCCCCCAGCTCCTGGTTCTCCTTCCTCTGGCAAACAGTCAAGCATAGTCCTTCTCTGACAAATTTCACTTGTGAGACAGACATTGTCAGCTGCTAATGCCCAAAAAAACAAAGAAAGTTTCACTTGACGTGCAACATAGAAAAGAAACAAGGCTTTAAAAACAAAGAAACATTCTAAAGCCTTTTTTTTGGAAGATGGTGAATGATCCTCATGTTTTGTAAACAGCAACGTACTTCAGCCGATACTTGAAATCGTGTAACTCGAGCTCCTACTTGCTATATCTTAGGTAGATGACATGTATACATATTGTATCATTTCCTAAGCTGTATATTTTTAACAATGATAAAGACATTCTAGCTATTATTCATCCAACAGATAAAGGTGACTCTCATGCTGATATTAGAAACAAAGTCCTTTCAGTGACAGATTCTCCAACTAATCTGGACAAAATGAAATGTAATAATTTAAAATGTGATTAAATGAAATATGCTTCATCTACAGCAATGAAATAGGATTAATAAAAATCATTTAAGAAAATACATGACTCATCCAATTCTACCAACACGTGCATTCACGTGTATTCACTGGATACCTTTAAAATTATAACAGAGCAACATTTGAGAGAGTTGCTTATTGATAGGCATTGACTAGGACTCTGGTGTTAAAGCTGTACACAAACCTTTTCTTCTCCAGCCCCTCCAAAAAATCGAAGTACAATAAATAAAAATCAAAAGGATGCAGTTGAACTCTATGAGTCAGACTATCATCTCTGAAGAAAGAATCACAGTTGGGTTCTGTACAGATCTTAGCACAACTAAGCAGTTCCTGTAAAACAGATGATAAAGAGTAATTCTCTCTCAATTAAATTTGGTTTCATTCTGAGTTGGAAAGAAAAACAAGTATCAACAAATTGTGAGAGTAAAGAAATTTTCTGAAATTTCTCACTGATGGTCTGCATGGTCTTTTAGCCTTGGAAACCAGCAATGCTGAGAACATTCAAGCTGGGCACTGGCAGGCTGTATGGTCTAAAGATTTCAGATCCTGCCAGCTCGGGGCAGGGCTGCCAAGAGGCCCAGCAGCTCAGCTGGTGGGATGCCAGAAGATTGCTTTTTCTGCCTTCAGTTTTTGATCAAACCTAGTGATCTCTGCTGTACATTTTAATTTTGATAAATGCGTGTTCTATAAGAGAAACCATTCCATTAGAAAAATTCTGACCTGTGTGAATGAATAACTTCAACAAGGACCATTCCCATTCTTCACATGTATAAATGGAGTTAAATATATGTAGCTGTACATTACTTATTAATCCCTTGTGTTCTTACTCCAGATATTAATTGCTGCAACTGCTCAGTGTGGAATGATACCAGTAACCAGAGACCTCTGTACATCCTAAAAATACCTTTCCTTCTTTATTTCATTTTCTATTTTCAAACAATATTTTTAACACAAAGTTTTCAAATAAGGAAAATGCTGGTCTTTACAGTCAACATATATTGTCCTTTAAGAAGTCCTGTATTTTTCACTAGCTGCGCAAAGAAGTTGCAAGAGTTTACTCACTTTGCTGTGATAAAGAAATTTTCTAGTCCTATTTAAAAAACAGAAAGTCCTTACCCTCAACACCTATTCTGCTTCTAGAAATAAAAAACAGTGACTGAGTGAAGAAGAATATAGGACAAATCATACTGATGGCATCATCTGTATTTCATATTCTCTGGGTGTTCGTGTAAATATCTCTTAAAACCATCTTAAAATCTGTTTCTTCTCAGTGGCTTACACTGAAATCCCTGGTGAGCAGCCAATGTGGGCACACAAGAGACTCATTGACATGAAGTACTTGAATGCAATACTGAAACTTGCATTCAAATGCAAAGACTTTTTAATGGTTTTTACTTTAACTGGTTTGTGCAGGAGCTTGGACAGTGTGTAAACTCTCCTAATTAAATTGAGAGCTAAATAGCAACACAGAACTTGTTATATGCTACTATAAGTAGAATTCCTGCTGTGCACCTCACTCAAAAGCACAGGAGTTGTCAATCAAAGTTCAAGTTTCTGATTCTATCCTTGGTTGTTAATTAACTGTCAGAATGCTCCAATCCAGTTTATTAGTAATATCTGAAGTATGTGCTGTGCCTTCCACTTGCACAGATGTTATTTCTGGGACACTCTTAATCCCATGAGTGCACAAACCAAAAGAAGAGGCAAAAATAGAATTTTCAGTACCACATAGGGAAGGGGAGGGTCTTTCCTCATTGCTTAAATATTATTTGAATAGGACACGGACAAAATAGAATCAAAACATTGACTTTACATGCTACCTGAATTCTGCAACACTGGTTAAAACATAAGCAAAGGAACAAAACACATCATCAAGGACAACACTATATGAAGGACTATTAGCCACTCCCTTTAGAAACGTTTCTGCTCTTCATCAAGAAGGTCAGTGACTAAATTCCAGATTAATTTTGAATATGCAGGGGAAATCAGCTTCTCAGAGACGTCAGTGTGTGAGTTTTTCTATATCAGATTCCACTGATGGTAGAAAAGTATCACAAAAACGTCTTCAGAAAGAGCATTTAGACCACATCCATTCCTTTCCTCAGAATCACCTGAGCCTGCAATCAATGCAGTGTGATCTTTCTTGAATAAAGATGAGACTGTTCAGTTAACAGCGCCTGCACCTGCAGATCCCACAAAACAACTTGTCTACAAACAAAACCAGCAGTTTTATATGGCTAAGGCCATATATGGGTATTTTATATGGGTAAAGATATACATACAGGCAATTTAAAGAGCAAACAGCTTGAGAAGAACCATAAAATCATTTAGGTTAGAAAAGACCTTTAAGATCATTAAGTCCAATTGTAAAGCTGAATTTTCAATCGTAGGATTTACTGAGGTTTAGAGGAGTGGATAGGAAGGCGTTCTCTCTCAATTTTAAAAACACTATCAGAGTTACTACCACGTATCGCAACTCGGGGAGAGGGATTTCGCAACTTGGGGAGAGAGATTTCAGAGGAAAAAAAAAGGGGTATTCCAGCAAAAGGAACGATGAGTGGACAACCAAACGCCAGTTTCTGTTCTAAGCGAAAACATATCATACACAAATGCTGGAGAAGAAACAGCTGCACATCAGCATCAATATCGCCTCTATTTGACACTGCACGGAAAGGAAAGATTTTCTTCTCGTGGCTTAGGGGAAAAATGTGTAAATAGGGTGAAACCTCCTACAGCTCAAGATTTGACCTTGAATCTTTACAGGCGAAAGGACAGCTTGTTTACAGAACAGGTGGAGACAAACAGGTAAGCACAGGTAGTTCTAAACCAGTCATTGCTCCAAATGACGACAGTTTTCTTCCCAGTTTAAAATACAGCACATTTGCCAGGACTCTTATCTTTACGCTGCCTGTCAAGCTGGCTGCCGAGCAATGGACCGAAAGAACGTGCCCAGTGGATGTTTACAAGCACTTAGCACACTGCTCCAGAAAAAAACAGTAACAAAAAAACCCAAACAAACAAACAAAAAACCCCCCAAAAAATCCAACAAAAAAACAAAAGCAGCATCAGTCGACTGCAAGAAAAAAAACCTAAAACCAAACCAAACCAAACAAACCACCTTTCAAAATGTTGCCTTTGGCTGCAATCTAATTTGCATCCCGCCTCGATAAGCTTGCAATGACAGCCCTGAGAGGCACAAATCCCTCTGAAAAACATGAATGAAAGACCCGTATGGCGGGGCGGGGCTCAGCGCGCTCCGTTCATGGCGATATCACGGATGGACACGGAATGCCAATGGCCGTGAAGGCAGCCCAGCGGGGGCTGCCGGCGGAACCCGCTCCCGGCAGCCACACCGCGTCCATTCATGAAAGCAGAACCGATGAAGAGCAGTGCCTGCCCCGCTCCCACGGCCACCTGCAGCCTGGGCGGGCACGGCTGCAGGCAGGGAGGACACGCTCCTCTGTGCCAGCACAAGCGCCTTTTCCGACAGCCCAGAGAGAGATTCCGGCGCGGCAGCAGCCGCAGCGGGGCCGGGGAAGCGGAGAGGAGGGGACGGGAGAGGAGGGGAGGAGAACGGCGACCGGGCTGCCGACGGCCAGAGCCCTCTCGCCGCTTCCACACACCGCCTCCGCCCGCTCCTGTAATTGCTCCCGCTGTCCGCCGCCACAATCAGCCCGTGCTCTCCCTCCCTGCTCTCCCTCGGCTCTCCGCCACACTCCAGCAACACCGCCACTGCCTGCGAGACAGCTG
The DNA here is from genome assembly GCA_013399895.1 of Serilophus lunatus. NCBI lineage: Eukaryota > Metazoa > Chordata > Aves > Passeriformes > Eurylaimidae > Serilophus > Serilophus lunatus. The sequence continues at coordinate 951,786 of VXBA01001335.1, forward strand.
CCGGCAGCTCGCCCTCCCTACACAGCTTCCTTCAAGGATGAATGGAAGCGGGAGGAGGCGGGGTCCCAGGGAGCACCGCCCCGCCCGGCTCCCGCAATGAGCGCCCAGGAGGGGCGGCCTCGCTCCCGTCCCGTGGCCCCGCCGGAGCCGAGGCACGGGATGCGTGTCCTCCGCCCGCTGGCAGATGAGGGGGAGCGGCCGGCCCCGTCCCGGGCTCCTCATCCCCCACCGTGCCCATCCCTGTCCAGTATAAACACCTCGCGTTCGATGTCCCCAGCGCAGCGCCAGGCTCCGCCGGCCGGACCGGGGCTGTGCGAGGGAGCGGCGACTCCTCCGGCGGGCTGAGAGGCGGAGCCGCTGGCTGGGGCGGAGGGTTGGGGTGGGGTTCAGCACCTCTTCCCAGGGGACAGGGGCGGGAGCCTGCCGACAGTCCCGGCTCTGCCCCGTCGGGTCGTCCCGGCGCGCTCCGCCGGACCCGCTCTCTCTGCCCGGCCCCAGCAGCGAGCGGCCGCTGCATCTCGCCAGCGCAGGGGAGAGCGGTTTTGGGGGCCGCTTCCGAGCAGCCTGAACTTTCCCCCGTGGCTGGGGATAGCCGCGTTTCCAGCGGGGAATGCAAAACCCACCCAGGTTTCCAGCCACTGTCCGTGCAAAACCTGCCTGGGGAAGGGGGAACGGGAAATCTGGAGGAGCTCTACTCACCCAGGACGTTCCCGACGAGAGCCACGATGAAGACGACGATGTAGCCAGCGATCAGCGCCCATTCGTATTCCTTGGGATGCAAATACTCCTTCCAGAGGTATCGCAGGAACTCCTCGTCATCGTAGTCGGAGGAAGGGGTTAAAAGAGCCTCCCGCGTTTCGTTTAGTTCCGACCCGCTCGTCCAATTCCTGCACGCTGGAGAACCATCCTCGGGTTGAATCCCGGACATCCCTGGTGGTTATTCCAGGGGCTGAGGAAAAAAACCCAACTCAGACCCTCTCAGAGCATTCGAGCTTTCTCCTGCTCGTCCATCGAGGCTTGTGATTGCCAGTGCGAAAAGCGGGGTGTGGGGAGAAAAATGACGCGGGAACTTACGGGAACCAATGCGGGAACAGGCTGGGGATCCGCGTCGGTCCGCAACCCTCCCTGAACAGCTTTTTCCCCAACCGGGCAGGGGGTGCAGCCTTCGCGGTGGAGGTTGCACCCCCTGCCCGGTCAGGTGAAAGGCTGGTCAGGGTACGTTGAATGCCTCAGGTGCCAGAGTACACCTGACCCGGCTGGAAAAGTCGCGTCCTTTTCAGACGCCGCTGATTCTTGTTCCGCAAGCCATGCACGTGCACTCCCCCACACCTCCATGTCTCCGCACGGCTCCCATCCGACCCAGCTCCAGTCCCGCATCTCTCTCCCTAACCCTGCTCCCAGCTTGCCCGTCCTCTTCTGACTCCCCCTGGGTTTTTCGTCGTCTCTCACAAACACTTCCCTTTAGACCCTTCTACATTAGATTTCAGATATATTCAAGGTGTTTATAAATTAAAGTCTGTGGAAGGCTGTCACGAAAGGAAGCGCAGGGTTAAAGGAGCATCTGGAAAACAGTGGCTAATAAGACTGTCTGTTCTCTGTGCCACTTTGAAAGCTGTACTTGGTATGAGGCTAAACCAGGAATTAACCCTGGTAGGAAAATCCCTAGGAATGCCGAATAAACACATGTGGGGTTTCATCGGATTTGAAGATTGTGAGAGCTCACTGTAGGCTTGATTTTAGCTTGCAGGCTCACTGAACTGAGGTTTTTTTCAAACGTCCAGCTTTGGATCTCAACACAGCAACTGCCCCTCAGCTATTCTGAAAGGGACTGAGTTGGCAGAAAGCAGTTCCAGAGAACCTAGAAGTGCAAGTTAAAAAGCATGATAAAATTCCTGGATTCTGGTTGCTATTTCTTGAATTATTTTCATACTTTGCTCATTGTACAGTTCCTGAAAGAGCAGGGATAGGTCTAGACATGTCCTTGTGTGACTGATAAAACCTCCTCAGGTTCAGGTAATCTTTTCACTTCCCACCTGAATAATTTAATGACCCTGATACAAACACCATTTCTATTGTGAAAGGGCACACCTCTCTCAATTAAGCATTTCAGTGCAGGGTCTGCACCTCTATAGGAATGGAGGAACTATTATGATGAGACTCTACTTCCAACGCGTAAGCATAATAAAGAGGCAGATATCTCTTAACACTGTGCTTAGAGTCTTATCTTTAGACAGTACTTTAGGTTCCTCAATTGTTCATTATTGGTGCACAGCCTTCTTTACTGCCTTCAAAGTCCAGTGCAGCACACCTACATCTGGAATACCTGCTCCTTTTTCTATAGACCTGCTCTCTTTGCTTTAGCTCACTGTAAAGCAAACAAAAAATGTCTTTTCTGTTACACAGGGAATTCGAATGAACCTTTTAGTCTAAATATGTTAAAGAGTGAGATATACTTGGATATACAGGAGGATCAGCATCTGTCTTACATAAATTAGAAAGGTTGAGTTTGAAAACATCATAAAGATTAAAGAAACAAAGATCTGCAACTAATGAAAATGTCCCAGGTTATATTAGTTGAAGTGAGAATTCTGAGAAGCGATTTAAACTCTCCTGAAAATGTGAGAATGCAGGTCTACATGGTACACAAAAAAAGAGAGCTTGTCATGGTCTTTCCTAGTGGTGAACAGACTTACATTTGGTAATCAGTAACAGACAACCCCACCCATACTTCATCTTGTTTAATTTGCTAAAATGTTTGTAACCAGAATTTGTTTCCAAGTTGCCATAAAGACTGAAACAGGTAATGCCTTTTTTGACATTGAGCATTTTTTTCTTCCTCCCTCACCAACAGTAACCCCATCTAGGGTACTGCATCCAGCTCTGGGGCTCCCACCATGGAAAGGACATTGACTTGATGGAGTGAGTCCAGAGGAAGGCTACCCAGATGACTAGAGGGTCCTCTTTAGAGCACTTCTTCTATGTGGAAAGGTTGAGATAATTGGGATTGCTCAGTCTGGAAAAGAGATGGCTTCAGAGTGATCTAATTGTGGCCCTCAAGTACTTGAAAGGAGACTACAAGAAAGATGGAGAAAGATGGAGACAGACTTCTTACATGATTATGTAGTGATAGGATCGGGGGGGAGGGGGGTTTAAACTGAAAGAGAGTAGATTTAGATTAGATATTAGGAAGAAATTGTTTACTGTGAGGGTAGTGAGGCACTGGGACAGGTTGCCTAGAGACGTTATGGGCGCCCCATCCCTGGAAATGTTCAAGGCCTGGTTGAATAGCATTCTTGAGCAACCACTTCTGATGGAAGGTTCCTTGCCTATGGCAGGAGGGTTGAAAGTAGGTGATCTTAAGGTCCCTTCCAAACTCTTCTATGAATATTAAGGAATTTAATTAAAAGGGTATAAATGTTAGGAAATAACATGAATTTATGAAAATTATGTCTTAAGGCTCCTTTTTTTCCCCCAACAAGATTACAAATTTGATTGATAAAGACATAAAAAAATGACTATGCAGATTAATAACCTGAATAAATTTGGTATTCCTAGAGTACTGTAAGACATTTGCTTTGATTGATATAGCACATTCTGATTAGGGAGCAGGCTCGTAAAAAATCAATATAGCACACATTATCAAGATTAAAAGTGGGATAGCTAACAGATCTCAGAATGAAATGGCAGACAAAGAATTATCACTGAGCCTGTGCATAACAACTGTCAGTTCTTGGTTCTGTTATGCTCATCATTCAATGACCTTGAAGAAGCTGGCAGGTGATCCAAAGATCAGGTGTAATCAGCTAAACATGCATGCTGATCATAACTCTGTGGCCAGAAAGCTTCATGTGATCCTTGATCATATAAATAAGTATACTTGTGAAAACAGATCAAGTTTTAAAGTATGAGTGAATTTTGACAATGAAAATAGTCACTATATACAAAACACTGCTGCTGAGGAAATGCTCTTCCAATGGAGCCATTTTACTTGTACATTTTAAAATTAGGATCAAATACCTAAAACTAGATAAATGCTAGCTGAAATGAGAATTAATTCAGAAAAGTCACATGATGTGATATGCAAGAGGACAGACTAGATGATTACAGCAGGCCTCTCTGGCTTTCTAACTTGTGAAAGTATGTTAACAAAAGAGAATCACTTGATGAATTTTAGTCCTAATTTATCTTTTCTTTTAAATATACTCTTTGCATCAAGCCCAGTGCAACAGTATAAAACTGTTCCTTTCATATACAAGTGCATAGAAATATTTCAAAGCATGTAGTTTTTATTTTGTTAACTGTTTTGTCTTTTTTTTTCTGTTAAAAATCTGCTTAATATGTGGTTTTACAACATTCTGAAAAAGAATACATTAGCTATACAGCACTTAAAAGAAGCTTAAATTCAAGGTTATATCTTTCAACCTTCTTATCTCAGGAGAGTACTGTTTGGTACTTTATTTAGCTAAAAGTTTCACATACATGGGTATCTCTTCTAATCCCTAACTTCCCATCACTAATCTAAAATTACTGAAATTACATTACTAGCCCTAGAAGATACGTCTTGTGGCTTTCAGGGCCACTTGTTATATGACATTGGATCCTGTGAATATAAATCAAACAGAATTTTATGCTTTATTGCATCTCATAGCTCACAGGATCTGACTTTCATAGGGAGCATACCAACCTTACTTCAGCATCCAAGTTTATCGCTTTTTAAAACATATTTTCCCCTCCATATAATAATTATATTTGCAGACTTAAATTTTTATTAATCACACCAATAGGTGACATTTTTTCTTCTCTTAGAGGGTAGCCTTTTCATTTGAAGATCTACTTGATTCAGAGGATTAGGTCCATACTAGTCAAATACCATATTAAATTACAAGCCTTTTATCAAAAGAGAATTAATTTCAAAATTATTGCAAACTCCCATCTTCCTTTCTCTGTTCTCATTTAACAGGTTTTCTCTGTCCCTTTTTCTCTCTTATGGAATATGCCACATAAAATAGAAAACCCACAGCCTTTTACTTGAGTTTATTTACTTGAGTCATCCTGGTCAGTCAGGTTCCATATTTTGCTTGTGAAGCCCTTCAGATATCTTTCCTCCTACAATGGTATTTCAAGGTGGAGGTGCTGCTCCCTGGTAGCAGCACTAAGTATTTCCTGAGAAGCAGATGGACTATTATCAACTAGTGAAGATGACAAATGAGCAACTAGAGACAAGTTAAGAGCAAGAGAGGAAGACTGAAAGAAAAAAACAGGTTTGGAAACTTTTACAGCCATAAATTTCATTGGGGTGATAAGAATAGTACCTACCAGAAAGGACTGTGCAAAGGGGCACAAATGAAAAACAAATACTGTGAAAAGAATTAATTAATCAGCAAGCCTTATAAATTGACATGATGTTCCATCACACAATGCAATTGCAGCACCACATTTCTTTTAGGTCTGCTCTTGTCAGTAATGAATTTCAGGTTAAAGATTTAAAACTAGTTTTAACATGAGAGATGTTATTCAAACCTGATGCTGAATTTTTTGAACTGCTGATGATATGAGAAGCACCCAGCAATTATCCTTATTTAGGCAACCTCAGGCATTTTTCTCTTTCTGGTTAAATAGGAACCCATTTTGAACAATGCAAAAGCTTGCTGAGGTACCATTACCCAAATATAACAAGAATATCAGCAACACTCTATTGATTTATTAGCTTATCATCACCATTAAAGTGAAACAAAACTAAGATGACTTGCTCTGTTTCTAGCAGTGATAAGAAAGAGTAGCTGCTGGTTAGTTTAATCTTCGTTATTAATATTCACCAATGCAGAACATATTTGAAGTGAAAAATTCTGATTCTAATCTCATTCACTCTACTGTAAATTAGAAGTAACTTCATTCATGTCTGTAGATTTATGCTGCTGTAACACAAATTAAAATAATAGACTGCATAGTTGTGCAAATTCAGATGAACAGAAAGCAATGTGAGGATCTGAGTATCAATGAAAAATTGTTATGCAACTGGGAACAGAATCACCCAGCATCATTCCTATATGTTACAGATATGATTTCCATGGTGGTACAATACATATAAAATATATATATAAAAGGACACTGTTCCACCATCCTTTTCTTGGCCCATTTGCTTACTAACAACTACATACAAAAGGGAATTTTAAAACTGCTTTTCATTTTTTTAGGAAAAAAAATTGTTTTGATATATGAAAAAGAATGTGTTCCATCTGCAGCCTTCTCTCCTCCACCAAGTCTACAAATATTTAAAAGCAAACACATTTAATGATCAGGACACAAATCCGACCTGGATAGAACAAATTACAAAACACCTTTCCTGAAAAGGTCTCTGAACTGTACGCAGAAGCTGAAAGAGGGTTGTCTGTTTACACGTTTTTTATAAGACAAGGCATGCCCAATGATAATTTCAGTCAACAAGTTTCAATTAGCAAAAAAGCTCTTAACTTCATGTTTATGTGAGCACTGGAACTTATTGTTGAAGGAGCCAAGGCAAATTATTACAAGTCCATCAAAGCCGTTAAATGAAACAGTTTGAATGCAACATTGCACACAAGAGCTCTGAAGCCAGAGAAAATATAACTCCAAATAGAAAATGTTTCTTAAAATCAGTTTTCCTGGCAGGTGCTCCTGACCCACTTGGAAATAGCAGAGACTCTTTGGTGTGATCTGAGACAAGACAGATGTTTTCATATGAAGCATTTTGAAGAGTAAGAAGAGGCACAGAGCTTTTTTTAATAAATAATTTGGTTATTTCAAAGGAAATAAAGGCCTTTCAAATGAATTTAGCACAAAACATTGTATGATTTCTAGCAATGGTTTTCATGGTGATTAGAGCACTGGATCTACCCTTTACAACATGTTCTTTAAAAGTCTCTATTCTGCAGAATGTTCATTTTAATAGACAAGGTAGATTAAAAATTGGAAGCAAACCAGTAAAAAAGATTGCACTAAGTGACACACCATTTTCAGTATTATCAAAGCTAAATGACATCAACATATATTACAGGCCTATGATCTGAATTTTCTCTGTTCAGGCTCACTGCCCTACTGACAGAAAAACAGAATAAAAGTACCATATTGTGTTATTAACTTTCATCAAACTGAATCTTACTTTCTTGTTTACCCTTCCTATGGCATAAGGCCAACAGTCCCTCTAATCAGTGTTACATATCTGGCAGTGGCCAGGAACAGATGAGTGGAAGAGAACATAAAGGGTTAGGGCAGTCTGTAAGTAAGTTTGCAGTGATATTTTCATCATTGCAACTTCCCATCTTTGAGCAAGCTGCAAAATAGAAGCTTCCAGAGGCGAGTCATTATATCTGGCTAATGCATAGGTCTTCATGTGTTTTCCCCAACTATTTTGCATAATTGTTTTATGAGCCCACCTGAACCTCCCTATGTCTTCCACTGTAACTAGAAGTAATGATTTCCACAGTTTGTTATAGTATTCTACATTTGCTTCCTTTAAAAGTGGTCCTGGATAATTTTATGTGGTTTGTTTCTCATACATCGTAAAAAGTTGGAATATTTCCCTTTCCACTTTTTCCATACTATTTGTGATGCTCTTTTCCTCAGTCAAGTCCTTTTTGAAACTATCTCCACTTCAACAATCATTTTATTTTTGCTATTCAACTTAGCAAACTTTGTAACTTCTAAAATTTCCATCCTAAATCATCTGTGATGTCTTTAAATGAGGCCTTATTAATTCAGTCTTTTTTTTCTGTCACTTGTTTGAATTTTGTTTTGTTTGCCTATTCTAGATTTCATTTGAGTGCAACATTCTGTAACTCCACTACCAGATGAATAATTTCAAATAGTGCACTTTCCAGCACATTGGCTTTCAGATCATTAGTTTAAAAACATATTCAATTTTATTTTAAGTTTCATCAATAGATTTCTTTTTCTTTGGATAAACTCTGTCCCTCATGTCAGTCTGATTTTTTCTTAGTTTCCTCTGTTCTTAATTAACTGAATCTGCTCTTTGTGCCATTTCTCAGGGACATACTGACACTGTAATCTCTCTAGGCCTGTATATGGTACTGAGAACACTTCTCAAAGATTTTGTATAACCTGTTGCTGCTACTTTATAACATGACATCTTAAGATTTCCATTTTAATATTAAGTTTTCAGAGAACAAAAGAGAAGCATTTAGTCATGAGGATAGTTCACAAAGCACCAAAATAATTTGTTTCCATGTCATGGTCCAGATTTTGCTGCTTTGTTTCTTAAGGTATGATTTCATATTCTGTTTAGGTATGCGTATTTTCACATGGCTTTTTTTTTTTTTTTCCTTCTCCTTCATCAAATATTTCATCTAGGTAACAGAGAAGAGCTTACTTTCCTCTGGTTTTTAACGAACTGCTGCATGAACATTTTTCTCACTCATTCAATGAAAGGTTAACAAGTGGTTTTAGGTGGCTAGTACACTGCAACAAGCAGAACTTTGCAGTAATTTTCATGGTTGTTATAAGGATTCTTGTGATAGAAAAACAAGTTTTCTGCATCAGAAATTAAAGGTATAATGGCATTCAATTTCTGAAGAAAACAAAGAATTTCTTATGCATTTTGTCATAGAATAATATAATTGTTAAGCTTTGAAAAGATCTCCAAGATCAAGTCCAACCATTAGCCCAGCACTGTGAAGTCTACCATTTAAACCGTGTCCCCAAGCATCACATCTATGCATGTTTTGAACACTTCCCAGGGCTGGTGATTCCACCACTTCCCTGAGCTGACTATTCTAATGCTTTCTTATCCTTTCAGTAATGATTTTTGTCCTAATATCCAATCTAAACTTCTCCTGCCACAACTTGAAGCCTCTTTTTGTCCTGTCTCTTATTATGTTGGAGAAGAGACACTTCACCTGTCTATGACCTCCTTCCAGGTAGTTGTAGAGAGCAGTAGCATCACCTCTGAACCTCCTTTTCTCCAGACTAAGCAACCCCAGTTGCCTCAGCTGCTCCTCATTAGATTTGTGCTCCAAAATCTTTCAGTCTATGGTCTGAAAGTGCACCATTTTGCCAGCATAGACTGCATAGATTTATTCGTGTTCTGCAGTTTGCTACTACATCTATAAAATTTATATTTGAATTTGCTAGAGATATTGTTAGAGAGAAGTCTGAAACTGTACACCAAATCAGAGTGAAGAACTTGATTGTTCAGGCTGTAAGAAGATGGGCAATAAATAAATAAATAACTGAAGCTGTGTCTTTTACAGACTTACTAAAACTAGAACACTTAATGGTGTTCTTCAACTCCTAAAATATTGTATACTGCTTTCTGTGTTTATCTCTTGCCATCAGTTGCATATTTCAGTAAGTCTTACCTTGACTAGCTGTGCATTAAAAATTATTATCAATACTATTCTTAATTCATTATCCATCGTCCTATTAGACAGTGCTTGGCTTAGATATTTACTGTTAAACACCCAAACCCAACAATTCAGCTTGCAAAAGAAAGAAAATGTAACAAAACAAAATGCCAAAAAAAAATCAAAAAGAAAAGAAAATGTTAAAAAGTCCAGATACAGACCAACATTATACTGCAGAAATTAGCCTAGCCTGAATATCAGCCTTTCAGTGAATTAAACCTATATTTTTTTGTCTCTGTCAAGTCACCTTGAATTTTAGGAGTCAAATCTAGTTCTCATGCCTGAGAATACCAGTCCTTATTATTATGGGCACATTTTTCTCTTCCTTTCCCACTTGACAACTTTTGAGCCTCAGATAATTATATTCCTGTCAACTATTAAAATCTTTTTTTTGTCCATGACTTGAAGACATCTGTGGATGTCAGATGTTCCTCTGTTTCTTCAGCGATTTTTTTTTTTCTGGATTCCAAAACTTCAGGTCTAAAGGCCACCTCTTATGAAGCACAGCTGATCTCTCTTGGTATTTTCACTACAAGCAGAATTGGATTTAATGAATTTTATGAGGATTCTGTCTGTTTATACATTTCAGAGTCAGTGGGTTGCAACCACTTAGAGAAAATTCTGTCATCACTTAACCTCAGCTTCTAGTTACTCTTCTGCAAATGGAGTTCACAGATCTTCCTTACTATAAGTGTCTGTACAAACATAAATTTAAGGTGCTATAAATGAAGAAGGTAAAGTTGGCAAGTGGGTGACCTGAATTTATACGAGTTACATAAGTCCTGGCACTGGTGCACTGACTGAAGCCCAGATTGTGTCCAGTAAGTCCAAACTAAATGTTAAAACTTGAAAAATCTGTCCCTTCTTTTAGCTGTTTTGTCTCCTTTCTGTAAATTTGCTTAATCATTCATTTTGTGTAAATATAACCACAAACTATTCTGGTTTCAGTATATATACTCACATCTACAAATACCTAAACAGAGTCAGTTTATAACGTGTGTAAAGATATGTGCATTTTGTTACAGAACTTATAAACTGTTCCTTCATTTTCCATTTTTGCCAGAAAAAAAGAGTGAGCTGGATCGTGAGACAGAGAATCTACACTGAAAAATGAGCTGTTATAACTGTACCTCAAATTACTAGTATCTTTGTTGTTGAAGTTCATCAAAGGTCTCTAATTAATATGTATGTGCAAGGAGAAAGAGCAGTTTGGAAAATAATACAAGAACACTGTGCCATTAAATATTTAAGTGATGTTGTTTCACCAGTAATCCTGTTGGGCATGCTAGTAAATATATCACTCAAAGAGCAAATCAAAAAACGTACAGCAAGAGCAAGGCAAACTACATGTTTCTGCTCTAACTTATGACACAACAAGGAATCACTGAATGAAACTAGTAGTGGGAAATGAAGATTAGATCCAACAGCTTTTCTTCCAACAAGGTGAAAATAGACTGTAGAACTAATTAAGGCAAAAAAAAAATAGCCATCTTTTCGAAGGTCTCATAATCAATAGAGACTACAAGAATATCCAGGCTTGTCACTCCTAATTATAACTAAAGGTTTGTCTTAATTTTCCTGAAATTAGTTGAGATTTCTGAACTTTCCCATGTAAATCCTGTTGCCCATAAGTTATCACACTATGAAATCCATAAAAAAATGTGATGACACACCTTAAAATGAACTAAATTTCTTTTCTCTGCAAATCCAGTTTACTGTAAGTAAACTAATTGTCCCCAGACAAACTATACATCTTCAGGTGTCAAAAAAGTTGAACTCGGTGTTTTTCAAGTTCCATTCTTTTCTTCAAAACAATTTAAGGAAAGTATGTTCCTTCTTGAATATAAAATTGTAACCTCTGTGACAATTAAGAAAACAGGTTTCACCTTCTGCTGAAGCATGAGTGCCAAAGCTGAATAAACAACTTAAAAATTCCAACTCAAATATGCAGATTAACCCCACCAAAATATGACTGTGTGGTGTATGCAGGCAACATATACTCACAGACTTCTAGTAATACATACATTCTCAAAGTCCATACTCGGGTCTCATTCAGCTCTTCTTTTACAGAGAATATGGGAGGCTAGCAAAGTAAACTGGAAACTATCCTAAATTGCTCTTCAGTAATTCAGATGTTTGCACAGAAACAGGTTTCCTACTTCAGATCCATTAACCAAGCTTGATAATGCTGGTTGAGAGCACACTGGGTGGCAAGAAATGCTCAGAAGAGAGGGCTCACACTGCCTCTTGTACATCAATTCATCTCCTAGGAAACTAGTACTTAATTCACTATCCAAAAACTGTTCCCCCAATTTAATAGAAACAGGTTAGTCATATCATATTTTTCCACTCTGTGAGAAGGAATATAGTTAAGAGGGAATATACTTTACCTAGCAGCCAAATGCCTACTTTTGCTATCAATGCCTTTGCAAGCAGCACTGGAGTGTTGGATTGTACTGTATTGCTGTAATACTGTACTATATTATTTTGTGACTTCTAATACTTTTTCCTTCAGCCTGTAGTTGAACATGTGCATTTCCTATAGAAATTGGTTTTTTGAGTGTTTGTTTTCTTCAAATATTGCCATTCCCCATGCCTTAAACGCAGCTTCTTTGCTGGTCTCTAAGATGCATCATTTTCTGTTATTATATACTAAATTATTATTCTACAGCTCTCCCAGTGACCAGTTTTTGAACCTAAATATCAGATTTACTCTGTGAGTAATGTTTTGCTGGACAGTCATTCATAGCCAGTTAAAAATAAAATTAAAATTAAATATTTGTATTTAAGCAACAACACCAAACTTGAATACTGAGAAAGTTTCTTTTTTTTATCAGAATTTATATAAATTTTGAAAAATGTAAAATTGTCTCTGTAAGACAAACAAATCAATCATGAATTAATAAGGCTTAATGAAGTACTCAAAACTGCAGTATTCAAATAATATAATTTTTATTTTAAAATGAATTGCTGTCTGAACCGTCTTCTGGAAAATACAGCACACATACAGGGAAGTACCACAGAATAACAGTAACAGTTGCACCTTTCAGTTGTTCACATCTACTCCACATGTTCTGCTAAATAGTTGTCGACCAGCTTCAGAAAAGTCCTTCTGCTTAGAGTAGAAATTGACTTCAGATGAACAAAGCCTGTTGTCTATGCCCTTGCCCTCATAGTGCCTATGCATGTGTTTAACTAAGTAAAGTAATGAATACACCTGTAATTTTACTTAAACAGGATCAGGATCTGTTCTCTGGTCCTGAGTTAATGAGTCACAGGTAACTTTGCTCTCAGCTTTGGGTTTCCTTGACTAAATGTCTACTCGTACTGGCTATATCTACATCGTAAACTAAGCAAAACCTATGCAATGCCCAAATATGGTTTGGAGGTTAACCTAGAGCAGGAACCACTTCCAAGATACAATTTTCAGGACACCGCTCATTTTTCAAGAAATTTTCCTGGCTTGTGCATTTGACCCTGAATCCTCCTTGTTGCACTTCTTGAAGATGGATGCAACATTTCTTATTTTTGGAGTCAGCAGAAATTTTCCCTGATTGTCATGATTTTTTAAAGATGACAGAGAAATTAAATTAGTCAGTCAATGTCAATGAAATTAGCTGGATCCTTTTGCATTGCTGGGTTCATTCCATCCCAAATAACTGAATTGTTTAAGAATTCCTTAGCCACATCTTCCTCTGCTATAAGTATTGTCATTCTTACTCCCGCTGCTACCAGACACGACAGATCTCAGACCAGACCTTGCCAGAGAAGACTAAGAGAAAAATGTCATTGAATACTTCTGCCTTTTCTGCACCCTTTGCCATTAGATAAGCACATTGAGCAGCAAACTCACATTTTTCTCAGTTGTCCTTCTGCTGCTGCTGTACATTAGGAAACCGTTAATTTCATTCATGGACCTCACCAGTTTCAGCTCCAGCTAACCTTTGGCTTTTCTAACTCCATCCCTACATGCTTTAACGATATTTCTATAGTCCCTCAGGTAGCCCATCCCCATTTCCATTCTTTCTGTGTTTCCTTTGTCTTTGGTTCAACACGATGGCAAATCTGCTTTCAGGACTGGACAAGATAAAAATGGTCATAGTTACTTGATGTGAAAGGCTCACCCATACAAACACTGCTAGCTCAAATGTTCTCATAATTTTTTGAAGAATTTTTAAGCTAGGTCAGGAGTCATCAATTTTTCAGAGCTAGAATAAAACTTTAATAAATAACCCACTACGCGGAATCACAGAATCATTAGAACTATATTCATATCCTTATTTTTAAACTGCATGCAGCTAGTGCTGCCAGCTGACCCATCAGCACTCAGACCTTGAGTTGATAATGGCTGAGAGGTGAGAGGTAAATAGGGAGCTGTTGGTTACCTCTGCTGTGGATTCCACATGCAGGTCCTCTCATCCCTATCGCAGATTGCTGTGTCAATATTTATTTCCTGCTGGAACACACAATTTTTACTTACTTAGGATGGATTTTACTAGGAAGAGGAGAAGGGCCTTTGATGTTTTCAGTGGCAAGTACTATCTGCATTATGTTTGGAATGGAATTTCAGTTAAAAGAAATTAGGCAGTGCAGGTAATAAATCATAGCCCTTGAAAATTAGAACAAACTGCCCTGTTCTTAGTCCAAAGTGCAGTGCTTAAAAGAAAACCACAGTAGCTCAGAAAACATAAAGAAATAGAATTAGAAGAAAACTGGTTATCCTTGAAGAAGTTACTGTGGGAACAGACATGAAAGAAAAATGTGAGAGGGAAACCAGGAAAATAGAGATGTGCAGACCTTTCTAATGATCCAAAGAGAATCATTCTCACTGCTGGAAATCAAACTCATGTCTTATTCCAACCCTTAAATCTTATACACCAGAACTTTGGACCTCAGAAGTGCAGGACTGTGACCAGAATGGCAATATGGCCCACTAAAAATTTAGGCATCTGCAAGCCTGAAGATTTTGATATTTTTTTTACATCCGCTATTCTTTACATCCGAAAGTATATTCCTTCTTGAAACAGTGGATCACAGCAGAGCTACAACTCTGTCATGTTATTTCCGCTGTTAACCAAAGTCTCCATTCCCTGTACTGGTTACCTGTTGCGGGTAACACACAGGGGAGGATGCTGGAAAGGCTTGAGATGCTGCTCTTAATCAGCACCTATTAAGTTTTCTCCTGAGCTCAGCTTGCTCCTTGGAACTTGGAGGAGTCACTTAGCTATGTCTAGATCAGGGCCTTGCAGGGGTGATATTTAAACGTAACACATCATAAGTGCTGGTACAGAAAACCACTGTGCTTCAAGGCAGGCAGCCAAGTACCATTGCCAAGAGCTCACAGCCCTTTGTGGGAGCTTCCATCTGAGTAAACAAGTGGTATTTATCAAGAAAGTGAGGCTATGTCTATACTAATAAATTAGTATTCCAGACACAATTCTTGAGCAATTGCATAGATACTACTTAACTATATTACTTTAATAAGGACACGCATGTCCAAACTGCATTTCAATCCACTAGTATAAGCCCAGGTACAATCTGAATGTGTAGAGGTAGGTCCTGTCAGTTAGAGGTCCCTGGAAGTTTGATGTCATCCTGAATGAAACACAAAGACATATTTGTGTTTGAACAAAGGTATGTGGTGCATCGGTCCATGAACATCTCCATGGATGCAGGAGCATGACTAGACAGATCAAAACTCAAGGAATTATAATTTAGGAAGGATATTGAGGTACTGGAGCATGTCCAAAGAAGAGCAACAAGGGTGGTGAAGGGACTGGAGCACAAGTACTATGAGGAGAGGCTGAAGAAGCCAGGGTTGTTTACCCTGGAGAAGAAAAGGCTCAGGGGCAGCTCCCTACCTGGAAGGAGGTTGTAGCCAGGCAGGGGTCGGTCTCTTCTCCCAGGCAACCAGCAGAAGGACAAGAGGGCACAGTCTTAAGCTGCTCCAGGGGAGGCTTAGGTTAGACATTAGGAGGAAGTTGTTTAACGAGAGAGTGATTGGGCATTGGAATGGGCTGCCCAGGGCCAGGGTATACTCACCGTCCCTGGAGGTGTTCAAGAAGACACTGGATGTGGCACTTAGTCCCATGGTCTAGTTGACAAGGTGGTGTTGGGTCAAAGGTTGGACTTGATCTCAGAGGTCTTTTTCAACCTAATTGATTCTGTGATTCTATGATTCTGTGATTTCTTATAAAGTAGTCCAACAGTGTACTTAAAGAGGAGATAGCTTAGGGCCATTCTAAATTTCTCCACTTGGTCATAGCCTCAAGTTTTGCTCAAAGTCAGAAACTAGAATTGCAGTAATGTGTGAGTGGGTCTAGTTACGCACAAGGAATTGCCTTTTCTTAAAATGTTGTTATTTTCTTTCTTTCCATTTAAATTTTACTGGGTTTTTTCATATATAAAATGCATTTTTATGTAAACGCTTCTATTTTATTCATGTATAGGTTGGTAAATCTTGTCCATGTTAGTAATACATCAGCCCTCCTTAGGGTAAAATCAGTTTTTGTGTTTATAATAATATTCTGGTGTGTAGAACTTGGACTTTCTCTTTGTGTTTTATGATATAATATCTCAAACAGTGCAGTTGTGGAACCCAACTCACAAAATGAAAGCAGGAATCAAACTCTGTTTTCTTTCACATCCAGATACCTCAGAAAAGCCAACAAAATGAATTATGTGAGTAAAAGCAAATTTTATCTGTAGCAAATTGTTTTAGGGTGGTGCTCTGACCTCACTGGATTACAGCTTCTCTCTCCTTGCATCTAACACTGATGGACAGCGTAATTTAGTCGAGAGAGAATCATGTTAAGTTACATAGCTGATCCCTGCAGCTAGTATACTACTGACTGCCTGCAATAAAGTAACCTTACATTACTTGTACATTACATTACATATATGCGTCTAAATGCCACACCTAGGGGCTACACAGTGCAATGGAAGCAAAACAGCAGTGCTGAGGCAAGCTAAAGGTCCCTCAGGTGTGATATTCCTCAATTTCTGGCAGCAGACGCCCAGGAAGAGTATTAGAATATAAAAAGCATATAATGATACTTCTCACACACAATCTCCCATTCGTGAGCTAGATTATTTTATGAAAGAGCACTTCAGGTTTTGTTACATAATTCTGTAATTTAATTCTATTATGTTTTCAATATACAGTGCCTGGTCTGAGAAGAATTTCCTTCTTTTGTAGTTATGCTATAAAAGTTTTGAAACTACTCTGAGAAAGATTCAGCGTCAATGATTTATTTATGTCCTGTTTAGGTCTATCAGATACTCAAATGTGTGTATAGAGCTGTAGGTGGGAACAAAGGAGCTTTGTCTATTAAAGTTCCTGTCAGCATTTCCTTACAGAAAGGCTGTCAGTACTTCCTTATAGAAGAAATAGCGTGGCTGTCAAAGATACTACAATCTGTCAGTAACACTATTACTAAAGGATGATGTTGGATAAACTCTAAGAATATGTGGAAAAGTATGATCTGGATATTTTGAACTAATTTCTTTGATACTTTTCTCACATATCCTTAATGAAATAAATTACTGCAGTTAACATCATAAACATAAGAATGAGAAAGAGCAGATATTCCATACTTTAAAGGGTGATCTGCAATATATGAAAACATGATGTTTGTAAATAATGGGTTTTTTTCTGAAGAAATGGGAAAATTGCCATTTCTGGCATTTATTATACTAGCTTTTACTTTTAAAAGGACTCTGTTATGTTAGAAGATAAAGGAATGGAAGACCATCATAACTGGCATATGCATGAGATAAAAAATGAAAATTTGGCTAACAGATAGTTTCATAGAACACTCTAAACTTTGATTAAACTCGACTACTTTGCAGCAAGTTTTTTCCATACACTAATGAGAAGGCATGGCTAGAGAGGAAGAGCAGCTGGGAGTACACTGAACCTTGACTATTCAATCCTGGCACAATAATCAGACACATATCATTATGGTTTAGCATGTCCTTACTCTATTGTTATTGCTAGGAAACTGCTGTGAATTATATGTGGAAACACGTAACATGGTCAGCCAGCACTAGATAAAAAGAACTTGATATAGAAACTGCTTCAAAGTCCTTTTCAGATATAGAGTTGCCAAACTAGACGGAAATGGATGATTTGAGGGATTATAGGAATTTCTGGGGAATTTAGACTTTGAACAATGAGAGAAAAATATATTCTAAGTCTGAAAATACTGATGTTATTTAGTATTTATCTCAATATATTTGCTACTTCTGAGAGTTTTTACTATATATCCCTGATCAGCTCACAGCATCTAATGCTTGTCATTTAAAACCAAACTCTGTTCAACACGACAAATGACATTTTATATCCTTGTTGTGTAACTTTAATGTAGAACGTAGATGTTTATATTAAAAAAAAACCCTAACAAAACCAGTGTAGAAATCTTGTTGTTTGGAGCTTCCCAGCTTCACTTGGCACATTCCTAGTCAGTCAGTTTGCTACAGGATCAAAACTGGGCACTGGTGCATGCTCAGAAGTATGGTGGAATGGATAGCTAAGTATTCATCTCATCTTCAACCTCTTGTGTAACCTAGTTGAAAAGTGTTCAGAAAAAGGCTTAATAGCTCCAGAAACCTGACATAAAATTTAAAATTTTGAAAAACTAACCAACAGGAATGAACAAAATCTCAGAATATTTTAGAATATTTTTTGCCGCTTCCAACACAGGCCACTAAAACATTGTCCCAGAGGACAATGCTTGACCTCACAATGACCTCACAATGGTGTGAGAGGCAGAAATAGTCTTGACGTTGTGTAAATGCTGCTCACCAGTAACAAAAAACATCTCTATGCTATCAACACTGTTTTCAGCATGTGTTGTTTCACTAGGACTATAAGTGTCATACCAGGGAAATGGGGAGGCAATTGGAAATAGGATACCATAGGAATTCTTTCTGATCTTGTAGGTTCTAGGGCAGGTACTTTGTGGACTTCAGTATCTCTTAGACTGGGGCTCAGTAGTGACATACCCCAGAATCACAGAATCACAGAATTAACAAGATTGGAAAAGACCTTTGAGATCATCGAGTCCAATCTCTAAGTGGCACTCTAATACCATGAGCAGGGTGAATTTGAAGAGCCACAGGGAAAACGTGTGCCTGCTGCTTTGTAGAACATGAGAATTGGGTTGATATGCATCAGATTTCCAAATCTTTCTCTTACTTCTGACCCTTCCCCACTATTCTCCTTACCTCTGCACTGGCAGGCAAAAGTGGTTTGGAAAAATGAAGATCTAGGGTCAGATGGGGGTTAAACCAAGTTTGAGAAAGACAAAACATGGTACATCAAAGTTAATGGTGCAACAGTGGACAAGAAGGTATATGCTGTGTCATGCTACCTCCTCTATGGAGGCTTTGAAATTAATTCCATACTGATGAAACTGAAAATTCTACTTGAATTAAAACATTAAACTTAGCATATTTATGCGTTGCATATGCATTTACCGTATGAAATCTGTGTGATTCTTCCCTCATGTCAGAAGGAGGCTCCACCTTTTTCCAGGTAAGGGTGGACAAGAGACTCTCTCTTTGAAAGTATAAAAAGCAGGAAGAGGTTTGCATCTCAGATTATATCCCAAGAGCAGGAACTGAGTTTGGAAAAGCCTCAGATCTCTTATTTGGGTTTGGATCCACGGGCAGAGCACACAAAGCTTAAGCCAGAAACCTAAGTAACAAGGATCTGTGGGAAGTGCTTTATTCTTATTAGGCTACTAGGAAATGAAAAGAGGTCTATGGTAGAAATCGTAGTAGTTGGAAAATGGTATCAAAACGTCAAATGCACTTTAAAAGGAATAGTTCCATGGGGCTTTCTTGTGGCAAAGAAAGTCAGTGGCATCCTAGCTACATTAAGAAGACTGTTGCCATTAGTCCTAGGGAGATGATCTTTCCACTCTGCTCAGATCTGGTGAGACACATCTGGCATGCTATTTTCAGTACTAGGATTCCAAGTACAGGAGAGACATGGGAACGGTGCTGTGGGTGCAATGAGAAATACACAGATGACTAAGAGGTTGGAGCATTTGTTATACAAGGAAAGGAAGATTGTTAAAGTTTGGAGAAGATTTATACACATATATCAATGTGTAGATCAGGGGTAATAAAGAAGATGGAGCCTTACTCTTCTCAGTAATATTAAAGGGAAAAGCAGGAGGCAATGGGCATAAATTCAAATATAGGAAATTCCACTGAAACATAGAAAAACTTTTTTTACTGTTACAGTCATGAAACACTGGAACAGGCCGCCCAAAGACGTCTTGAAGTCCCCCTTCTTGAAGACATTAAAAACCTGATTGGATATCATTCCAGTTAACCATCTCTACCTGACTTTGCTTTGAGCAGAGGATGGGACTAGATAGACTCAGAGGTACCTTCCAGCCTCAGCAGTTATGTGAATTTCACTTCTTGTCCCAAGGGTAATGGAGACATCTTATGCCTTCATTGTCATAGAATTGTCCTTGCAGTTATGCCAACATGGTAGGATGCCAGTGTGAATCTAATCAGATTTTAAAGCTAAGTAATCAAAGAATACATTTGTCATTTTAAATATTGGATTATTCAGATTTTTCAGACTACTAGGAAGATTAATGAATTCAGAGGCTGAAACTCAGACCTCAAGGTAATACATGTGGATATTCCTGACAGAATGATTTTCCGTTATAGAAAACAACTAACATATCCTTACATATTAACAAACTTAGCAACTGAAAAACTTCAAACACTACTCTGATTTAATATAAAAATCAATTGAAAATATAAAGTACTCTTCAAATATATTGTACTGGACTTACTGCTGTGGTGTATATATAATGAAAAGGAAAAAAAAAATTCAAACTACAGATCTGAAGAAAACAAGACTGTATTTGTAGTTTTCAAAGATTAAATAATTTATAAATCAGAAATGTTGAGTAATACAGATTTGAATCTTTAGCCAAAGAAATCTTAAAAGACTGAGCTTCTAAGAGTTGAGGATCCATCTACTATTTTCAGGCAGAGTTTGCAACACTAGCAAAAATTATTTGATAGTTACTAGTGGTTTAAAGGAGGCTGCAGAACACAGAAATACCCACTGTTATACATTGCAAGTCTCCTGCCAGCCCTAGAGTGTCTCTGTTTGAACAGGAGAAGTGCATTTCTTTACAGGTACCAAACCTTGGAAACTTGGTTAAAATTGACTTTTAGATATTCATTTTACAAAAGTCTGCATCCAGCATAATTCCAGAGATGTATATATTTTAGGAATGTTACGGCCTATATGACATTAGGCTTTGTGTCTGTAATTGTAAAATGGCATTAAATTTTAGATGATTGGTGATTAAATAAATGACTGTGCAGCATGTGTAAGTGACACACCATACAAAGAATTATTTTATGTATTCATATGCACTCTCAGATATAAATAGGCATAGGCATAGATAAATACAGCACATTTCCTGGTGGTAGAAATTTATAATTAAAGTGAGAAGGAACTCTGTCCTGGGTTAGCTGAGACTGAGAAAACTTTCCCTGTTTTGACTCAGGTTTAAATAAAAAGATTTCTTTTTTTTTTTTCCTTGAAAGCACTGCTCATTATATTATCATTTTAAGTAATTAAATCAGAATAAATTGCTCTGTGAAGCTATTTTAATGTAACATCTAATTATATCTGACCTAGACACTGAACTATAATCATTAACTACATGAACTGTGTAATGTTCTGCAGGCTCTTTAATAATTTATACANTCCACAGCCATCAGCGCCTCCTGCTGCCTACTTCAGATTAACTGAACTTTTTCACACATTGAAACAAGGAGTAATTTTTTGTTGTTGTTTGTTCACTTGTGGAACTGGTGCGGGTGCGGGTGTTGGTGGATGGCTTTGGGGTTTTGGGGAGGTGGTTATTGGGCTTTCTTCGGGGGGGGGTCGGTATTTTAATATTTTTAAATTAATATTTTTCCTTACCTCATAATAAATTCTTATTTTCTTTAATACCTCTGTATCCATGAATTATTAATCAATAATTTGTCCATCAAACCAGGACAAACACATGTAAGGAATGAAATACTTTGCTTCCTCAAATGAGAATTCTTTAGGGGGCAGTTCTTATGGAGGTTTATTAATTCTTTTATAAAATCACTCCAATTGGAAAAGATCTTTAAGTTTGTCAAGTCCAGTCACTGGCCCAGTACTGTCAAGTTGACCACTAAACCTTGTCCCTAAGCACAATATCTACATGTCTCTTGGACACTTCAAGCAAAGGTGACTCAACTGCTTCCCTGGGCTGCCTGTTCCAATGCTTGACAACCCTTTCCATGAAGGTGCTTTTCCTAATACCCAATCTAAACCTCCTCTGGTGTAATTTGAGATTATTTCCTCTTGTCTTGTTGGCTGTCATTTGGAAGAATAGACTGACCCCTATCTCTCTGCAACCTCCTTTCAGGTAGAGTAATAAGATCCTCCCTCAGACTCCTTTTTTCCAGGCTAAACATCCCCAGCTCCCGCAGCTTCTTCTCATAAGACTTGTGTTGCATACCTTTAACAAGCTCTATTGTCCTTTTCTGGAAAGACTCCAACACCTCAATGTTTTTCTTGTAGTGGGAGGCCCAAAACTGGACAGAGGATTCAAGGTGCAGCATCACCAGTGCCAAGTACAGGAGGACAACCACTTCCTTAGTCCTGCTGGCCACACTGTTTCTGAAACAGGCCAGGATGCCATTGGCCTTCTTGGCCACCTGGGCACACTGCTGGCTCATGCTTGCTGCTGTTGGCCAGAACTCCGAGGTCCTTTTCCACTAGGCTGCTTTCCAGCCACTCTTTTCCCAGCCTGTAGCACTGCCTGGGGTTATTGTGACCCAAGTGCTGGGTCCCGCTCTTGAAGGTCCTGGTTGAACTCATACAATTGGCCTTGACCCATCAATCCAGCCTGTCCAGATCCCTCTGCTGAGCCTTCCTACCCTCCAGCAAATTAACACTCACAAACAACCTGATGTTGATATTAATTGACTAAGGGTGGACTCTATCCCATCATCCAGATCATCAATAAAAATGTTAAACAGGACTCGCCCCACCACTGAGCCCTGAGGAATACCACTTGTGACTGGTCACCGACTGGAATTTGCTCCATTCAACACCACTCTCTGGGCCCAGACATCCAGTCAGCTTTTACCCAGCAACTATGTCCCTATCCAAGCCATGAGCAGCCAGTTTCTCCAGGAGAATGCTCTGAGAAATGGTGTCAAAAGATTATGAATATATATTAATCCAAATGTACCAGCAAATAAGAGAGGAAATCAGTAATTTAATTTGTGAATTTTACAGATAAAATTTATGTAACAAAACCAGCATATAATCCAATTACTTAAAAGGTAACTTCTCAATTTTGACTCAAAATTGACCCATTACTAGTGAATGGAAAATGACATAGAAAATTTTGTGCTTTGCTGTGTATATTTAATTCATACAAATAGAAGTCTATGCTAAATTATGACTATTTAGGAATTACACTTAGTGAAGTCATCCTGCATGAAAAGAATAAGTTTGTGAAAATTAAAGACATTGACATTATGGTTATTGCTTTTGGTTTAATATCAAAATAAATACAGGGGAGAAACCTCTGAATAAGAAAGCAGTGAGACAACAGACAGATGAATCATTGCAGAGGCTCTGTTAAAAATACACTGACCTCATTCTGACATTCAATGAAAACCCCAATCTTTTGTTGTATGAATTTTTCTTCAAAATGTAGCAATTAAATACAAAACAATAGATTTAATATTTAATGGGGTTGTTAATGCCTTGGTTCAACTGATTTGTTATTACCATACTAACTTACAGAATATGACTTACAGAAGATTTTTCTGTGTATGAAAGAAACATAGTGAGTAGTTATTTAGAACAGCAGTGAGTCTTCCTGTGCTACTGAGATCAACCAGGAAAACAATCCTAGAAATCTCTATCTATTTAGAAAATGGAGAAATACGTTCTAAGGAGTTGTGAGTTGAGGTCCTGGACCCACTATTTGTCCAAAACTCCTTGTCAATTTAAACTTTTATATGCTAAGCCCATCGCACAAAACCTAAAGTTCAAAGCCCCACTACCTCTATGCCTCTGGATAGCTGATAAAAGCTACACTCAAATTGAGAAGACGATTAATGCTACCCAAGAAGAACATCATGGAAATGAAAGGATTTTAAAACCTATCCCTCTTGCTGGTAATAATTTTTGGTCTGTCTGTATTGCCACTAGGGAATCTGTAAGACCCAAAGGAAGATAATTAGTGCTGAGGATCTGACATTCACACTATAAATGTTTCAGAAAGGTTTTCCCAGGAATGGGATGGTTTTGTCTCTGTGACCAAATGCTCGCTAGTATTTGGAGCATATCAGGACCACACCTTTCAGTTCAATTCAATTCAAAATAAATTTAGTTTATGCATGCATGATGGGAATCAAAGCACAGTCAATGAGGAAGATTCAGAAACTGTCTTGAAAGGTGCTTTCTCAATATGAATGAAAGCACTAATGTAGAATTATCTTTCATCTACTGAGTAACCACAGTCTAGACTGTGCATGGATAGTAGCAGTGATAAAGAGCACGGTTTCCGTATCTTAGACGACCCGAAGCAGTAGGCTACATCATCATGCTCCTCTGGTCATCTCATCTGCTCTCTGATACACTAAGATATGAATTATTTTGCCACAGTGCCCCAGCTTACTGTGGGAGAACAAAATCTTTCTCTAAGACAGTATCCTGGCAAAAAGGTCAGTTACAACTTTCACTCTAAAGAGGCAAAAGTTCCTGATTCTTTGGTGAGTAAAAGCAATTCCTCAGTCCCAATTTAGGAGAAAACATCAGGAAATTTATTATCAGAGAAACCGGATCATGTGAACATGTGTTAAGGGATGTTATTTAGTTGCAAGCCATATCGGATTCCTCAGTAGATGTAAGCTTTCAGTCACCGGTTTTCTGGATGGAAAAATTGAAAAAACTGGTGGCATGCCCCAAGCCAAAGAAAGTAGACATTCATATAGCCAAAGTGGCAGAGGCTCCTGGTAAGTTCAGGCACTGTTAGGATTGGGTACAAGCAACATTTTGAACTTTAATTTTGACTGTACACACAGGCACTTAAAAGCTGATTCTGAAAAAAAGTGTGTAGCTTAAATGTGTAACATTTATCCCTTGTAAGAATGAATGACTAGTATGAAAAATGAAACAACAATTTGTAACAAGAAATTTCCTTTTCTTGATATTAGAACTTCTATTGTCATATATAGCAGGGAGGTACAATTGATTTTTTTACCAATATTTCTTAACAGCAACAGATGTGTCAAGCATAACTTCTGTAGCTCAGCCATCAGTTCACCTTAACCTGTGATTTAATCCAAGAAATATCAGCAGAAGTGTGAATTATTTAAAGACTCCAGGACTATCTGAGAGCAAATACTGCAGAATCATCAGTATGTGGAATATGAACTCACAATCACATAAAAACATCTCTATTTTTATTTAGGATACAGAGAGCAACTTTTATGAGGCCTGATTGTAGTTTAGGAAACTACATGACAAGATTAGTCACATTAATTTCCCACATAGTGAAGAGCGAGATTCCTACTAAGATTGAATCAAAGTATGTGTAAATGGGGAAGCCTGAGATTACTCCCAAATTGTGTCTCTGCTGATTAGAAGTGAAATGTACACCAGTGTGCTCTAATCCATCTTCTCTCAGGAGAGAAACCAGGCCATGGAGACTGACAGATATGGAAGTATCTGATGATGAAGGCTGTAGCTAGGGTTATGTGATGATGCATAATCTACAATCAGTCTAAACAGACCCTTTCAGAAACCAGATTAGGTCCCTGCTATTGTTTGGTTCTGTTGTTTTGGTTTTTTTTTGTATCTCAAATATTTGGCATAATTTCCCTTTTAATTTCTCTTCTCATAATTTTCTTCTTCCTTATCTTCTTTGTGATGCATTGTTCGCCCTTTCAGAACCAGTGTATGGCATGGCAAATGTGTGATGGAATAAAAATGAAGAGCATGGAGGAAAAATAAACAGGGACAATTTTTTGTTTATTTTAGGATTTTTGTTTGTTTGGTTGGTTGGTTTCATTGGGATTTTTTTTTGTTTTATTTTTTTGTTTTGTTTTGTTTTCTTTTTGGGGGGGAGATGTTGGTTGGTTGAATGGTTGGTGAGTTTATGGGGGATTTTTTTGTTTTTTTTTCCAAAGATGACTGACTCTGGTATGGTAGCATTGACAATGTTTGTTGAAAGGTTCATCTTAGAAACCTTCTCCAGAAAAAGAAAGGATTTCCTGCAGTGGAGTTAAGCATAAATCTGAATAGCCTTCTGAAGGCATTCACTCAGGATAGGATGCCTCTAGAAAGATTAACCCCACCCCAGCAAAGTGATCCTTTCTTCTAATTACTTTCTATTTAAATACCGTAAGCACTTCAATTCAGGGACTTCCTTTCATGTCTGTAAACACCAAAACCACTTGGCAGTAGTAGATTAAATATATATTTTGCTATTATAATTAATATTATACCTTTGGGCAGAATTAAATCCTGACTCAATACTCTGAACTCTTCCCTTTTGAAACCTGCAAAGAACAGACATGTGGTCCAGTCAAGCCATGGAATAAACTCCCAGGGTGTACGGACAGAGAGAGCATCTTCTCCTTTAAGGGTGTGTGGTCAAGGACCTTTTCAATGCAAAAAGGGAAAATAAGAAGAGAAGGAAGCCATTACAGAGACACAAACTTGACAGAAAAACATAATGGAAACAAAGACAAGAAACAAACCTGGAGAGTCACAGTAGTTAGTGGGCTATTGATAACCTGAAAGCAAACCTGGACTTTGCAAACCTGGGAGTGAATGAAAATGGAAGAGGGTCAATAGAGCTATTCATACTGATGAGGGAATATACAGGAGAAAGGGGAGTGGGGAGGAATGAAGGGGGAAGCTGACAGGAAGGGATACAAAAAGTGCTGGTTGTAGGTAAAATGGAGCCATTAACATGCTTATGTGATGGAGAGCAGCTGCCGATCTGTTGGTCCTGTCTTTTTATTACATATTTTAGTAACTAGCTCTCTGCATGATCTCACCCTCTGTTCCACCGGAGTGAAAGCAAGGTCTGAGTGTCAACTACTGGGGGCCTGGTATAGGTGAGGTAAGTCAGGGTTTCAACATTACCTGGAGCAGGATCATGAATCACAGTTCATGTGCGTGGTGCTGGTTGGGATGGGGAGCAGGTGTCTCTATCACTTCTAGAATGGATATGTACACAGTGTGCGTCTGTCATTCATCAGAAAACTCGATGCTGGACTCACCAGCACATAGGATGCCCTGTGTTGGAGCAAGAACCTCAGGCAGGTAGAGAATCCATGGGGATAGGTGGGTGTGTGGTGCCTGTGCAATGAGCACTTGAGTGTGTAGGTCATTTAGCAGCAAGCACTGAGTAAGACAAATAGGCAGATCAGGGCGAGTAAGAGGGTCTGGGGTCCTGGCAGGGGCATCAAAAGAACATAAGAGCCATGCTGTACTTAGTGAATTTGCAAATGTGCCTCTGAGCCTGCTGTGCCCACACAATTGACCACTAGTCTCTGCCAGTCTCAATGAAGGAGGTGACAGTGCTCTCTGTGCTCCTCTCTGATGTGAGTCCTATGTGTAGGTGTTGCTGAAGGCAGAGTATCTTTTTGCAGCCAGCCACATCCACATCCTCTGTGAGCCCTGCGCATCTGCAACAAGTGTTCAGCTTCCCTACTTTATGAACCTGAAGAAGGAAAGGGGCAGCCACAACCCTAAGCCTGCGCAGAGACCTCAGTCCTCTGGGATACTAGGCTGGGCTCCAGTGGACAAACAGGAGGAAGTAATGGAACAGACCTGCTGGAGGTTTTGGCCACTACTAACAACTCTTAACAATAACCACAGTCAATTTTGCATTAAAAATTTTTGATCTTTAAATCTTTTGTTACTTTATGAGATAATTACACTTACTTTTGGAAGTTATTTGATAAACAAAGATCAATATTAAGTTATGCTATAGTTTCTGTGTATTCAAAATTACTTTTGGAATAAAGTCCTTAGCATTTCCAAGAAACATTAGTTCACATAATTTTTATATTTATAAATAATTATATAGTTTCACATACGTAAGTAAAAAGAAAAAGTAATTATTTCTACAATAGATCTAATTACAGAAAGGTTTTATGGAAAATGGAAATGTCAGCCTTTAATTAAGATCATGTCTGACTCAAATTCCAAAATGCGTGTTTAATCAAAAATAAATATTCCCTCAATGTCGTGTATACTGAAGACTTATAGTAAGAAATTATCACCAAAACAGAATAGGAAAAGGTAATTTCCTACATTTTATAAGATTTATTCACTGCTGGTTCTGGTTATAATATTGACTGCAAGGAATTATTACATAGATTAAATAATCACATGGAAACATACCTTTTACTCTCATTCACTTCTACTTTAATTTCAGAGAAATACTTTCAAGTTGTCCAGACATGACACACCAGAAAAAAAATAATCCAGGTGTGGTGATAGCTACCTTTCTTTGTGTCCTGAGCAACCTCATGCTACTATATTTAAAACATGCAAAAGAAAGTCTGTCATTCTTCCTAATACACCTCCAGCATCTCATTTAGGACCACTAGACTTTCTGTAAAGCAATCTAACCCTCAATTAAAATCCAAGTGAGAGGAGATGTACAGAATACAGCAAACACCCTCAATCTGCATTCTTTTGTGCGTGCAGCCTATTGATTTGGGATGGACCAAGCCTTCAAGAGTTGATCTTGGAATAAATGCATTAATTTAGTGTTACTTTTTGTTATTTGTTTCTTTGTAAAATTGTGCCATTTTGGTAAGCAAGAGCTGTCAAATGGAAGTAAACCAAGGGTGTGCATTTGATTGTTGATATTCAGCACAGCTTTTTACCATTTCAGGATGATGTGTAAAGCACCAGGGTCCTTGAAGCATGAGAGACGTTGTTTAACTGAGAACAGTAGGCAGGAATATTAACACTTTTGGCAAAAATTACTGAATTTTACATGCCTATCTGCAGAGTGAAAAAATGAGTAAGTATCAAAACTTCAGTTTAAAACGTGTATAAGTGCCTGTTCTTAGCATTCTAGACAATCAGGCTGTAGGCATACAGAACTGGAGAGCTGAATCTGAGCAGGACTACTGGCTGTATCATTCTCTACTGATAAGACCTGCCCTCAACTATTCTAAGTCTTGAAGATCACTGGTAAAATCTGGAGCAAGGAAGACTTATCCCTGGAGGAGGAGGAGAAGGATCAGGTTAGGGAATAATTTAAACAAACTGGACATATATGAGTCTACGGGATCTCCTGTGGTGCAACTATTATTACTTGGAAGCTGGCCAATGTTATTATAGGACCAGTCTCAACTGCCCTTGGAAGGTCAATCAGGAGAAAATACTGAGGACTGAGAGGGAGCAAATGTAACTCCTGTCTTCAAAAAAGATAAGAAGAAAGATCCAGAGAAGGACAAGACTGGAGAGGGGTCTAGAATACAAGCCCTGTGAAAAGCAGCTGAAGGAGCTGAGTTTGCTTAGCCTAGAGTAGAGGAGGTTCAGAGGAGACTTTATTGCTCTCTACAAGTACCTGAAAGGAGGTTTTAGCCAGGTGGGGATCGGTCTTTTGTCCCAGGCAACCAGCAGTAGGGCAAGAGGGCACAGTTTTAAGGTTTACATTAGACATCAGAGAAAAATTCTTCACAGAAAAAGTGACTGGCCATTGGAATGGGCTGCACAGGGAGATGGTAGAGTCATTGTCCCTGGATGTGTTTAAAAAAATAACTGGATGTGACACCACCATGGTTTAGTTGATAAGGTGATGTTAAGTATAGGTTGGACTTAATGATCTCAAAGGTCTTTTCCAGTCTACTTAATTGCATGATTCTGTGATCTGGGGAACTACAGACAGGGCAGCTTCACCTCGATTTCTTGGGAACGTGACAGAGCAGGCTTTTTCAAACATTCGAAGTACAAGAAGCTGGTTAAGTCTAGTCAGCATGGATTAACAAAGGAGAGATCTCTCCTGACAAACCTCATAACCTTCTGCAATGAAATAACTAGCTCATTATATAAGGAAAGATCAGCGGATGTTGCTTATCTTGTTTTTAAGAAGGTATCCTACACTTCCACAACATTCTCCTCTAGTGAAGTTTGGACTACATAACTGAGATGAACTGTCTGGCTCAAAGTGATTTGATCAGCAGCATGTACCATTTTGTGTCTCTCTAGTACAAGAGAGACACAAACCTACAGGAACCAGTCCATTTCAGGACCATGAATATGGTTAAGGGACAGGAACATCTGATACACAAGGAGAAACTGAGATGGTTGGGATTGTTAAGGGAAGAGAAGAGGAGGCAAGGCGAGGTGAGACGGCTCATCATCTGGACGTGGCACTTGGTGACATAGTCTAGTCTAGTTGAGGTTTTAAAGTAAGGGTTGGACTAGATGATCTTGGAGGTCTCTTCCAACCTAGTGATTCTGTGATTCTGTGATCAATGTGATGGGATATATAAAAAGCTGATGGGAGGGTGCAAAGAAGTGGAAGTCAGGCTCTTTTTCAGTGCAAGGACAACAAACAATGAGCACAAATGGAAGTGCAAGAGCTGCTAGTTAAACATAGAAAAGCCAGCGAGAGTTTTTACTGCGAGGGTGATAAAGCCCTGGAACATCTTGCACAAAGACGTAACTCAACCTCGAACATTTTTTTCTGGAAAAAGCCTTCAAAGGACTGGGCCACTGAAAGAAGGTCAGAGACTAGACCAGTTTTGTTGTCCTTGGCAAGTAAGGAGGTATTGTTTTGACAAGGAATGATGAAAACAAGTTTAAACTTATTTTAAATTTACTTTATATTCTTGAATGCTGAGTCAAAGAGTCAGCTGTGAAAATACCTATGACTTGAGGCTCTTACTCTACAAATTGGTTTGAGTTCAGAGAGAATGGAAAAAAAATAAATTAAATAAAAGCAAATAAAACCTCCACAGACCTGCGATTTTCTCTGAAGGTTTGTCAGATTCTGTGGTCAACTGAAATGCCATTTTCCTTTTATGAATAACATTACAACATATGACTGCCATAGCACTTAAAATTATGTTGTCCTTGTGTGGAAACACTGATGGTAATTCCACTTCTAGACCAGAAATTAATCAGTGCAGAAACTGATGTTCTTTCTTCCTTCATCACACTAATTTAGAGAGATCTAACAACAGAACATTATGTACTTTTAGCCTTTCTTTTTCTCTTCCCATCTGACAGCATTTGCTCACAAACACAGACAAACTGATTTTCTATTAGCTCCTGCTGAACACTTCAGCTGTGAAATACATTAAGATAGCCAAAAAATGTGAAAGTGAATATGAAGATACAAAATGTATAATAACAGAATATGTTTTTTAATTGTATATGGGCCTTCATGGATAAAGTAAAGAAACATCACTGCTGGCATTGCTAATATTTGATCAGTAGATCACACTGGTGAAATGATAAAAGCACTGTTTATAATCATAGACAAAATTAGAGTATTAGGTAGAGGTAATTGTTATCACAAATACAACAGCTACATTTAGAAGGATATCAAAAATCTAGTATAATTTTTTCTACTACTTCTATTATGTCTAAAATGCATCAGTGATTAATTACATTCCTCTCAGACTAGTAAGCCTTATCCTGAATGTCACTTGATAGCCTTCTTTGGAGAAGGTGCATGTAGTCTCCTGCATTGATTTCTTTTTTGAGTATCTGCACCAATTCCAAAAGGGGCAAAGAAGACGATTTTCACAAATCCAGTCTTGATGGAAAGGAGTATTTTATTATCAGCTACAACTGTTCAAGGCTAAAAAAAAACAAAGCATGATTTGGAGGTCATTAGAGATATTTGCATCTAGTCTGTCATATAGGGGCCAAAATCCTTCATTGAGATGACCAAACATATATTCACTTTTCTCTCTGAATTAGTCAGTGTACAGACCAGACATAGCCCCAGACGCATAAAAGAAGTGAAAAAAATGGAGAGGTATCAAAAGAGGGTCATAAAAGCATAACTCAGATATTTGAGGAAAAAAGCAAGAAGATAAAGCTAGCTAGATATATAAAGGATAAGAATAAAGGAATCTACTGGTGTGCTAGTAATAAGAGGACATTCAGAGAAAATGTGGCACCTTTTTGGATGGGGAAAAATTCTAGTAATAGACAGCACAGAAAGGACTGAAGTGCTCAATACTTTTTTTGGTTTCAGTCTTCACAGTCAAAATTGGCTTCTAGCCCTTCTCATGTACAGTGTGAGAACAAAAAATCATAGTGTATAGAATAGCTGGGGTTGAAAAGAACTTTTAAAGTTCATCTAATCCAGCTCCCCTGCAATGAGCAGGGACATTTATAACTAGAACTAGTTGCTCAGCCTGCCTTGACAGTGTCCAAGGATGGGATATCTACTGCCTATCTGTGCAACCTGTTCCAATGTTTCACCACCCTCATTGTAAAAGATTTCTTCTTTATATCTAGTCTAAATCTACCCTTTCTAGTTTCAAACCATTTCCCCTTGTCCTATTGCACTGGACCCTTCTAAAACATCTGTCCCCATTTTTTTTACACTTATCCTTTAATTACTGAAAGTCCACAATAAGGTGTCCCCAGAGCCTTTTCTACTTCAGGGTGAACATCTCCAAGTCTCTCAGCTTCTCCCCATAGAAGAGGCGCTCCAGCCCTGCTGATCATCTTCATGGTCTCCTCTGGAATTGCTCCAATAGGTTCATGTCTTTCCTATGCTCAGGATCCCAGTATTTCAAGGGGAGGTCTCACCAGAGTGGAGTAGAGGGGCAGAATCACCTCACTGGGCCTGGTGGTCACACTGCTTTGAATGCAGCCCAGGATACAGCTGGTCTTCTGGGAGTGAGTACACATTGCCAGGTTATATCCAGCTTCTCATCCATCAACACCCCTAAGTCATTTTGAGTAGGACTGCTCTCAATCCCTACTCAGCAGGGCTAGTCTCAATTTCTTAATTCCCCAACCTTTACTGATACTAGGGGTTGCCCCAACCTTGGTGTGCCACCTTGCGCTTGGCTCACTTCTTGAGCTTCTCCAGGTCCCCCTGGCATGTCAACTGCACCACTCAGCTTGGTGTCTCTGCACTTGCTGAGATAGAGAAGGACAACTGGTAGAGTGGGAGCAACAAGTTAGGGGCTGCTTGGAGAAGCTGGTACTAGTAAGATACATGGAGCTGTATGAGATTTGTTTAAGGGTCTTAAAATAGCACACTGTTATGAGGAGGTTGACTATCATCTGCAGAAAGCAGATGACAGCTGGAGAAATTTCCTGCCATAAGTTGTGCTTACATTCATAAGAAGTAGGAAGCATCTTGGGAACAACAGATTGATCAGCCTCACCTAAATCGCTGTGAAGATCTTAAAGCATGTTTCCTTGCAATCCATTTCCAGTTACTTGAAAGACAAGAAGGTAATAGGGAACAGGCAGTCTGCAAACACTGCTTAATCAACATAATTGTGAGTAGGTTAGCAGGTGATGATAAATTAAGGGTGAAGGGCTGAACTAGAGGGTTTTATTCCAGAAGAGATTTGAGAAGCTTGAGGATCGAGCTAAGAGAAGCCTCAAGAAATTCAATAAAAAAGAAGTGCAAAGTTCTCTTCCTAGGGCAAAATAATCCCGCAATAATAATAGGGAAGTAGTAGAACGTATAGCAGCCTGCTGAAAAGGACCTACAACATATGTGCCATTGTGTTACAGTTGTACTGTATATATACTAAGATTAAAATGTGTCTTTTATCTCTCTTCATAAAGCATGGGAGACAACTGGTCATGGCTTTGATCTCAGTGTGAAAGATACTTATTTGATATCTTGTTTTTTTTACTTCATGTGATCTTTCCCTGCCATTGAACTGGTCAATAATATTTGAATTAGTATTAAAAAGTTTAGTTCTTAAAAAAATAGTCATCACTTCTAACTTTGTACTTAATGTCCACATAAAAAAGGGGAAATTATTTTAAGTTACATGCTGAAACATGTCTCTAAACCTGCAAAATAACAATTTTGAGATTCAAAGGCCTACACATACTATTTATTAAGTCTCCATCCTCTGAAAAGGAGATTTGGACTAGACTAATACCAGACTTTGGAAAGTGCTTGAGGAAGTATTGGTTGAGGCTGCCATGTATGGTTATAACTAAATAGTTTGGACAGTTGAGTTGTCATGCCTGTTCCTTTTACCATGATACTTAATATACTAATACAGAGGTAGCAAAAGAGGCTAAACAGGCCCAGCAAGAAAATAAATCCTACTAGGTAACAGCAAAAAGAAGCACAAAAAAAAATTATAAAAAGGAAAAAGAAAGTTTGTAGCCAGTACAACATTTGAATTATAAAAGACTTTACATTTATATGTAGAAAAGAAATTTTTATTTATTTGGTTTTTTTATGAATGGAAAAGTGATCTAGCATGATGAAACAGTTTCAGGTCATGACATCATGCGATTCCAGAAAAATTACACTTAATGGTCCCAAAGAAAGGAGTCAGAAAGCTCTGTGAACATGATATAGTTTAATGCATTATACATTAGGAATTAATCTTTTAAAATGGAAAAAAATCTCTGGAAGATGTCTTCTCATATATTTCTGACATTTAGATATGAATAAACGGATGAAATGGAGCATCACTTCTGAACAAAAGAATAGCTAATTCAGGGCTAGCAACAGCAACTTACCATGTAACTGACCAGCATAGAATAACTGACTGTATACTTATACTTTAACTCTTGCAAGAAGTTCAAAGGATTGTCTTAAAGGAGGACAGAACTGGGGGGGAAAATAAAATAAAAGGGAGCCGTGTGATATAAAGCTTGAAAAGCACACTCTTATTCAGCCAGTCAGAAAGAAGCTGTGGATGTTACTGGTCCATAACAAGTAATGAGTCCTTATAATTCCCGGTCTAGGAAATAGAGAGGCATTTCAGGCCTACAGAAAAGAGCATGAGATAGCACAGTAACTTGAAGTTGAACTCATGCCACTTCCCTGAGGATGAGATTTAAACATTGGAACAGTTCATCAGAAGAAGTGTGGGAATTTAAGTTCTCACAGAGATATTGAATTTAATTTTAAAAGCCAGACATTGATCCACCTCCTGGGAGCAATCCTGTAGTCAGTGTTCAGAGAAAGCCTGCACAGATCACCCTGTGGTCCCATGGAGCCACTTGAGTTTCTCTGTGCTGAGCTGCCAAGATATTGATGTCAGGCATCATTTCTTTATGGTACAATATCTGGTTTCCGGTTGCCTTCCCACAGGGATGCAAGCCTCATGTAATTTCTGTCTCTCGGTAGGTATTTTGCATTTCCTGGTGTGTCTAAACTGGCCCTAGGGGACTACAGACTACACAGGCAGCTGAACCCTGCCTATAATGCTAACTCAGCTAACTCACTCCATTGGCTGCAGTGGAAACTTCAATACAAGCAGCACACCTAGATAACCTAAAATGGGAGTCTTGAACAGAACCCTGCCTCCTAAAATTGTTACAGAAACTCTGTAGGTGATAGGAAGCATGTTCTGTACACCAGACTGTTTGCTAATAGCTGGCACATGTAGATGAATTATGGAATTACATTATTTCAATTTAAGGATTAAGACTAAGTGAGATGCAATTCTCTGTTGGGGTATATCCCATGGGCTTTTTTAGATGTTAGCGGCTTCAGAAGCTTTGAGATTAAACAGAGTTGATGTAGTACAACTAAGTAGGATAACTCAGGTTGGAAAGATCTCAGGAGCCAATAGTCCCATGCTCTACAGAGTTGATAGAGGTCTGAACAGGTTGCTCATGGCCTTATTTCAGTCTGATCTTGAAAATCTCCGTGGATGGAGATTGCACAACCTTTTTGGACAATCTGTTCCAAATGAAACAGAGCTCCAAACTGAACTCACATAGTCTGTGTGCACCTTTGAGAATGTTACTTAGAGTTTAATTTTCAGAAACATGCAATTCTGAAGAGACTGAGTAAGAGAAAAAAAGGATTTAATGAGATATCCACAGAAAATTGGCACATCACTAGGAGTTTTGCAACAAGTACCATAAATAAGAACACTGGCTGCTCTGTTCCTGTTTCAGGATGAGGGATGGGAACAACCTCATTACAGATCAAATTGTTTACAGTGATCAGTATATGTGCTGGAATCCATCTTTGCCCACAGCTAGGACTGCACAGTGCCCATTAAGCTACTGTTGAGAAATTAGATTACAGATACAGAAAATAAGACAGGGTTAGAAGAGTGAAAGGGGAAACTAAACCCAAAACCTCTTACCAACAAGATATAAAACAAACTGATTCTTGCACTCTCTAGAGCCAACTAAATAAATCCATTTAGCAAAGAAGGCACTACATGTAACTGGGGAACATGAGAGGCCTTACAGCCATGTCCTCTGTAATGGGAATCTTTAGTCATCTGCAGATGCATTAGATCTTTTCTATTGACAATAGCTTTCATTAAAGGTGTTTGAGATGTGTCTTCAGTAAGGACAGCGACACTTAAACACTACCAAAAGGCTTTCTGACAGAGGAATAGGTAGTGAGGCCTTAAATGGTATGCCTTATATTTCTGGGCATTCACTTTAACTAGGTAGCTTGAAAACTAGGGACCCATAAAGGCCTATATGCATTCAGATGTTTGCATTCTTCTGTATAGATAAGATGGTAAGGTAAAACACAAACTTAGGCCTCCCAGGCATACCACGAGGCAAGTTCTGGGAGGGGACGAGTAAGAAGGGACATTCTCATTGGACATAAAAGTTAGATGAACCTTGGTTGGATGGTACGATGGGTGGTAACTAAGAAGGTTATAAATATAGAGAGATTGTTATTCTTTTCCTCTTTGGATCATGGGATCTTCACCAGTAAAGCTGTCCTCCCTTCACCCCTACCAAACTGTGCATTTGTCTCAATTTTCTTATCTCACCTTACAGGTAACAATAGCTCCTATCTCACCATATACTTGTTATGTTTAAATTTCCTTATTTATAAGGTCAGAGAAGTATATGGGAAAAAGCCCCTAGTACCAAGAAATTATACTCAGATGTATCAAAGGAAGTAGGTTATCCAGATAATGAGTTGTGGAGATGGATTCATGACTCAATAACAAGGAACTTTACAAGTAATTTAGTCAGTTTGAGAAACAAATTGGTTTTGGCACTTTACGTCATTGTGTAATGGAATGTTTAATTAAAAATTAAGAAACTTGTCCAACCTCTGTGTTCCCTGTCTCTGATTTAGCTTGGTCTCTTATACAACCTTTCTTTTATGAGACCAAATTACATTCTGTGTATAAACTATGGAAACTTTTCGTTCCTACTTCAGCTGTGGGGACAGACGCAAGGTCATCATCCCCTATCCTTTTCTAATGGCTGAGTGTCAAAGGAACATGGAAAACATAAAAACCTCTAGTTCATGTTCCTCTGCTACACCACGTTAAAAAATAAAGGATTTTTATTTGAAAAGCTGGGAAAACATTTGCATAGACCATGAAAATTTTCAACATTCATAAGAAAAACATTTCTTCTCAGGCCCTTAAAGTCATTCATAAGTCTCAATTCATTAAATCTGATCTTACTACTTGAAGAATAAGATACAAATATTCAGATCCATGAGGAATTAGCAGCTATTAGTTCTTAGAGTAGTAATTAGCATTCATACTAGAATTTCCACTCGGAAGAATATTGTCGCTGTTTACCATTCGGGATCAGTGGATTTTAAGTTAATTATCATATGAAGTGGTATAGTACTTTTCTGCAGGCAACACTGATTCAGTACACTAGAGTTTCTTTAAAATTATCAACCATCAGAGCTCAGAAAACACACAACTGATTGAGATACAAGCAAGCATTGATTTTGGATATTAGTTCTTGACTTCATAGCTTGTTATCTGAAGTAAGTAAGGAAGAGAAAAAAGAGAAAAAGGAGATAAGAACTAGGAATAATAATATAATAAATAGCATATTTTAAAATTAAATGTATTGTTATGATATGAAAAGAGCAGCTGGCAAATACAATCAGCCACAACACAGGATGAGTGTTGAATAGGAAACTCTTCTTCCAAAAGGTGTAATGTCTGTTTTCTCATCATCCACTCCCAACTGCCAGCTGGAACAGAAAGATATTGTGGCTTCCTTCCTATCGCTTTAGCTCTTCTGGTATTATAAATATTTGCATACTCTTACAACTCCAGCAGTGAGTGTCTCCTCATAAATGCTGTACTTTTGTCACCTTGGTGTACTTTTGTCACCTTCAGGCTGCTTTTTAGAGCACTCAGTTCAGGCCTCTGAACCCAACAGAGGTGACTGTGAGGAAGGGGGATTAGGTGGGACAGTCTGACTCATATGAGAGATTAAAACACAAACTCATAAAACATTGCTCACAATATCTTCCAACAAAAGAACAAGGGCCTTCAAATAAAACTATAGCATGGCTGGCCCCTCTCAAAAACAAGATAGCTCTTATCAGTGCAGGTGTAAGCTGTGAAAGTTTCTGTGTGAAAGAGCTGAAAAGATGCAAATGCTAAATTTCATATAACTCAAAATAAACCTGCTAGAATGTCCAAGGAAGAAAGATTGAGTGAAGGTTCATTAAATCCATATCGACCTCAAAGAATTCTTTACCTGCAGGATGCTGAATGCTCAAAAAGCATGTGATACCCTAGTAATCTGGGGATCTCCCAGTGGCCATTGGTGATGACATGATGCAGAGTCACATGAGCTGGTGTAGTCATCCTTTCTATTCTCCCCATCCATATTTCCCTCATGTTAAAAGTTGCTAACAGTCTTTAGATTCCTTCTTTAATGCTCAGGTGACTGATCTATTAAGTAGCAGAAGGTGAAGAGCAAATACACCTTCTGATTCTAATTTTCCACTATGACTGTCACAGAGGAGACAAAATATGGCTCAATATTTCTCTTATAAGAATTAAAAAAAAGACAATTAACACTCAGAACAGATATCTTCTCTTGAAAGTAGCTCAGTTCAATGCTTGCATGAATACTGATGAACATTGGAATGAGTTTCAGCTGACTTTTCCTCTGGAAAATATCCTGGGATCTTGTATGGTAATGAAAATAAAGAGATCATGGAAATCATGGCTGCATGCAACTAAGTGAAAAATGTTGAATTTTGAAAAGATTTAGCTATTTAAATATTTGCATAGTACCCTCAAATATCTTTAAATTAAATCTTCAAATATTTTGCTGAATATCTGTCTCCATGATTTTATGTACACAACTAAGCCTTAGCACACACTGTATCAAACAATGGTCGAAATGCATCTTCTAAATTCAATCAAATCCAACAAATGCAAAAAAACCCAGGTGGAAAAATAGATAATTTTTGAATGTTCCAAAATAAGATGATTTTGCATTAATATAACAAATATAATCACAGTTTTAAGGGTACAGTACCCCACTGAGGAAATCTTTGCACTTGGTAATTCTGTTCCAGTAAACTTGACCATTTTTGTCATATAGATAGTTACATGTGAGATCCTACTGTATGAGTTTAAATGTCATGGCATGATTGCAAAAGTGATTTCCTAACATATGTCTTGTGCCCTTGAGTTGATTGTGATTTGTTCATTCTTTGTATCTCTGTTTATCAGTTTAACGTCCTTGGTGGCTTCATCATTCATTTTTACTGCAAACATTACAAATAAAAGGATAATTCCTTGGAAATGGAAATCTGAAAGCCAGAAAGATTTACTGAGTAAGTTAATCCTAACTAAGTTAAACCTAACTAAATATAAATTAAAATTTATCTGGATTTTACTATTTAGATGTGCCTGCACATATTTTACCATAAATTGAATGTGGCAAGAATGTTTCATTTGGCCTCAACAAATTTTTTGTAATGCTCCCCTTCATAAACAGTATGAGAGCTGTATTTATATAGATAAATTTAATCTTCAGAACAAACAAGCAAAATCGTGATTTCGAGAAAGAAAAAAGTGGCTATTTACTCAAAATATAAGGCCATCTTAGTCTGTTGTGTAACTGTATTTTTAAGGATACTGATATTAAAAGTGCATAATGAAACTTGTAAAAATGTCAACCTCTGCAGCACATAAGTCAAAACCCAACAAAATCTTACAATATTTGCACCAGTCTTGGAGAAAAAAAGCAAACGAAAGAAGACAACAAAGCTATATAGTCACATTTTTAATTTTTATTCTCTAGCTACTGATGGGCTGAAAACTTTAAAGCAAGGACCCTATCTAATTTTTTTTTTTTTGTGAATAAGTTAAATACTTGACACGTAAAACAAGAGAGCTAATTAAATCTTTCCTACTCCTTTTTTAATTGTATGTTTTGTAATAAAAATTGTACCAGAGCAGTACTACTCACTTTTGTTATGAATTGCTGTGAAGAGGTCTTATTGTTGCAGCACCTCTATACATTTTAATGATTACAGTGAGAAAAAATTTATTTATGTGGTTATATGATGTCTGCAATTTTGTTACTGAAAACGAAACTTAACAATGGATTTCATCTAGGTACTTTTATCCTGCAAAAATGCAGTGTTGTTAAAAATAGTGATAATAAAATGCCTTCCTATATTTTATAATGGAGAATTTAGCCTGTAAGCATCAAATAGATTAAGTTGCATGAAGGGCGTTTAGAACCCACGCTGGATCTAAACTCCACAGACTCTTTAAACCTTCATTGTCCACATAAATGCAGTGGTTAGAATCTTTTGAAATGTTTCTGCATTCACCCACTCTGGCTGCTGCAAAGAATGATGCTGAGACCTGAGGAATTCATATGCATTTTATTTAGGCAGTATATAGGTTCTATCAGCCATGTCCTACATATATTGCATTCAAAGCAATCACAGTCTATAGAATATAAACTCTATTTACAATCATTGTTCTCTAGATGCTGATTGTTTAATCCATTTTTATCTTCTGGAGTCTATACAGAAGAATGATATTAAAAGTCCATTATCCAATGTGTTTTTGTTCCCTCAGTGGAACTTATGCTTGTACTGTTATCTCACTTGTGTCATTGTAAAATCTGGAAGAACTTCAAGGAAATCAGTGTCATGACTCTAAATTAATGTTCTTTATCATTTACATCCAGATGTTGGTTTTATTGATGTAAGACATTTCACTTTCTTGCATGCTCTCTGTTCTACATAGTGGTGAAAAGAACCAATTATCAAAATGAAGAAATGGTGTGGAGCCTCAGAATAGTCATGAGACTAAGACTAGCATGACATGACTAACAGTCATGAAAGAAGAAATCAAAACTTGAAAGACCAATTCCTGTGACTCTGATATCTTTGCTAGTCGTAAATAGACCCTTCAAATACAGGAAGTAATTGGTTACAAAGTAAAGTTATCAGGTGAGAGTACTCAGGTGTATTGAAAGTACTCTGCAGTTGCGTGATCTAACAAACCAAAAATAAGCAATGTTTCTTCAGAGCATCCAAAGTACTGTGGTTTCAGTGCTATGGGATGCTTAAGAGAAGAAAAGCAAGGAGATAGAAACAGCTCTTAAAATTAGACAGGCCTTGAGATCCCTATTTAGTTTGGGAATTACATTTTGGTACTCTGTGTGTATACAGAAGGCATGATATAAAGAATTATAATAAATTAGGTAGTCTTAACTGAATTGTTATCCAAAATGTACTAGGCAGCAAGGGTTAACATTCGTATATTGGCCTCTGTCTGAATATAATGTCGGAAGTTATATATTACTTTTTATTAAGACACCAGAAAACTGCAGTGATTGATTTTTTTCTAGGCTTGCAGAAAAACTGCAAGCTGGATTAGCTCACTGAAGAACTAAAGTGAAAAGAACTGGTGATGTTCAGTGGTCTTTTTTAAAGCTCAGAAATACTTACAAAATTAAGGCTTTGCTAAGCAGGAAAAAAATTAAGAAGGATGAACACTCAGTTGTGTAAGGAACAGGCAGTATTTGTAACTAGAAAGTGTGTACGAAGAAACTGGCAGGAAGACTACCATGGAAGTGGGAGATTAATTTCATGATAGACTGACTAGATTGATAAACTGTCATGCAAAAAATGAAAACAGGATGTTGATAGTCAGAAGACATTTATGTTCCAACAGAACTACTATGTCAGGCAGGTAGAACCCCACTATTCCTTTGTATTGACACTACAGTGCTAAAGCAAACTTAACAAAAATAAAAATATAGTCTCTTACATTAGAAGAGAATTTGCTTGATTTGAACTAGATGATCTTTAAGCTCCCTTCCAACTCAAACCACTCCATGATTCTATGATTGTTGGAAAGACTCCTATTAACTGTGAAGAAGTGGATTACTTGCTGGGTAAAGTGAGAGAAGGTGTTTCAGGGATTGACTCCATCTCTGTACTTGACATTCCATGTGACCTTGAATGAGGTATTCGGGGCCAAATGTCCTTTTTATGCTTCAGTGTTTCCATTAAAATGGATCTTTCCCATTCAATAAAGTAATGAGAATTGATTTCACCTTTTTCAGGCATGAATTCCTTTGGTCTAAATATTTTTTGGTTTTCTATTATCTCCATTATCTCAACTGAGCTATTTAAAATGTGAATTTGGTTGCTGCTACACTGGGCAAAATCAGGCTTCTCTGCCTTGCAGAATTTCATCCACAAAAATGATGGCAGAAATGGCAGTCTGACTCAGGGAGATACAGCAAGAAGAATTCATTAGAACCTTCAAAATGCAGTTTATAAATGAGAAAAACATATGGGATCTGGTTTTAGGTGGATATAGTAATAGTCTTTTTGCCTCCTAGATGGAGCTAAAGTACTTGTCTCCTGTATCTTCACTTGTGGGGTGGACAAAACCAAGCAACATGACAAATAATTTTCTTCTCTTGCATTTCATGATTAGTATTGCCTGTATTTTTATACATTCTTGAGGAATACATCTTACAGAATAACAATTTAAAAAGTTTGGTCTCCATTTTTCAAGAAAAATCCTATTCGTGCCAGGATAAAGTTTACAGAGCCTTTTTTTCCTTCTCTGCAATCAGACAGTAATGAACACTAGACACATGCTTGAGCAAGCACTGCCAGGTACCCAGTTCAGATTCCTGGGAGATTAATGTTTAGTTTTCTTTCTCCTAGTACTCATGAAGGATAGATAAAGGACTTCTGGCCCCAGGACAGAGACTGAACATACAGTCTAGATGATACCTCTTCAGTGTTTATAAAGGAAAAGATGCCACCGTGTTGAAAGAGAGGAATTTGAAAACAGAACCTATATAACAAGGTACTGTGAGCTGAGTATAGACACCAAAGCAATGCAAAGCTTGCAGCTTTATTTATGTGCAAAAAACCACAATTCTCTCATTTGTGGTTAGAATCAGCAATTCAGTCCATCCTGCATGCCATATCTTGGGATGAAGAGACCAAATGAAGAAATGGAGGAGTTATATCAAAACAACGGGATGAAAGTGGAAGAGCCAAAACACCTTCATATTGTACAGAAACATGAAAGACTTACAGCAGATGTCACTAGAGTCTGAGAAAATTAAAAAAAAAAAAAGTGTATATATATATATATATATATATATGTATATATATAAAACCCCCACCATACATAAAGAAGCCTTTTCAGGTTTAAAAAGAGGAAGAGGATGAAGAGGTGGCTGGTGGCCAGTGTACCAACTGCAGCTCAGTGTCAACTAGCATTTGGGAAAAAGATCCTGTCTATCTTGAAGATAAGGTAGATAGGGAAACTGCTATAGCAAATCAGGAAAGCAGAGTCACTGAAGAAGGGAAGTTCAGTCCCTTTCCTCTGGGTCACTGGGCTTCTGCCTGTGGATTTCAACTCCTGAAACAAACAGAACTGAAGTGCAGCCAAACAGGTGCTACTGGATCTTTATGTCTGGCATCCGGCCTGTCTCCATTGCTTATGATTTTAATGGCATTAATTTATTGCAATATCTTATGATGGCTCTAAATTATTTAATTTGATGCTTGAGATGTTTTTTAATTACTTAATTCATATTTGTTCCCTTATGTTGCTGCATATAATAATCTACAACACCGATCCTACAATGACTTATTTATTACTGTACCTCTTTTCTACTGTAGGCCTGCATAAAGGGCCTATGCATATGACATGGACTTTTCTCACTTCTTTTAATTAAGCAACAATTTTCTATAAAAACTATAAAACTATAAAAACTATATCTTACTCTCAGTCCAAAAACCATTGAAAAATTTGTTATTTTAATACTTTTTTGACCACTATCACTAGAATCTGGTCCTTGACCCTGCTCATTCAGAGCAATGTCCTCTGTTTGTCCACAGTATGTTTGTTCATATATCTGATTTTCTATAACCAGACCAGATATCTGGAGACTGAGGCTGCAAGACATAGAATCTCATTGCAATAGTCTTACCTCAACTTCAGACCTCCTAGCTGAATGGCACTATGCCATTAAACAGGATCATGTGAAATTCAGGCTCCCTTTCACTATTTCAATGTATTTACTACTCTAGGCATATCTAAGAATTGCAAATACACAATAGCGGTTAACAGCCACATTCCATAACAACTCCCTAGTTTTTATACTGTGGAGTACTCTGAAAAGTTGCTCATTAAAAAATGAAAATATCCCATGGACTGTAAAACTATGTATTCTATGTTTTGTCATGAGACAGAATATAAAAGCAGACCCGGGAGGAGGATCTGGATAATTACAGACCTGTCAACCTGACCATAGTTGCAGGTAAAATTATGGAGCAGATAATCCTGGGTGCAGTTATGCAGCACCTGCAGGATGGCCAAGCCTTCAGATCTAGTCAGCATGGATTTAGGAGGGGTAGGTCCTGCCTGACCAACCTGATCTCCTTTTATGACCAAGTGACTCACCTGGCTGATGAGAGAAAGGCTGTGGATGTAGTATACCTGGACTTCAGTAAAGCCTTTGACACTGTCTCCCACAGTATGCTCCTGGAGAAGCTCTCAGCCTGTGGCTTGGACAGGAGC
Organism: Serilophus lunatus; assembly: GCA_013399895.1. Taxonomy (NCBI): domain Eukaryota; kingdom Metazoa; phylum Chordata; class Aves; order Passeriformes; family Eurylaimidae; genus Serilophus; species Serilophus lunatus. Next base: position 996,239 of record VXBA01001335.1, read on the forward strand.
ATGCTGTGCTGGGTCAGGAACTGGCTGACTGGCCGAGCCCAGAGAGTGGTTGTGAATGGTGTCACATCCAGTTGGCGGCTGGTCGCTAGTGGGGTCCCCAAAGGGATCAGTGTTGGAACCAGTCCTGTTTAATATCTTTACTGATGATATGGATGAGGGAATTGAGTTCACCACAAGCAAGTTTGCAGATGATACCAAGCTGGGAGCAAGTGTTGATATGTTAGAGGGTAGGAGGGCCCTTCAGCGGGACCTTGACAGACTGGAGAGATGGGCTGATTCTAATAAGGTGAAATTTAACAAGTCCAAGTGCCAGGTTCTTCACTTTGGTCATAATAACCTCATGCAGAGGGGACTGAGTGGCTGGAGAGTGACCAGGCAGAAAGGGACTTGGGAGTGCTGGTTGACAGGAAACTTAACATGAGCCAGCAGTGTGCCCAGGTGGCCAAGAAGGCCAATGGCATTCTGGCCTGTATCAAGAATAGTGTGGCCAGCAGGACCAGGGATGTTATTCTTCCCCTGTACTCAGCATTGATCAAGCTGCATCTTGAGTGCTGTGTCCAGTTGTGGGCCTCTTAATTTAAGAAAGATGTTGAGTTGCTCGAATGTGTCCAGAGAAGGGCAATGAGGATGGTAAAGGGGCTGGAGCACAAGCCCCGTGGTGAGGGGCTGAGGGAGCTGGGGTTGTTCAGCCTGGAGAAGAGGAGGCTCAGGGGTGACCTTATTGCTCTCTACAGCTACCTGAGTGGAGGTTGTAGTCAGGTGGGTGTTGGTCTCTTCTGTCAGGCTCCCAGTGACAGAACAAGAGGACAGTCTCAAGCTGCATCAAGAGAGGTTTAGACTGGATATTAGGGAAAACCTTTTTACAGAAAGAATGATTTTCCACTGGAATGGGCTGCCCAGGGAAGTGGTGGAGTCACTATCCTTGGATGTGTTTAAGAAAAGATTGGATGATATACTTAGTACCATGATCACGATGGGATGGTGTTGGGTAACAGGTTGGTAATAGCTTAGGTAATAGGATGGACTCAGTGATCTCTGTGATCTCTTCTAACCTTGTTAATTCTGTGATTCCGTGTAAAATAAGGAGCTTTATATAAGTCTTTAAAGAATACCTACATAGGCCACATCTTGTCATCCTGCTCTGGCAAAATCACTATTGAAATCTTGTCCATATTCTCAAACAGAGCAAATGCAGTTCCAAACATCTCACAGATCTGGTAATGCAGCTGAGAAAAATTCTTCTAAGTTGTTTACATCACTCAAAAGATCTATGTTTATGTATGCCCAGACGTTTTCTTTGTCATTTTAATTTAAATTTAATTCAAGAGGGTTTTTTTTTCAGAAAAAACCCACATGTGCCTAGAGGATTAAAATCACATTAGTGTATCGCATTCATTGGAGTTCAAATAATTTACATAAGAGATATGCTGTCCCTGTGCTTTGAGAGAGCTGCCATGGAACCAGTTTGCACTCAGGAGTGTCATGGGAGGTTGAAGGCTTAGCTAAGAAACCAAGCCCATCATCTATCTATAGCTGAGCACAGCTGAAAATGCATAATAATTAAACTACAATTACTTCATAACAATACTTGCATGTCAATTGATGATAGAAGGGAGCAAACATGAAACTGATATCCTGGATCTTTGGACTTTCTAGCCATAGTATCCCAACGATACAGAGCCAACTGGCTTTGAGATTACTGCAGACTCTGTGAACTGCAGCATCAACATCCTAATGGATACAAAAGTTAGAAGGTATTCAGAGGATTTTTTTCATAACTGTGCTTGAACTGAAGCTGTAGCAAATTCACATTGAAATAAAATACCTGTTTTCATATTGAAAGTGATTCCTCTTGTGCTATTAGCTGGCTGTCCGACATTCAGTTTAGTGAGACTGGCAAAAAAAGTGTGATCCATGGGAAAGCCAGATAGGTAGAGAAGCAAAGAAAATAGACAGCTTGCAGGGACTGAGGTCACTGGGAGTACTGGTTTTGCAGCTTAAAATGCTGCAGAATTTTATGAGCTAGAAGTCACTTTGGAACACAGGTATGACAATGAAAGATAGGTATCAGAAAATTATGTTTTAGAAAAGTAAATAATACTTTTACAGTCTCAAGAATGATGTTCAGAACACTGTAATGCTGCAAAAAATGTTTCATGAGAGAGATTGTAGAGAGATAACTGGATGGCGTGGCTGTTTTGCCTTATCTTTTAAAACTAAAACCAAGAGTCAGGAGAGACAGTAGAGATGCTGCAGAGTTGGGCAATATATTATCCATATTGAAAATCAAAGACAAAAACTTGATAATAAGATGCTTGATTATTTTATGAAGTGTATTAGTCTAGCTTCTAGAGCACTTCCTTGAGAGAAAGTAAGTTTTACCTCCAAATATTAAAGAGAATTGGCAGGAAAAGATTGAAAACATGGTCAAAATTATGATGCTGATAAAACATAGAAAAAATTTATAAGGTCAAGTGTGAAAAAAATCCAGGACTAGAAGACAACAAAACTATATTGCATAAAATGAAAATAATAATAAATTTTTTAGGTCAGCATGAAAATATATTCAGAATTTTTTTTAATAAAAGAGGGAATTTCTAACTGACAGGCACAGAGGGGAGTTAAACTCTGACAGAAGCGCTCATGACTGTGCTTTTTGGAATAGGACTGTTCACAACAAAGACAACAACTTAGTCACAAACTATTAAAGGAAAAAAGAAGACATCCATCTTAAATAAACTTTTGAATACAAGGATCTGAATATGAGACATAATTCTATACCTGATAAGACACAGTCAAAGGTATTGATTAATATACTATGATGAGAAGTTCTAGGCAACACAGAAAAAATAAGGTACTGCACACACTAAAATAGTTCAAATTCTAGAGTTGACCGGGACCTAAGATACAGTAATCATGAAGTTCTTCTACCAGCAAAGTCATGCACTGTGGGTGGAAGAGTGTATCTTTAAGAGGATCCAGACAGTAATACTAGCAGATTTAAAAGGTGACAACATTCAATGGATGCAAATTTCATGCCTAGAGATAAAATAATGCCAGAAAGGAAACAGACAACTACCTTGAATTTTGTCATAAACACCTATACATGGAAAAATGCAAGGTATGTGAAGGATACTTTGGTCACTCCTAGGAGGAAACCTTGTAGACTGGAGAAATCACAGCCTGTTTTTTACAAAGAGTTGTGACAGACCACTACAGTTTGAAGATCAAGAACAACAAGTTCACGATTACCAGCCTCTAACAGCTAAATCAAGCCAGCAAGAACTGTGATAATTAGTGACAGCAGATTTTACAAGTTGTAGCAAGCTGTTGTTTAGCATGTGAACTATGCCAGCATCCACACCTCAATTTGGTTTTACAAGCACTGACTTCTCTGATATTATTCCCTATGTAGCACACAAAACAGGAACACGCTGCCCACAGACAGAGAGAAGCCACAAGGAACTCCAAATAGGATACAACGATCTGAGACCAGACCCTGATGGGGAAGAAGAACTGGATGTGGACAAAAGCTCATCTTCTTCTTTGGGATGGAACGGCTTCAGAGGTACAGATATGAGAGAAGACAATGGCTTCACAATAAATACAGTGGCAATTCAGCTGAAATGGTAACATTTTCAGAAGTGCCTCGGTGAAATTAATATACAAACCCCCTCAGATTAACCCTTAGTGTTTACTACATAAATATGTGCATGTAGGGCAGCACAGATGTACCAATTACATCTTAAAAATTTCTATGGCTGCATTTGCTACACAGTGCGTTCCAGCAAGTAAATATGTCTCAGTAAGTCTGGTGCATACTGCCTTCATGCATCTGTCATTCTTCCAGTCCTGGAGCTGGCTGAATCATTTCTATCTTGAATGCTTCAATGTGTTTGCACAAGCAGACACTTAAGTCAGTCTCAGGATAAAATTTTCATTTTCAAAATGGTTGAATTTTTTCTTTAAGAATCATTGGCACAGACTTTCTCATAATCTGTGTCATGTAAAAACTACAAAAAGTCATATCTGAATAAAGTAGGAAATGTAGGTATTTTTCACAAGAAAAATGTTAGCGTAAAAGATGATACATCATTCTCCTCTGACGGTTCATTATTGAGAAAGAATTTTATTCTTATGTATTGCCCAATGTAGATATTAGATTTTGGAACATATTTAATGGAAAGCATAATAGTATACTACAGCAATCACAATGATTAACATCATAAAAAAGAATTTGCAAGCTATCTCCAGTCTCTAGGCCAATAAACACTAATTTAACCTGAGATTATTCAAGCAAAACATTTAGGAGTCAACAATATCAAAAGACCTGCCCTGCTAGGCAATTTGTAGGACAGGGTAGTGCTATACCATAGAAATAGAACACTATCTGCACATTCCCACAGCAGAACCAAATTGGATGTGTTGAAACAATAAAGTTGATTGTCAAGTAAGATACCATAAGACAGACATTAAGAAGCAGTCAGAGATGGATTGAACATCTTGATGCTTTCAAAGAGAGATTATTTTATGTTCTCATCTACAGTCTTCTTCCAGTATAGCAGAGGAATTAAAATATTTTTGACAAATTTCACTGACATGTATTGTCCTAGAGCCTTTCTCCTTACTGCATTGGTGGTGAGAGAAAACAAATAAACAATTTAAGTAAGAACCACTCACCAAATTGAGATGTATCTTTTCTGCATCAGTGAGGATCTGACTTGGACAAATACAGATTTTCTGACTTCATCTCCTACTTTTCTGTTAAGAATCATTGTTTCCTTTCTTTTAGCCCACTCTGCACATACCAGTCTGTCTGTCTGTCTGTCTGTCTATCTATCTATCTATTTATCTATCTACAGATATATCTCTCTAGAAATCTAAATGCTGTAATACAGGCAAGTATGAAAAGCTTTTCTTAATTTTGCATGGAACTTTCTTGAAGTTAGTGGCATGCTATTTGAATGCATCTGCTAACATACTATGTTACAGAAGGGACTTTGTTTAAGGTGGTGATCAAACTCTAGCTATTTTCTATCAAAAGGGCATTTTGATTAGCTATCTTTCTGGAAGAAAGAATAGGCAAAGAAGGAGCTTATCTGAGACAAGCGTAGTATAACAATACAAGTAAAGGAATTTAGGGCTTCAGTCTGCTGTAAAAATCCAGTTATCTCTTTTGAGTGTGGTGGTATCTGCAGAGTCAGAGTTAGATCATAAATGGAAATAGACAAACAGAGATAAAGAATATGACGAAATACCCAGACAAGCCAGGATTAAACCATATTCCATTTAGTATCTCCTGATCTCACTCGGTTCTTTTGCACACAAATTCATAGGTATGTACACAGATTGATTCAATTCCAGAGATCTCTGGAAAATGAGAAGCTGAGAATATTTGGCATCCCATCCCAAATCTAACATTTCACCTCATAAATGGATCAGCACAGGCAAAGTCAGCAGGTTTTCTGCCAGCATCTGCCCCAAATCACCTCTTCACAGGCATAATGATGGCAGTCTGGCACAAATGCAGAGTCATTGTTTGCATTAAAAGGCTTTAAGACCGATAAAGAGGAAGAAGATATATGAAGCTGACAAAACACGCTCACACATGAGTAGGACTATTGTCACATGGTGCACATCTCTACCCACTACGCTCCTGTTAACCTCCACAACTTCTGTGTTTGGACAAGGTGAATTTCTTTAAAAGAAAAAAAAAATCAAGGGTTTGTTTTAATTTGTGTTAACTTGCTCATTTTTAAATTGTCTGAAAAATGGCTTAATGAACAAGTTGCATACCGTTTCAGTGGTATGAACACCCATGGGAATGGCATGAAGCCGTGTCAGGGGAGGGTCAGTTTAGATATTAGAAAAAGGTTCTTCACCTGGAGGGTGGTTGGGTGTTGGAACAGGCTCCCCAGGGAAGTGGTCACAGCACTAACCCTGACAGAGTTCAAGAAGAGTTTGGACAATACTCTCAGGTTCATGGCGTGACTCTCGCAAATGGTCCTGTGCAGGGTTAAGACTTGATGATCCCTGTGTGCTCCTCTCAACTCAGCATATTCTGTGATTCTGTATAATGGTAATCAGTCTTCATTATCCAAAAGTATTCACCATTTCAAAGCTTTCACTTTGAAAGTTATCGTGATTGTTTTGTCAGTAAGATAAGAAATGTTATGGCTGTTCTTTCTGTGTCATCCTCATTACTCACCTTGGTTTAAGTTTCATGGGCTGATGTGTTAATAAATAAAATGAAGAACTGTTCAGCCTCTCTCTGTGTTGTTCCAGGAGTCTTGCTTTTGTATGCACCCTGTCTTTCTTTTCTATTCGCAGAGCTGGAATGAGCAATCATACCAAAGAGGGCAAACCTGTCTCCAATTTGGTTACTACTTAGATTACATCTTTCTCTAAGTTTGGAACAATTTGTTTATAATTAAGGATGATGTTTACACATCCCTTTCTGAGGTAGAACTGAGGATGTACACAGTGAAGAAAATAGCATCTGCTAATTTCAAGAAGACCTGAAGAATGGACTAAAACTTTTAATGTTTATCAAGGAATATGTATTTTCCCATGATGTTAGAAAATAACCCCCCTTCTTTTGGAGACCAGGCTCACAGGCAGGGAGAGATATAGGTATGCCAAAGAAGCACACTTCTTTCATCTGCAGTAATAAACATGCCTGAGAAGTATTGCAAAGAGATAACTTAAGTAACATTTCATACCTCATGACTTAATTGAAGGCCTGGTCTTCATTTTGCTCTGATCTTGCATCTGTTTCCATGAAGATGCAGCTTTTGAATGCATTCATCCCTGAATGACTTCCACTCCTTTGTTATTAGGTAGGTGTGCAGCATGAAAGATAATCATCTCAGAGAAATTCTGCATGTTCACTTTGTTCCAATGAGTATGAACCTTTCTGGACATTTTGTAAGCTGCATTTTCAGGTGAGTCAGCAGGGAGTATTCTTAAACAGATAGCCATGCCCATAATCAAGAGGCTTGACTAACAGACTTTATAGTCCATATTGGCTGTGTCATCTCTGAGGACAGTCTAAGAAAGTTCAGAGTAGATTAATAAAAACATCTTTCTAGTGAAAACCATTTTTTTTTCCTGCAGTCAAACCTTTTCTACAATTGTGTCAGCATCATACTATGGGCATAGTTTTTTCCCCTCCTTACAGATAAACATTTTGCTCTAAGGAGAGCACAAGGTCCCACTTTCAATTGCCAGTATAGAAATCTACTAGATCATTTTGAGGTAGATTTGAAGAAGAAATTTTAGTAAACTTTTGATCAATTTAACTTTGATATAGTTCACATTCTCTTAAGGTTTTATCTTGCAGACTAGTTATTTCTTAGACTTAACTGATATTTGTAGTTAAGAACTGAACCAGGTGTTTTTAAGAGAAATACTATGACTCAATATAAATCAGTGCAGCACTTTATAAAAAAGATCAAAGCATGTTCTGAATCTGTGTTCAGAAACATCATGTTATTACAGAGTACGCAAAATCTCCCAAACAGACGTGGTAAAATGAATACTCACAGCTCATAATGAGTCATATTTTCTCTAGGGCTAAGATATTCACAACTGAGGAAAAAGGAAGGGCATATCTAGGTTAGCTGTAATTCAGATATGAACATATAAACTAAAAGCTAGATCAGGGGAACTCTGGTCTCTGCTCCCTCCACAAATGCCCATACTAGAAAGTGATCAAATTGAAAAAAAAGCAGGTACTGCTGTGAGAGAAAACAATGCAGAGGAAGTCCTCAGTTCACCATTTGCAGTCTATTACCTGGACAAAACAGATATCTGAGGCCTAAAATTGATCTGTTGACCCTATTGCGTCCTTCAAGATATTGGTAAGACTCACCAGTTTATAGCTCTAAGGCATCTCAGCTTTAGTCCTATAAAATCTATAAAACTACCTCACTAATGCAATAATACTGAGTAGGATTTTAATTGGGGATATTAAACAATTACAACTTCACACAAAATAACAACATTAACAGCAGTAAAATAATATTTATGGATTATCGCTGTGAGTAATAACTTCAGTGTGGGTGATCCTGGTTTACACAATAATGCAGTAAATCTTCTATCAGGGACAAACACACAAGAGGCTTCTGTTCAATCTGGCATCACTAAAATGCAAGAAAATCACTTTAAAGGCCAGCAGATTTGTTCAGATGTAAAACTAGTGGGAAAAGAAGCAGTTTCCTTCAGAGCCTGTGATAATCATTAATATGCAATACTCACTAAAAGTGCCTGGAAAACTTTGCACAATAGCTGCCCATTTAAGTATAATAAAACATTTCCTTTTCACTATTTGTCTTCTATCATGCATGCTGTTTGTAAGAGGTTCTGCAGGGTTAACCATATTGTTAGGAGGCAAAGAGATGGAGGGAAATGTAGCCAGCTGTTGAATGAAGCATCAAGACATGAGCAGGACCATTACTTGAGGCAGTTTTCCTGCCTAAAACAATAGGAGGCCTCATCTACTGAATATAAATTTTTAACAGCAGACCTTTGAAGTGACTTCAAAGACATTAGGTGACTAAAACAGACAGAGGGAGAAAAGGGAGCGTCTGACCCTATGCCACAGTAGAGGCTGGATTGAAGGGAGGAATTGACTGGGGTTTGAAGAAGGGAGTCTGGGCAGCTAACCTAGTCTCCAACACTGTGGACTAACAGCAGCCTCCCTCAAGGACTGTACTATTGACTGCTTTCAGGGAAAAAGTACATACTGGTTTGGTTCATAGAGAAAAATGTTCTCAACTGCTGATGATCACCACCTTTTGATAGTGAACCCTCTGACTTGCCCTACTCTCAGGTCATAGAGTGAAGGAAGGATACCAATACTCTATTACCAGGTGTAGGAGTGGTTGCTTATCTACAGGAACTGCATCTGGGCTAACTGTGAGTTTTCTGTGAGGGTATTTTGCTAGCTGAAAGTGAAAGTGTTCTTTGGGATAAATGCACAACATATATTCTTCACATTCCCTAAAACTTATTCTAAGACATATTCCCAAAGGATGTTCTTAACATGGAATGTTAAGTTTCTGTTGTACAAAACAAAGTTTAATGCAGTTGCAGTATCACAGTTGGCAATTAAGGAAACATTAGAGATATAATTAAAGGAATTTTCTGAAGGTTTTATCTATTATCTCACAAACTCATGAAAACCTTGTTATTAGCACATTTGGTATTAGTAAGCTACGCTTTTTGAAAATAGCACTACTTCGAAATTTTCACTGCCCAAATTGGTACTTTCTTGTGGCTGAATATCTGTCAGGTGGAAAAAGCCTTTCAAACCCTCTAAAACTAAATGTGAATTACTCTCATTTAACTGATGTGTCAACTAAGTTATTTAAGAGCCATCTACTATTTGGAGTGAAAAAGAAAGGACCAATTCATACAGTTCCAGTACAAAGCTATTATTTCCAACAATGTAAACTTTAAGTACTCACTTATTATTAGATTTCACTCTTCGCTTCCTTTTGTACCTGAGTGCATATGAGGGTTGTTGGGGAGATGTTTTTGGAAGGGAGGGGAAGGGTCCATAATCACTTTGTGGAACATTTGTGATGTTTCTGTGGAGCAACAGCAATTCACAGGTCACAAGCTGAATAATGTTAAACTAGATCAGGAAACATTGAGCCTGTTAAAATAAGACCCCAGAGTAGACTTCTCATAGAGATGGCTTACGTAGACACAGTCTGCAGAAGATCAAACAAAGTTATAAGATGCACAGTGCAGCTTGCACATTAAACCCAAAGGTTACAAAAATACTGTTCATCCTTTGAAGATACTCTTTCAAGGAAGACAGGCTACCATATGAGAAGAAAAGTAACAGCTCCATGTTCAACAGCAGGTGCAGCTTCTGGCTTCATGTGGGAAGAGGGAAACTAAGGCTTCACTCCACCCACCCTACATAACGTCTTCGTGACTCCTGTAGGGATGTGCCCAAAGTTAGGTGTTGGAGGCAGGAGTGAGAATGCGATGCACCACTACACTGCTGCACAGAAGTACAACTTCCAAAGCTTCAGCAGAGCTACGATGATGCTGGAGGTCTATATAGCAGTCAGCTGTTGGAAAGTACCCTAAAGCAGAGGACAATACAAAAGAGATGAGATAATTTCAAAATTATATTTATAAAGTCATTCCAATCAATCATGTTTGGCTGCTGTTTATGTTTACACTTTTGTATGAGCAGCCTTGTTTGAAAGACAGTGTTCCCTTTTTCAACTAGTTGGGATGGAATTTCCGCTATCAAAATGACTGAATGCAGTGGCTAAGCTGCCCTGGAAATTTTTTGCTAAATGTTTTCAAGTGTAAAAATTCACAGAAATATCTCACTACAGAGGGGCAAAATGAAAACAAGAAACAACAATAAGAAACTAAATCCTTCTTAAAACATTGGAAGCTACTGGCAAAGGCTTTGGGAATCGTTTTATATCTTTCGTGCAGATGCCAATGAGGAGACAAGCTGTGGCTTCCAGTGGCTGGAGGTGCTGGTGTCCTTGGGCAGGGTTACCAGCCCTAGTTCCCATGCCATGTGTCCCAGTGAGGTATCTATATTCAGGTGCAGCTCAGCCCTCCTCACTACTTAGGTCTCAGCTTCTTCAGTGGCTGTTAATAAGTGCACCTTGAATTTGGCTCACTTGGGAGCCATTCCACAAAGGAATCTAACTTTATCTGTGGCCAGTGAGAGAACATGTGGCTGATGAAAGAACATGGTGAAACTCTTCCTGACTCTGCAGAAGGTGTGCATATCTTTCACCCTCCTTTCTGAGTGGTTTGTCTGGTAACCACCATCATCCTGCTTAGTTTCATGGTAATCATCAGCAGCAAACCTCCTCCCTACAGCACAACATTGACTTTGCTTCCAGTACCATGAGCAAAAGCAGATACATTGGTCCCTAGCACTTGTCCACTCATTATCTTAGCAGAAAATTGTGAGAAAAAAATAAACAGAGTGGAATTAATCCTGCAAATGTAAAGTAATGTTACTTTAAAAAGAAACAAACTAAGAATTACCCTTTTATTGCCATGGTAGACTTTTTAAAGCAAAATCAAACATGCTAATTTAAGAGTACCATGGAAACAAATACAATGACTGCAGAACAGATCATGTAGAAGCCTTCTTCATTAAAATTTCAAAAAGCATAGATATTTATTCAGAACTATACAGCTTTAAGTGCTATAAATTGCAATGATCAATGTTGAAGATATTTACATGGCACAGTTGTTCCCATCTTTTTCACAAACGTGTAAAGCTAGACCCAGCCTATTCAAATAAACCTAGTAGTAAGTAGAGAAGTAGTTCTACCAAATGATGAAGCAGGAGAAACTCAGTCATCATTCTGTCCTGAGGGTTATAATGTGTATAACTCAGAAAATTTAAAAAAAATTGGATACATTGGTGGGCAATTTAGGATTTCTTACTGGCTAGACAGAAAATAAATGAGACTGCAGATGCCAGCTGTACCATGGGCACAGGTACAGTACATGGTACAGTACTGCATCATGTCCCTGGTTGATGCAAACAGGTAAATGAAAGAGGTTTGTTTAGTGTTTGTTTATTTGTTGTTCTTTTTCTTTTCTTTTTGTGGTGTAGTTACTATGTACTGGGAAGAGTAAAAATGGACCAGAAACCATATCAGCTGAAGTATCTCCAGCATAACACCCATTTTATTCATTGATAACAAATTTCTAAGCCTCAAAAGCCAGCCTGGTTTCTGTCTGACTAGAAATTCACTGCAGCCATGTCAGCTGTCAGTATTACAGTTTTCTGACCATCTAAATTGTTCTTTAATCACTCCTAAGGGACCCAGTTCTTGCTGGCAGAGAGACAATAATCACCTTTCTCCTATCTCTGCCTTTAAAGTTCCTGTTAAGCTATCTTCCATTTATCGTGTTCAAGGTACCTGGTTGGTCCACCTATGCCTGATCCGTGCGTTTCCCTGAATGACACAGAATGTTTGCATGAAGCTGAACGAGAACAAGCAACTCCTCTGGATTACCCCTTTAGGAGCACCACTGTTGAAGATGAGCAATCAGGTGCTAAAACAGGTAAAGACAGAAATTACTAGGAAATTAAGTAAGTGGAAGAAGGAATCCTGCCTTTCAGTCCTTGTATCCTGCTCTGCTTCTTTATTTTAGCTTAGAGGGCAAACAAAAGGTACAAAAATGGTGTTTCATGGTGTGTTTACTTAGCTGGGTATGTAAGAAACCTGTGGAAGAGCTGCTGGATCTTAATCTCTCAAGTGCTAGTCCAGTACTTAATTTAATAAATTGCTTATCCTGAAAATCAGGATTTGGGACTACTGCCTCTTAGGTGTAAATCAGCATGGAAGTTGCCTCAGTGTTATGTAGATGTAGCAGCCATGGGCTCTAGTATTAGCGGGAAGTAATGAATTCATTATTGACTGTGTTTTACAGTATGCAGAATCCATTCATTCATACTTTGTGATTGGTTTGTAGTTTTTCATCTATACAGGGAATATGCATGTGCATAAAAAAAACCCCAAACCAAACCAGACCAAACCAAACCAAAGCAAACCAAACCAAAAAATGTTTGAAAAACTCTGTCAACAGGTTGCTATTTTCCATACCCTTTTTTCTGGTGATCATCCTTTCATATCTACATCACTATACTGAAAGCAAATTAATTATGTTTCCTAAGTATCATTTCTATAATTGATGACTAGCTAAAGTAAACTTCAAAGAACACTCTATTACAACTTGGAAAACCAGGGCTCTTTATTAACGAAACATTATTCTGAAGCATTTTAGTACCTTGTCAGGTCAAACAAATCAGTATTAAGCATAGATTGATTGTTTATTCAATACTTTAAATATTATATCTATAAAAATATCACTGGATATAATCAGTTATCTTACCAAGATTGATATGTTGATACTGAACCTCAGAAATGCTATCTTTTTCACCTCTTCCATGGTTGTCTAAACTTTTGCCTATGCTAAAGAACAGAGATATCTGAGCAGTCTGTGAACTCCGGTACTTCAGATACTTTAGCAACCTCATTATACCTGCAAAATTTGCTGTAGCTTGCATATTTCTCTAGAATGTCGTTATGCATTGGTGTTATCGTTATGCTGTACCCATAAATACATGGGTAGCAGTGGGGAGAGAAGAAATTTCTTTGGGGAAATGAGGGAAAACTGACACCTGATCATGATTATGTGTATGAAAGTTCCATCAGACAAGGAACACCAGAGACCAGACCTGCTTGAGACTTCTCAGAAATGCTTATGGGAATAGAGCTATTAACTTACTGTACTGAAGAGGTCAGATTGCTGCTTCTTGTAGTTTTGTGTCACTTTGTGTGCTTTCCAATGGAGAAGTGACAAATCACACCACTGGTTCCTCCTCTGGCCTCTTCAGCGCCTCTCTCTGACTCAACAGTCTGATCCCACAGGAAAAAGCACACAAAAATATTGATGGGCAGGCCTTTTTGCTTTTTCCTTTTTGTGATATTCAGGAATATGTTCCAGTTTCTCAAAGAGCCCCCCTGCCAGTAACAGTAATCTTGCTGAAGCCTCATCAGCATCAAGATAAAAGGTTTTCTAACTATTTAGCCGGACAGTGTGTGAGCTGGACAAGGGTACAGGTCTTCTGCCTCTAGATTTGAGCTCCACACTCAAAATAAGCAAATAAAAACAATTATAGGGAGGATAGGAGATACCTATGGAGCATTTGGACAGGAGTTCACGCAGTTGCTGGGAAATAATAAAAATACCGTGAGATTCCCTCTGCAATGTTGTAAATACTAAAGGCACAGGTGAGTGTGTTGCTCTGTGTGAAATGCTAGCCTGAGCTTTACAAGATCTTTAGTTGTCACCTAGTTTTGTTTGTCACTTTAAAGACCTGCAAATGTGGCTTGCTGCCAGCAGGGAATTCATATATGCCAATGTCTATTTTGGCAGCCTCGAGCAAATGGAGTGACTAATATCTCTTACCTGATTCTTTTTCCCATTTAATGAAGAGATTTACAAATGTGCACACAAGTATTATGATATGAATGGTTTGACTCACATTTCCACTCCCATCAAAAATATTTCCAGAGTTCAAGGGCATAATGGTTCTTCTTTCTCAATAAGAGGAATAAAAGTATTCCATTACTTCTGAAGGAGCATGCTAAAATATGCTTCATGGTATACTTCTTGAAACTTGAGATAGATAAAATTTGAAAAGTCATGCCTCTTGTGTTTCTATAATTTTGGAACCTGAGGCAGTCATGGTAATGGAGTTATTTGAAATTCAAAGGAAAAGGATCTATTAATTAATAAAATATTTTTAATCTTGGGAAATGAAAAATTGAAAGTAAAAAAAAATAAGGTTTTTTACACACCCTCCCCCCCCCCATATACAATAGTTTTTGCTTCAGGAAATGCAGGTGAATTAAACATTTGAATTCAAACTGTCAACTATCAACTTCATTTCTGATTAATCTCCCAACTTCATGAGATTAACATTGTTATAAATAATTGATCTGAAAAATAATCCAAACAAATTACTGTCTTGTTAACTGAATAAAATATTGCATCTTAACCTAAAGTTTACAGACTAATTTTTTTATTTTTTATTATTGAGAAAGTAACCTCTTTTGAATATGCTGTTCGTCTTAGATGATCAAGCTGGAAAATAAGTGTGTGTGGAAATGTATATGTGTATGTGTATATATATATGTACACATATACACACATACATATGTGTGTGTGTGTCTGTGTGTCTGTGTTGTGTGTGTGTGTGTGTGTATATAATCCTCAACATATTAGCTCTGTAACAAGTAATAGTACTTAGGAAAAACATATTCCACTATAGATTATGTATTTCACAAAGCATTAAGAGGTGCAACCTGAGCCCACAGTTTTTCAGTGGAGAGATAAAACCAATGGTAGTGGCAGAAATCCTGTTAGAGAAAAAAGTATGAGCAAGTCTGAGATACAAAGGTATCTTCTGGTTTACTGTCTTGTACAGTTCTGTGGTGTGGGTGGAGGGGAAAAAGGGGCAAAAATGCTCCAGGTAAATTTTTTATTTATGCTTATAATCTCCTAAAGGTTCAACACTTTATTGTTTGAGAAGTTTTATTGCTTTAAGTTGGCACATTGCATATGAAAAAAACATAAGGATATTTAGTTCAAAAAAAGCTAGTTTATGTAACATCCATTCTTGAAATCTGTAGAGCGAGACACTTCCTTTCACAGATGATGTCTTCCCAGACAGTTCCATGATTTGTGGTCTTGTCTCTGCCCAATCATTTGAAGTGTCAAAGGATTATGCCATGATCCCTTGAACAACAACAGAGAGACTATTGCCTGAAAACAGGTTGTGTACAGTGATATTTCTCCTACCACTAAGAATTTGCAGGGCAGGGACTGTCTGAATCTGAGACGTGTCAATGAAGTCAACTATAGGTTACTTATTACTATAGGTTACTTATTTAAGTGACAGATGTCTTCCTAAAGGCTTTTTATGTGTGGCATGACAACAAAATCTGCTGTCAAACAGATTCTGATCTTCCTAGATCTCTTTTCCTCCAGTTCTCTGCATCACTTTAACATAGGCATATTTGGACTTAAGAGCAGACTGCCTGTCCCACCTTAGAAAGGATTTAGAATTTTTTATTATGATGAACAAGTTGAACAAAACAGTTGTGAAGGCCGGCTAATGTTTGAAACTCGCCATTTCACAAACACAGCATAGTGGTTAATCATTCTCATTGTTTAAGTGTTGACTACTCACTGACATTTACCACAGTACAGTGTCCCAAATACCACTAGCCACTACCTCAAGATATAAAAATAGCTGGGTGTCACAAATACACAGTGTGAAAATTTGCAATTTTTGAGATACAGAGGGAAAAATGATTTAGTGTATATCGAGATCTGCAATTTTGCAGTCACTTAATAGAATCACAGAATGAGTTAGGTTGGAAAAGACTTCTGAGATCATTGAATCTCATCTATGGATGCCGACTTTAGCACGATTTTAGTTTGGAATCAGCTTGTACTGAACAAGACCCATTTACCCCTGGAAATGAACTCTACAAGTCATCTTATTATTGGCAAGTTTAAGGCAGTGGAACTGAACAGAGGTAAAATGAGGAGTCACCCATGTTTGTACCTGCAGTTACCCTGGCGTGCAAGAGCAGCAAAGCCTTGGGCTTTCCATCTGCCAAAAGGGGATGACAGCTCTAACTCAGCTGCAGGGAATTCTTGGAGAATCAAATAATTCTGCCAGAGCTTGAACTATTCTAGTTTTCAACAAGGTTTTGTCAAAAAGTGGCACATTTTAACTTTCAGTAATAAATGGCACGCAAGTACTTCCCTGCCAGAAATCCCCTACTCATACATTCATCATTGTGCTCTTTAGGCTATAGGCATAGCTGTCTTCTCAATTCCACTGGTATGTCCCGAAGATGAAAAGGGTGCTGTTTCTTTTCTAATATTTAACTAGTGATGATGAAATGCTGCATACAAGAGTTGCTAGCAGGGTAAGTTTAGGTTTGTCCTAAGTGAGGAAAACATAAAGAAAAGATGAGGTAGTAATTATTATAATGACATTTGTGTGGGGGAACTGAGAAAAGACTTGAACTCAATTAACCAAGATGAGTTTTATGTAAATTACAATGTAAGTAGAAGTTCCCATACAAGTAGAAGCCTAGGTATTACATGTACAGGTATGTGCACGGGTACCTGCAGACACGACGCCACATCATCAAAGTTTTCGTACATACCTCAACGTGGTTACTCACCTTTGCCTTTGCATTGAAAAGTGTTAACTTCCTCTCACCCTCTTCATTTCCTTCCTCCATTAAGTCTAAATACAGACCATAAGCTATTCAGGAAGGCTACTATGCTTTCTACTGGTTTTTCAAAGGCACCGAGCAAATATTCAAGATTGAAGATCTATTTCTCATGAACTATTCCGTAGTAGCATGGACTCATGCATAGAGTTGTCTGAAGCTAATTCTCACAATCCATGTGATGGAAATTATTTTTTCAATAGAAATTATAATGCAAGAGGTAGGCAAACATTTCTGAAAGATGTTTCATGTGAATAGGGAAAAGGAAATTCAAG
The DNA here is from genome assembly GCA_013399895.1 of Serilophus lunatus. Lineage (NCBI taxonomy): Eukaryota > Metazoa > Chordata > Aves > Passeriformes > Eurylaimidae > Serilophus > Serilophus lunatus. Next base: position 1,013,349 of record VXBA01001335.1, read on the forward strand.
TGGATAGGAGGAAACAGAAAAGACTATTGAACCTGACGCCACTAGCAAGGCAGAATTAATAGGAAACAAATGCAAAATATTCGAGCAAGGAAGTGACACAAGGCTCTGAAAATAAACATGGTACACTAATGTTGTGGACCCTACCCTGTTTTGTTTTGATCCAACTTACCTTCATTATATTCTACCAGTATTTTATTCCAGAAATTTTACATTAGTTAAGGTTGGCTTTGGATGTTTCTCTGTGGTTTCTGTGAACAGAAGGTGTAAGAGTTCTGCAAACAGTGACACTGCCACAAAGCAGCTTCAAGACCTCAGTTTACAACATTTCACTCAAAATTTCTGATGTCAACATTTTTTAAAAGACATTCTAAATTTTGGAATGAGAAATGTAATAACAGTATGAGCTAGAGAAAAAAAGAACAGAGAAAGGAGCTAAGCTTTAAAGAAACATTTTATTTGGTAAAAAATAAAAGTAATAAATTATTTCAAGACAATTTTTGGTTTGTATCTGTACATACGTAGTATATCTGCAGCATAGCCTCTTTGTAATCCAGGAATTACATCTTAGGAAAAAAGGATTTACATATCAAGTAGTTTTAAATGAAACCACCAGTCTTTTACATCTGTCAGTATTGAAACCAACTTCTGTCCCATTCTGTTTCCATACTCCTCATTCCCCTGTTACCAAGGAATATCTGGTCTGGGTCTTTTGTGCTTGCAGCATCCCTCGTATTTGCTTTGCCTCATCTAGATCAGTGTCTCTAAGCTTTCTTTAATCAAAGAGCACCTGATTTTACTTTTACTGAAGTGTTGGTGCTTCAGATTTCACTTTCAACTGATAAAACATACAGTACGAATATTCACTTGTGACTTCATCTTCTGATTTTGTTTCCTTTGCTGTATGTGCAAGTGCTTTTTAGTTTTGTCTGGTTGTTTTTTTAGTAATTTGAACTCATGTCCACGTCCCATATAAAATCTTATGGATCATCAGACAAATCCTGTCCTAAAAAAGATTGATTTAAACTCAGAAATCAGAATAATATTTTGATACCAGCATCTGTGACATTTGATAGAAACATATCAGATGTGATGTGTAAATGTGGTGTTGCAATGGGTCAAAATTAAACATGACTCAAAAAAACCATCAGAACTACATAGTCAACAGTTTCCCAAAATACATTAGGTAGGACTACATTGAGATTTTTTTATAACAAAATCTAACAAAATGTATATGCTTTATACGGGGACTGTCTAGTTGAAAAAATTTAATGCCTTATTGAAACAGTCCTTCAGAGTAATATTCAAAAGATTGTGAAGCTGTAGACAATCCTGAATTTTGAGAACATTGATTGCTAAATGAGGCAGGAATAGGCAATGTACAACAGACATGTAAGAGTCCTATTTGAATGCTAATTAATTAGTTGCAGCCATTTCCCAAACACAATAAAATATTGACACTTGTGCTTAGTCTTTCAAATATTTCTAATTCAACTGTTATAAATTTTGTGCTTTCTGGAGAGAAAAGAAACACTTTCTTCCCAGCTGTATTTACATATGGAAGCAACACATCAAAATGAGCATTTGTTTTTTCCTTCAACCACTTTTTGCACTTACCCGTTTAAGTTTTAGATAATGTAACACAGACAGTGGAAGATGTATAGCCTTCAAAGAAGCTTCTTCTGAAGGGATGTCAAATCATTTTTAGTAAACCAAATTTTCCTCCAGAAATACACAAAGATATTTTGATAAAATTCACAAAAACATATATGAAAAAGAGAATTTATGTCTCTTGAAAGAAGAGGCAGGCAACTCAGGAGGGTTATAATTATATTCTGAGGCTATGTAGTGAGAAATTTAGAAGGGCCAAAGCCCACCTGGAACTTAACCTAGACACTGCCATAAAAGACAATAAAAAGCTTTCTAGAAATACATCAGCATTCTGCAGAGAATCCCCATCCTTTCTCATATGTGGGAGGAAACATAGTAACAAATGATAAGGAAAAGCATGAGGTACTTAATGCCTTCTTTGTTTCAGTCTTAACCAGTAAGACTGGTTGTTTTCCAGGTACTCAGCTCCCTGAAAGACAGTGATGTAGAACACAATGAAGTCCTCATAATCCATGGGGAAATGGTCAGCTACCTGCTATGCCCTTTAGAAATACACAAGTCCACAGGGCTGGATGGGATCTGCCCAAGTGTACTGAGGGAGCTGGTAGAAATGCCCCTTTCATCATTTGCTGTCACTTCTAGCTAACTGGGATGGTCCCAGATGACTGGAAGTTAACATCTACAAGAAGGACCAGAAGGAGGATCCAGGAAACCGCAGACCTAACAGTCTGACCTCGCTGCTAGGGAAGATTATGGAACAGATCATCTTGAGTGCCACCACACAGCACATACAGGACAGACAAGAGATCTGGCCAGACACCAAGGGTTTAGGGAAGGCAGGTCCTGCTTGACTAACTTGGTTTCCTTCTATGAGAAGTTGGCCAGCTTAGTGGATGAGAGAAAGGGTTGCATGTTGTCTGCCTGGACTTTAATAAGACTTTGACACTGTTTACCACAGTATTCTTCTGGAGAAACTGGCTGCTTGTGGCTTGGATGGGTGCATTGTTCACTGGGTAAAAACTGGCTGGCTGGTCTGCTGGTGAATGGAATCCCATTGCTGGTCCCAGTGACGTCCTCCATGGCTCAGTACTGGGGCCAATCCTGTTTAATATCTATATTGATGGCCTGAATAAGCAGATCAAGTGCACCCTCAGTCACTTTGCAGATGACACCAAGTTGGCTGGGAGTCCTAATCTGCTGGAGGGTAGGAAGATTCTGCAGAGGGATCTGAACAGGCTGAATCAGCAATATCAGAAAAATCAGGGCAGAGATTGTCCCCCTGTACTCGGCTCTGTCAAGGCCACGCTTAAACACTGTGTTCAGTTTAGGGCCTCTCAGTACAAGAAAGACATTGAGGTGTTAGCATGTGTCCAGAGAATGACAACCGAGCTGCCAAAGGGTCTGGAGTACATGTTTCATGACTTAACTAGTCAGTATCACAAAAATAAAAATCAGAACAACTAGCTTTACTTAACAGCAAAGCAACTGTGTTCTGAGCTCTCCAAGAGCAAATGTTTTTTCATCATGTTTCTCAATATTGAAAAGCATTCTCAGAATATGGAATATCTTTGGCATCATGTCTAAATGCGAAAAATGGAGACCTAACTGTAACTCTTAGAGTTGAAAATTATGAAAAAATTTCAGACCCGAAGAAAGGCACACAGACATCTATCTGTATGCATCTGAGATAAGGAGTGAAATGGTAAGACAGTCTTCTGAGCATTGCAATCTCTTTTCACTGTGGTGCTAATGGAATATGCAAGTGAAGATTGGAGGAACATGCTTCAATTATCCATGAGATACCAGCACTTTTATGTTGCTCTAACTCTCCTGACTTAAATAAAAACAAACTAAAAAAACCCTAAATACTGTACTGTGCTGTACAAAATTGATATGTGGAATAAGTTAAAGTAAGTACCATAGTAACCTTACTGATCTCTCTACATAGTTGCAAAGCTACTTGTTGGTTGTACAGCTTACCCACAAATGAAAAAAAAATAAAAAATTTATCATACAGCTTAGTAGAGCCAATTTAAGTTTTATTTTTACATTGTCTTGCAACATTGTCGTGTTTTTCTTATGATATCTTATAAATCAATTTCCTAATACATTTCAGAAAGCTGAAAAATGATCAAACAGTTGTTTTCTCTGAATCATAATTTTTCACCTATGCACAAACATCTATTGCCTGATAATCTTTTTGTTTCTCTCAAGGTTTGTACAAATACTACTACCATTCTTTATTAGACAGCTGGAAACTTACTTTTTCTTAATTTATAATCTTTCTTCACATCTAGTTCATGTTTGTTAGCATGAATGAAGACTACAGTGCAAGGTCATTAATTAAAGAACAACCAACAATATTGCAATCTGAGAGGCAGTAAAAGCTGTTTATTACGAGGCTGAAGAAATGAAACAATTTATTCACTGGGTGTTATGACTGTATGTAGGGCGGTTTATTTATGATGCAAATTGAATGGGCACTGTATGAAGAGCCTGTATCTCCCAGCTGCACTGCCCTCTACTCCTGGCAGTGTTCCCAAGGGCCACACTCAACACTGTGTAACTGACCAGCTTTCATACAGCCACCTTTACAGATCTATTACGGTGCTAATCGAGTTTTGTTTAATGTGGACATGACATAACATTTTTTATGGGTTTCACAACTCCCAAGCCATGTGGCCAAGTGACCATCATGCACAGCAACAGCTATTACTTCACAGTCTTACAAAACTGGGAGTGCATTGGGTGTGTGCAGGGTGTAAAACTTGCAATGGGCAAAGCTCATTTAGGACACATTGAATGAAATGCATCTCCTTGTAAAAGCAGAAGCATCACGACAAGCTTTGGGACAAAGAAGTTAAAAGTGTAAACTCTCCTTTTCCATCCAGAAATCTGTGCATCCTTTTTCTTTGCTGATGCAAGTATCTTTTCGCCCCCTATATTTTAATTTTTCTTTTGTGGACAACTGAGTTCCCACAGAGGCAAGAGCCAAATCAGAAAACACTGTGTGTGCACTTTCCCACCATTAACACATATTTTGGAGGGAACAAATGAACACTTGTTCCTTGCAGCACCTGTGGACCTCTCCAGTGTGCTTCCCAAACTTCAAACTGTAGCTGGAGGCAGAGCATCAGACTGCTTTTCCTGTGGTGCCAGACAGAGCCTTGTGCTCCCCAAGCAGCACTGGGTAACATTTTGAAAATAGTGATGTCAGTATATTAAGTGCCTGATCCTACTTCCCCTGAAGTCCATGGAATTAATTTTTAATTAACCTTGGATCAAGCCTTAATGTAGCAACATTTCTAAGGGGGATCTCTGAAAAGAGATCTGAAAATTAAAAAAAAAAACAAAACTAGTTCTCCTGAGATTTTTTTTGCATCACCAAGTCTATGAGCAGGTTCTTTACTGAGGGCTCTTAATCTTCTGTGCAGGTAAAAAATAGCAGTATATATCTATAAATATAAATGACTTGGTAAATTAAAATATTTGCCTTCTCAGGTTCTCTAATTAGCAATCTACTTTAAAAAATACAGTAAAATTGCAGATTTCCCAAAGTTTACTACAAAATGGAAAGCACTATCACTTCAAAACCCTTGTTCAAGACCCTTGTTCTCCCTCTCTCATTACCTCCCCAAATACTGTTCTGCCTACAAGTGTATGCCAGAGATTGTAAGAGTGTGAGAGGAAACTGAAGATCCTCCTAAAACCTATCCCCACCATTTTTAGCATCACTCACACTGTCAATTCAGGTACTATCCTGGATAATTGTATGCCCAGCTAAAAAACATTAAGAGTTTTAAAAAGTACAGTACAGCATTGCTGTTGGCTGTGTAGCTGCAAAAATATGTTGTACCTATTTTGGAAACATGCCTGGAGTACTAAGATGCTCCTTGTCTCGGGTCTGAAAATGTTACCTCTGTTGGGACACCATATATAACTACAAAGCTTCATTTGGAAAATACTAACTATGGCATTTCATCAAGGAGTAAATAAAGTCACTAGTATTCATCAAGGAATTCATAAAAATTTCTGTGATCACAGGTAAATGGGAGACTTAAACTTCCAGCAGAGGATCGAGATGCAGGACTGTCAGTCTCAAAACTAAATACCAACCCCACAGTGGAACAGTTACTGCTATGATGCAACTGTCTAATAACGTTGCCCAAGAAACAGTTTGAATAAAAAGCTGACACTGCTTCCCTGACACTAACTACAATAACTGCATAGGAACCAGAGCAGTTTCTCAGTGAGAAGTGGATTTCCGTACCAAATCTCTTCCCAGGGCCACAGGTAGGTAAGAATGAACTTCGAATGAACTTCATCTAGCCGATGCATGAAATGTCTTTTTTGTATTTCTTTCTAGAGAATGAAGCCAAGACCTCTTCCACAGAACACTGCAGGACCTTTCAGATCTAAGATTGAAGTTGTCTCCTAAAACATGTTCCTGAAACACAAAGACCCTGTATAAGAATTCTAAGCTCTCAGCAGTGAAATTTCCTAAAATTTTGAATTTGGAACAAAACTGTCACAGAGTACCTGACAGCTAAATAGTTATGGAGTCCTTCTAAGACAAGCCACATCCAGAAGGGCATAAACCAGTTGTATGTTCTGGATGCACACTGGGGATGAGAAGTGGATGCCATGCTGCTGCCCAAACACAATCCCCATGCCTGTATTTTCTGAAGGCACTAACCTGTAGTCATCTATTATCAGGAAATTTTTTACAACACAGAGCCTCAAATAAACGAGTCCTTTAGAGTGCAGTTAGGTGTCTAAATACCTTTACTGAAGTTAAACATTGGCTATTATCATCCTTCACTGATACTTTCCTTGGCTTAGGAGAGGTGCCTTATTGTTTGATGTGGTGACTTTTACAAATCTCAGTTTTAGCTGCCTAATTGCTTGTGGCCTGTAATATTCATCCTTACATAAGGCTTCATTGCAGGGTTGAGCTTAAAATCTCCCTCATCCACCTAGTCTTAAGACTTTTAATCTTATTTAAAAAATAAGGTATCAAAGACGGAGTTGCAACTATATCTGGCAACATTTAAAACAGATTGTTGCATGTCAAACTCAAAAACTTACCTGAGAAATAGAAGACATTTTGTTTTTAACACCAAATAGAAAAATGTAAAAAAAAAAAAAAAAAAAGCTTTTCTTTAGAATACATTACAGAATACTGGCATGTTAGACAAATGCAATTAACCCACTGAAATTTAAACTAGTTGAAAGTTATGTTCGAGGCACCTTTTGTATAGTTTTTTTAAGATTCATTCTACATTCACACTAGTTTAACCATGTAAACAAGTCTGTGAAAGCTCAGATTAAGGTCACTTTCAAATCTGTATGCCAAATACTTCAGAAAAATACCGTATTACATGGAAAATTCATAAAGTAAGAAAGATCCATCTGCTGCTTAAACAGTTCAATAGATGCTATGGGGTAAATTATTAACAAGATGAAGCACAAATGATGTTTTCAAAAATTAGTTAAAAGATAAGTAACATGCAATGCATTAACTCTTGTGTTTATCATTTGAAAGTGGACATAAATGCTGAAAAAATACATACTTGCTATTCCTAGAGCTATCCTATTTTTAAAGGGCACATATTTGGACACAGTATTATCTGAAGTTTAAAAACATACTCCTATCATTTTTAACACATGCTTAATCTTACAATAAGAAACGTATTTTCTTCACAAGGAAAATGTATAAAATTAATCTTACAGTATAAACACTATAAACAACTTCCTTGAGACCTCTTCTGGACACAGAATTTCTGTAAAGATTTAAGTATAACAATTTTAGGATAATAATTTTTAAAAATATGTACATTCATTCCAGTGTCCTAGACCCAACAAGAAACGCAGCAAGCTCTAAAAAAGATGTCTATTAGACTTTGTTCAATTAAGATTATGTCCAGCTCTGCTAGTCTTGCTGTATTTCAATATAATCAACAAAAATTTTACTTGCTTTTATGTAGGAAGTTCCCAAACTTTTGCATAAATCCTCTCAGCTTATTTTCATTAGGCTGCAATGGATGGTAAGCAGTTGAGTTATAGCTGACCATGTGATTACTCCTGCCATAATTATTCCCTAAGGTCTTACTTTTGATATCTGATAGATGTGAACTGCTGTTGGCTGCATTTCCTGCAGGCTGACTAGTATTTTCCATCTTACAGAATGGCTCAAAGCGACTATAAACACGCCTTTCACTCAAACGAGATCTCAGCTCCTCTTGGCGTTTTGAGCTTGCCTGCTGTGGTGACAGTGAACTTGCTCTTTGAAGAGCAGAAACAGGAGCGCTTTCAGAAGTAGCATTTGTGGAGATTTCCTTCACATCTTGATACTGAATCTGTTCAGTGTTAAATCTTGGGGTAGATGCATCTCCTGCAGTTTCGATAAACTTAGTTTCCAGAGGGCACAACAGAGGACACTTTTTACTGCTTTCATCAGATGGAGGTTTTTGAGATTTTGGTGACTTTGGAGACTTTGGAGACTTTGTGGGGCTCCCAGTGACATCTTCTTTACTTCTGTTCAAGCTACCTTGAGAATTTGATGGTGTGTTTCTTTTTCTCCTTGGAGAAGAATCTGTCTTATTTTCAGAAATCTTCGGTTTTTGATTCTCATCTTCAGAAACCAATGTGTCAGAACTACTACACATTCTGTAAAAGGCAGGACCTTTGTTTTTTGACAAGTTTTCCTTCTTGTCTGGTGTAAGATTAAGAAGTGACCGCAGCTTCTGGGATCCTTTCTTTAGAAAACTTGGGGAATTCTTACTTTCTTTCTTGGATGTGCAATCCTTACTAGATTCCTCTTTGCTAGCGTCAGTAAGAGCTGCCATAGAGATTGCCTTGCTAGCAGTTGGGCTCTTTATCTCTCCTTTCAGGTTCTTTTCCTCTTGTGGCAAGTGGTTGGTCACACTGTGCAAGCTTTTAGCACTCTTCAGCACATCTTCTGGAAGTTTTGGACTAACTGGCTGCTTAAGCCTATGCCTAGTCAATGTGCTGTAAACATAATTGGATGTAAGTTTGTTGGCACCAGGATCCAATACTGACTTTGAATTAAACATGGGAAAACTTCTCCTTTTGAGAATATTTTCATTTTGAAGGTTCTTCAAATTTTCTGAGTGTTTGTCTGTACACAATGTTGTGTACAAATAGAGTGATGAGTCGCCAGTTGCATTTGAATTTACAGTAGGTTTTGTGTTGTCTGCAATATGAATTCTGTGGTTCTTTTGTGCATCTGACTTAGGAGCGAAGTTTGTGCTAAGCTCTTCTAAAGTATTATCTGTTCCATTTTCCACACTTGGAGCGTGATTAGATGTTCCTTTAGGTGTTGCACTTCCCTCTGACCCAATTATAGTCGAATTTGAAGAACTTGCACAGCTGCTTACTTCCTTCTGTTCAGGTAAAGTTGGCTGAAATACCAATGATGATCGCAAGCGAGAATGAGAATACAATGCATGAGCTTTAATATTTTCAGCTGTGTCATAGCTATCATATCTGTCACCCAAGGCTGATCCGTTAGACTCCACTGGATTGTCTGATTGATCATTCAAATACGACTTTATTCGCCAGTTACGTAGGAACGATTTTGTTGTGTGCTCGAGGGTTGGCATCCTTTGCTGCAGATGGCGGATATGATTATCTGTCCCATTAAAAGACCTCCGTACAATTGAATTTCTTTCTGCAAGATTTATCTTTGGTCTTGAAAACTGATCAGCAAAACTTTGCTGGGGTGTACTGTAGTTACTTGCATATCCTCCTCGTAACGAAGAAACAATACTAAGGCTATCAGATGGCATTTTCCAAGTATTTGATGGATTGTTGGCTCTGTTAATAGCTCTGTTAAGTAATAGGTAAGGTGTCCTTTCTGGCTTCTCCCCAGCATAACTGTGTCTCTTCCAGTGCTCGTTCTTTTCACTAGGTTGATACTGCTGGATTGGATTTTGCACATTAAAACCTGGATGAAATGGTTGCTTATTATAGGCTTGATTTCTCAAGCCATATTTATCTATTTCATTTCCTGCATATCTTCCACGAGTTTTCCAACAAACAGGATCTATCTTGGGTACCTTGTCTTGCCTACCAAAAAGGTTTCTTTGGCTAGAAACTGAAGCCAATGAAGACACTGAGTGTTGGTATGCATCATTATCCCAGAGTGTCCTGTGACTGTTTATCCGCACTAATTCTGGAGCAAATGAGCTAGGAACAGAAGAACGGGCGTACAATGTCCTGAACTCTTCATCAAAGGATTCAACAAGCTGTCCTGTGATAACTTGAACCATACTGAGGTTGGTTTTTTCAAATGACCACATAAAGCTGAAAGAAGAACAAATGATCATTAGATGCAGTTCTCTAAAGCTAAAATATTGTTAGTCCTTCTTGATGATAAAGCTTTTGCACAAACCTGAGATTTGTAAAAATACTTTCTAAATAAATTTTGGGAATGATTCATGCAATTTAGACTAATTGGTCTAATCTAATACCAATCAAAGTCAGCTGGAAACTTTTCCAGTGAAAGCAGGAATGAGCCTGTAACTACCCTTATAATTGCCCTTACAAAAAGTATTTTAAAAAAGGATCCACAAACATAGAATAGTGAAGTACGAATACCTAATAGAACAAAATCACCTCTACAAAGACAAGGCAGGATTAACTATACTCACTGTATTTCCTCTTCGGTCAGAGAAAGTTACTGTGTCGTTATGTTGTGAAAAAAATACGTTTGAAAAAATAATTTGAATAATTTGAAATAATATGCACTGCTTCAGCAGTTTTGAAGGTACTACATTCTAAACATATTTCAAAAAGATGAAGCTCACAATTAAAAATTTACATTTTCTACTATGCATATCTTTTCTTTAAATTTAAACTTCAGAGTGACAAAGTTCAGAAAGATTCATCTTTCCTGTTGTTAAGTCACTAGCTTCTTTTACAAAGCAAACTTAATATCTACAGAAATTGATGATTCCAGCCCCTGTAGTGCAAGGCCTTAAAGCAGTGTTGTTTTTCAAAATGAAATGAGAAAAACTATCATATTCTCACAGACCCTAACAGCGTGTGTAGATGTCAAAGCATACAGACTCTCCTTGCACTCTCTTACACTGATTAATTTATGAACTTGACACTTACCTCACTACCATTTATACATGTCAGTCTGAATTTGGGGCTCTCTGAGTCTTGGAAGAAATTAAAAGTCAGATTTTCAAAACCCTACAGTGGTGGAAATCTATGAAAGGAAATGGCTGTGGATCTGGTACCCAGGCACTAGGCTGGCAGGAACTAATTCAGAAGGCCAAAGGAGAAAAGCGTAGCATGAAAAGAAGGAAAATATTAGATAATGTGTGAGTTAAAACTGTTCCTGCATTAACTTAGGTGTTTGCCAGCTCTGCAAAGCTGTAAGTTCTTCCAGCTTATGCTTTGGCACACATACACTGGAAATAAAATGGAAAGAAGAATTAAGAAATTGAGTCAAACTTAGAGACTGAATTCCAGCAATTCTGAATTTGGCCATCATTAAGTGCCACATAATGTTAGCTTTAGAAGATTGTGTGGAAGAACTATCAAGGATAGTTTATGAAATAATTTTTTTCAAGAATGTTAAACAAGAACAACTCAGAAAATTTAAGACAAATCAAGATTTTAGCAACTCTCCAGCTGTAACAAAACCTCTATCATTTATTTCTTATTTGTGAAAAACATACAGAGGATCTGTTAGGTTAGTTAGCAATAAGTTTCTTTGATAGCCTCTTAATTACAGAAAAGTTAATCAAATTTACCCATGTGCTTCCCTGGAAGAATTTTCACAAATAGAAAAAACAAACAAATTTGCCACAGGAAGAGTACTGAGATGACAGGTTTGCCATGGACATTTCAGTGATTGTTCTTACCTGTAAGAACCATATATGACTTTCTTACAGTCAACAAGAATAAATTTTTGTTCCATTTTTCCATGGAATTTTGCTCCTGTTTTAGAATAGTAGTCTTGTCCTTTCACTGTCCGCACCCTCATGTTCTGAAAGAGACAATCAAAATACTTCACTTTGCCTACTATAGTCCATGTTTAGCATCTGGGGACTAAAATTCAAAAGAACAGTAGGAGAAAAATTACTTTATTGCATATTAATAAAGTCTGTAGGGAAGTAAACTTGGAAGTAGGAATCAAACTTGCTGCCTAGGGACTCAAAATGGCAAGTTGCTGCTTTGTCTTCAAGACTGATGAGATTCCCTAGGCCACAGAAAATGAAATTCCACTTTTCCATATCCATCACTTCCAGAAATGAGGTTCTGGCACAAGAAGCTTTCAACAACGAAAAGAGGTTTTGTACTGCAAAAAAAAAATTCTTTCCATCATGTGATAGCACGTATTTATAAGATCTACAAGTATCTCAGCTAATCACAGACAACATCTAAAGAGGTAAGATTACTTCTACTTTAATTGAACAAGGCTGCTGTATCCATGAACACATATAATCTATTCTGAGATGATCCACTGAAAGATATCACCTGATGCCAGAATCCCTTAAGTTTGAACACCAGAAAGATTTCTCTATCAGCTTTGCACTATGAGATCAATCGTATTTTTAAATTCAGAGATGCTAACAAAACATGTATAGGTAGCACGATCTCCACACAGGAGTTAATTTTGAATTCTGTTAAGCTTTATGTTTTACTCATGTGAACTCATTAAAAGGCACTTGGGAAATTTTCCATGTTGGATCGCAAATACGTGGTCAATTTTTATCTCAGACTACTGATAAAACTGATTCAGCTAAGTCACTATCTTCTTTTTTTAACTTCTCTACCATCACTTGTTTCTTTAAGTCCACAGAAATAAAAACTTTGAAAGAATGGTTACTACACTTTATGGACTGTACTACTACTACTAATTTTCAAAAACTTTGAGAAAAAAAGCATTAGTAGAAATTGTTACACAAAGATGCTTATTTAAATTAAAAATAAAATTTATATTCAATGCAAACCAACTGCAGCATCTACCTCATGGGGCTGTGGGACACAAAATGCTTCACAAGACAAAAATTAGCTTGGAATAGCTGTGAATGATCACAATATTTACTTTAGTTTCTAGCCTTGCAATATTTTTTCTAGCAATGTGCTAATTTGTGGTTAATTTACAAGTGAAATTTCCAGTGGCAGTGAAATCTATAATTTAGCATTAGCAATAAAAAACTAGTATCTATACAATTATTAAATAGCCTGTATATGTGGAAATGGTGGAATGTAACACTTGTGAATACAGAGGAGCATCTTGTCTCACAGGACTGATACAAGGATAGGTTGCAAATTACAGCAGACATGCTCTGTAAAGGTCAGGTATAGGTGGATTAGGGCTGTTAATGAAGGAAATGGAAAAGATTGTGTACATGGTAAACTCAACAAAATAAGGAGGATGAAATAAATAGGATAGGATAGGGTAGGGTAGGGTAGGATACGATACGATACAATACGATACGACTGTTTCAGGTGGAAAAGGACCTACAATGATCATCTAGTCCAACTGCCTGACGAATTCAGGGCTTGCAGAAAGCTAAAGCAAATTATTAAGGGCAAGTGTCTCTTTAACACTAACAGGTTTGGGGCATCAACCAGCTATCTAGGAAGCCTATTGCAGTGTTTGACAACTCTCTCCTTAAAGAAATGGTTCCTGATGTCCAGTCTAAACCTCCTGTGGTGCATTTTTTAACCATTCCCATATGTCTTATCACTGGATACCAAGAGGAAAAGACCAGCATCTCCTTCTCCACTTCCCATCCTCAGAAAGCTGTAGAGAGCTGTAGAGCTACATAAGTCTTCATTGTCTATGGCAGCATTTGTACATTTACCTAAAACATATGAAGTTCTGGTAAAGAGAGGTTGTAGGAGCTTTAAGAATAGTGTCTACTACAATCCAATGAATTCTATCTTTCCATATAGAAAATTCAAACAATTACATGAAAATATCCATGAAATGAAACCACACTTCCAGATAGCAGATACTTTCTAAATCAGTATATATTTCAGTGTTGGTATCTTATGGTGTAACTCAAGCTACTCAAGCTTTTTATATTTCATTCACCATTCTCTGAGCTTTTACGTAGCATTTTTGTCAACCTGTGTTTGAACACAAATGCAGTCAAAATGTACAATGATAGCATTTAAGAATTAATTTTGTTTGTGAACTGAATGTATTGCAAATGTGCTAGAAACATAAAGTTTAATCTCTTAATTAAATAAGCCAAAGAAACATTATCTAGAACTGCTGTAACATTTTAAAAGGTAAAAATTTTAAAGTGAAAATACAAGTGGATGCTTAGGTCTATTTTCAGAAAGACCTACAAAAGAAGCAGTAACAACCCAATTTGCATTAATGAATGGAAGGTTGACATAATTTTGCATCTGTACTGCTAATCACTTTTCACAATCTAGTATTGTGTCTTTAAAGCTTCCTGCATTCCAATTAAAAGTTTTCTTATCAATGAAACTCAATTTTCCCATTTTCCAGAAGTGATTTTGTTGAACTTTGAACAAGACAAGCCCAGTGAAGAAAATATTTTTTCCCTCCAGCAGCCATCCAAGTTTTAACTTATTAAATAAAAAAGCTTACATTTGAAAGATAAATACTGTGGAAAAAAATAATTTCTGAAAAAGAAGAAAATACTGGAACTTATTCCAAAGATAATCATAATAGTAAACACTCATTTACTGTAAAATAAAATTCCGTTAATTAGTAATGAAATTTGCATTGACTGTTTTGTCCAGTTCTATATACCACATAACTGTATATTTATGTCAGATTTATATTTAATTATATTTAATCATATGTATGTCATTATAATTTGAAAAAGGTGAATTGAGAGTCAGCTTACACATTTTCAAATAACCATAACAAGTAATGTTGTTCTAAAGACATGGCAGCTGAACACATCAAATCTTATTGAGTTAAGGTCTGATCAGCATTGGACAGGATATCACTCGGGAATCTGGAATGCTGGAAGCACAACCAAGGCTACTGACTTGCAAATTACCATACTATACATATAAAAAAGCATTCCCCTATGTACTGATAAATTGAAATATAATTTCAAGTAGGCATATCTAAAAAAGGAGTAAAATTTACATAAAATAGATGCATTTAAAAAAAAAATTGTAGTCACTTCTTCCTCTCTTCTCCTTTTTGTTTTCCTTCTCCTCAGTATTTTTCCTTCTGCAGCTTTTCTATCCCAATACCTTGATCCTGCACTCTTTCCCTCCCTTGACTGGAACATGACATGTACCAGAGATCATGCTCAACTTTCTGACATAATACTTCCTTTCCCTTCACGATTTATCTGGCATTCCTCACCAGCTTCAAACCCTATAATTAAGTTCCAGGAATACATACTTTGAATCATCACACAAAATACAGACCATATTTGAGGATATATTGTAACAATGCATTCCACTGAGGATCAGAAGCAGAAAATATATACATACCGAATTACAAGCCCCATTTGGTATCAGATGCTGGGCTTCACCTTCCTGTTTGGTTTCATTCTCAGGCTATAGGACTCTCCTGCATACTGTAGTGTGTCACTCATCATTGCATCATGGTGGGTAAAGCAACAATTCATTTATGAATGGAGTTTTTTGAAGCCAAATAGGATTTTCTCTCTCATCCAGAAGGAGATTGTAGGACACTCAGGAGTATTTAAAACATCTAATGGCTGCAGTTTAAGGATAACCATCAGGACTATTGAGGTAAATGACACCCAAATGATGAACCTCTTTTTATGTAAAATTGTACACTATCAGCCCAGAGAGAGCCTCATAACTCCCATTATACATTTATTTTCATCAGTAAAAACTCTCCAATATGACAAATAAATACAGTGAGTATAGCATTCTCAAATGCTTCATTTCAGCAGACACTAGTAGACACTGGTTTTATCAGTGTTCAATTACTCACCCTGTACTTGCTGTCAAGAACATAAACAGAGAAGAAAATTGATGTTTACCTAATATTTAGCTAACAGTTCTAAAGGAAAAAAGGTCACACCTCATATAGCTCATTACTAATATTACTTATTATCCTGCACCTCTCTTCTGTAACAAAATATACTAGGTCATAAAATCACAGAATATCAGATTGGAAGGGATCCCAAGGATCATCTGATCCAACCTTTCTTGGCAAAAGCACAGTTTGGACAAGACAGTCCAGCAGCTTTCCAGTTGAATCTTTCAAGCGTTCAGTGTTGAGGTAGTGTTCACCACTACCCTGGGGAGATTTTTTCAGCGGCTGATTGTTCTCATTGTTCCTCTTGCATCCAACTGGAATCTCACCAGGACTAACTTGTTCCAAATAGGCCTCTTCTTTTCCATGTGACTACTTGTAAAAGAGGAGTCTCCATTCTCTTTAGAGAAAGAGAAAGCCACCCTTTCAATACTGCAACACGGCGATACAGCCTCCCCTTCGCAAAGCTAAACTAACTAGATTCTCCCAGCCTTTCCTCATATGTCAGCTTCCCGGTTTTTATATCGTCTTTGTGGCCCTTCTCTGGACTTTCTCCAACCTGTCCACGTATTTTTAAATAGTGGGGACTGAAACTGAACACAGTATTTAAAGTATGGCCTGTGAAGTGCTGGGTAGAGTGGGATACTGACTATCTCTGCTGGTGATGCCTTTGTTGATGCAACCCAGCATCCTGTTGGCTTTCTTTGGTGGAGCAGAACACTCCTCACTCAAACTGGGCTTGTTGACCATGGAACCTCAGGTCCCTTTCCAAAGAGCTGCTCCCCAGCCAGGTCTATTCCAGCCTGTGCAGCTTTTCTGGATTATGTTTTCCCAGGTGCAAGACCTTACCCTCATCTTTGTTGAACTTCATAAGGTTCATACTAGCCCACCCTTACAGCTAATCCAAGTCTTCCTGCAGGGTGGCTCTCTCTTTTTATCCACTCAGTTTGGTATTCCTACCACTTTGTCAGAGTATACTTGCGTTCATGGAAAAGAAGGGGTAAACTGAAAGCCAAGAGTACAAAAAGTCAAAAATGTTTATTTTTTTTCTGAACCATGAGGTGATGGGAAAAAGGGAAAGGGAGAAAACACCTCCAAAGTACAGATTGTTCTCTACAGTCACCTGTACTTTATCCTCTAGAAAGCCGTAGGAGTTACTGCAGGAGTAGTAAGGTGCCATTCTCAGAGCAACAATTAGTGAGAGTAACATTTGGATGAAAAGACCATTAATTTGAACAGTTTTATTACAAGCTAAAATGGAAACCCAGTACAAAACAGGATTATTGCATAGCTTATTGGCATATATTTTTTTAATTTTCTGATAAACTATTCTAAGTAAACCTTGCAGAGTGAAGATGTATTTTATTTCTCCCACTGTCGCAAGACAGAAACATATAAAATACAATGTCACTGAAGAGGCCAAATCCAAACCTCTTCAATCCATACCAATCCATACAAAATACACTCTAATGTACGCATATTAATTCTTTCAACCAAAATATAAATATTTATAGGTCTATAAAACTGTATTAAAAAGAAAACCTCGAATCCACCCAAAAGAAATTAAGCTTTTGAAACAGCTATAGATACATGTTGCACGGAATTAATTTGAAAATGCATACTGTGGCATTTTGAGACATTGCTTGAAATACATGGTTCTAAATTCTTTTGTTTTGGAAGGACAAAATGCATTCCACATATAGACATTGATCACTTCTGGCAACCTCTATTGCATAATTAACCCAAGTGATTGGCAAATGGTGGCATCTCAAGTTCCAGAGTATGGAAATATTGTCATATACTAACTTCATGAAGGCAATCATGACCACTGTTTAGAGAACAACATGGTTTTGGTGTTTCTTACCAAAAGTTATCAAAATTCTGTGTATTAGGCCAGAGAGCAATCCCACACACTCATACAAAAGAAACAAACATGGAAAGGGGAGTGGGAATACTTTTAAGGGCTCAAGTCAACACTTCAGAGTAAAAATGGGTAAAAAATACAGGTTTGCTCCAAATGTCTACTAAAAAGTCCCCTTTATCCTCAAAAATATATCACATCTGTGATTTTTGGTCAGAGTTCTTAAAATAGGTGCACTGCTAAGAAGAGCTTTTATAATGTGTCTGCCTGGCATGAACAGAGGCAAGGAAGTGCAAATGGAACTACAGAGAAGTTCAGCCAAGAAATTCTTGTTCAGCTTCAGTTCAGAACTTCATTTAAGAACTTCATCTCAGAGCTTTGCAAAGAGACTCTGACAATATCCTTGGAACATCTTCAGTACTGTCAGCAGCAGAGTAAATCTACTTCAGTAAAATGAAGCATTTATGTCAGTTCAGTACAGCTCATGCTTTATATTCTAATCCCTGTTAAACACTAAGACTGTGCAGGACATCTTGAGGAAAAGGTAAATGTTAGCCATTTTATTATTGCTCTTAGAGGATAAAATTACGTATTTAATGTCTAAAATTAATACTCTCAAAGACATGATGCACCGACATGATAACATGGATTTTCAAAGTATTTTAATGCATAACCTTAAAGAGAAAGACCATAAAGTTAAGGATGCAATTAATTAATTTATATAAGGTTTATGACTTTACTTGCAGGCAACTTTAAGAGAAAGGAGTAAAAGGCTTAGTTTTTCAAACTTGCAGTATTTCTAAATTCACAGTAACGGAAAATTATTTTATAAATAATACATGAAAATTATGTCTTTCTATCAAATATTCCTGTTTTGACAGGAATTTTCCTTTGAAAAAGATGCTTCCTAAATAAAAAATATCTGTAGAGAAAATTTGGTGAGAGCTTACCTATTTATACCTGATTGTTAATTTGAAAAATCACTGTTTGGTAACCACTTTTTCAAAATAGTCATTTTTCATCGGGCTGCGGAGGAGTAAGTAGTGAACATTCACAGACAGGACAACAGTAAGCCTTACCCTGAGCCTCTGAACTTGACAGCCTTGTTTTTCTGTCATCTTCAGAAAGTGACTGAAGTTTGACTCATCAAGCAGGAGATACACTGTGATCCCTCTAGCAGATGCCTCCACTATTTCTCTAAAAATATCCACATCTGTAAACATATCCATAACAATGGCAATGACCTGAATAAAACAGAAAATACAAATTATTCTATTGTAGAAACACATAAATAGAACCTTTCACTGAGGCTTGCACTGAGAAGCTAACATACTAATATTTCTTACACATTAAAAAGTTCTATTTTCCATGTGGTAGCACTTAACCTGCAAGGCTTTTCAAAACCACTGGATCTTCCTTTTGAGAAGTCAAGTGATTATTTGTGTGACATGTGTCACAAGTACCAAAGTCTGGCAAAACATTGTGCTGTGAGTTATCTTGGGTTTAGCTGGTACAGTGTTGTGCTTTGTATTTAGTATGAGAATAGTATTGATAACAATTGGATGCTTTGGTTGTTGCTATGCAGTGCTTACCCAAGTGAAGGACTTCTCAGTTTCCCATGTTCTGCCACCAAACCGATGCACAAGAAGCCAAGATGGAACACAACCTGGACAACTGACCAAAGGGCTATTCAATCCCAAAGAGTGTCATGGCCAGTACATAAACCAGGCACAGCTGGTTGTGAGGGGCCAATTGCTGCTTAAGGACTGGCTGGGCATTGGTCAGCAAGTGATGAGTGACTGTAATGCACATCATTTTTTTTCTTGGGTTTTAGTCTGTTTCTCTCTCTCTCCCCTCCCTTTTAATTACAATTATTGTTATGCTTATCAATAGTATCCTTACATTGTTATTATATTTTATTTTGCTTCAATTATACTGTTCTTATCGCAGCATACAAGGTTTTACTTCTTTCCAATTTTCTCCTCCATGCCATTGAGGAGTGAGTGGTGAATGCCAGCTACTGATCCCCTTCAATCCACAAGGATAAATAAGTATGTCTGATTGGGAAGAGCGATGTCCCTCTAATACTGTTTTGGAGATATATATGGAGATGTTCTACTGTTGACATAACATTAGCAATTTGGGAAGAGTTACTGTTGAAATGTTAAAAGAAATAATAGACAAAGAACAGGTATCTGTGTAACTTTTAAAGATAATATTTTTATCCACTAGAGTCTTCATGAAGAGTTCCAATGAGATCTCAGGTGCATATTCAAACCAAATTTCACAGGTTTTACCATTTTCATTAATCTTTAAACTAACTGTACCTCAGCTGTAATCATGTAACTCTTAAGCAGCAATCACTCATTTTATTTTAGAACTGAAACATTTACCTCACTCACAGAATTTGGTAAATACTGTTGCAGGTAAGTCATGTCTCTGGTTAGTTGTATGAATTACCTTTTTGAATCCTATCTGCCTAGAATTGAAAGTTTCACTTATGCCAAACATGTATTTAAAACACTAGAAATATTAATGAGAGCTGATGTACATAAAATAAAACAACAATGTAATTAGAAAAGGTAAAAAGACAGCTCCTGAAGTAGTAGAAAGAACTTGGCCTTACCATGTCACCTAGCAATAAATAGACTCTTTACAAATCCACCAGTCAGAGAGGAAATGAATAGCAAGAAAGAATTTGATACTTTCAAAAAGCTTAGGTAATATGCCCATGCTCTATTTCGTTTACTTTACTGACTTTTCGAAAGTAAAACCTAAACGTGTTTTTAAATAGTACAGAATTTATTTGTTATCTAAAGACTGAAAAGCACAAAAGTTTATCTTGACTCTAAGGACCTCATCACTTTCAGACTTCACCTACTGCTTCACCTTGTTTCTGAGATACACAATGTTAACTGAACATGGCAACCCTATTTATTCATCTGTCTTGTTTCACTTGTGTCTGAGAAGACAACTGCCATGACAGATCAGTGTGGTAGGTAAAAAAAAAGAACCAACCAAACACGAAAGTCTGTTCTCAAATAGTCTGATTCATTACATGTGTAACCCTAGTTAAATGTGAACCCCCTGATTTCTTCCTAATCTTTCCTTTTCTTCAGATCTCAAGAAATGGGTACTCATTACATTCTAGGATCGATTTAAATCTAAGAGAAAAATCTTGAATGGATTCATTAGCCTACGGCGATATGTATGCATGACATATTCAAAAATCCACAGTACAGCCCTCCAAAATCACTCTAACACTTTTCTATGGCAGATATCTAAGATGCTCATGTTTGCAGCATCTGTGGTTGCAAAGAGCAATAAACTAGAAATATGCAGAAAAAATCCCGCAAGAATTAGTAATAAATACTAAACCCTATATCTACCTTTATGAAGGAAGGAGAGAAATAAATACATAAACAAGCAGGCCAGTAAGTTGGTGGAATTAGAGAGATGCATGTGCACTACTGTGCAGACATTTCATAACTTGAGAATGAACAAGGGAACCTTTTTTATCTTCACTAGCACAATACTGCTTAAACCATTTAGCTTACTAAATTTGGAGTTCCTCTGCAAAGCACAAAGTAGTCTTGCAAGAAAGTTTAGGTTTTACTTCCAGAGTTGGAATAGGGATTATATGTTGAATCCTGAAGCTTGTGCTGACTGAAAAGTCTTTACTAGAATTTAAGTACATATATGCAAAGCCACAGTTGTGATCTGACAACCAACTGGGCAACCATTTGTGCATTCCCTTCAAACTAGAGCTGATTCTTGTTGAATGTCCTCACTAGCCTGCACAATTACTCTATTCTGTTCAATACAAACATAATTAGACTCAATTACTGGAGAAGAGTGCCAAATTTGAATAATACATATGATACATATGTTATGTAAAAAGGAATTTACTGTGATAAGGTCATTTCTGTATACCAATTTTTATAAACCAAACTAGATGTTTGACCATAAGCTACAGATTTTGATTCAGAAAGAGTAGATTCCATAAATGCCATAGAATATATAAAAAATTCTGACCTTTCAATGTATTACAATTAAACCTCTTTTTTTTAAAAAAAAAAGTAGTGTGTGTGTGTACATTTTAATACATTTGCCCACTTCTCAGCAGAAGAGAGTATTGCACTTGGGAAAAGAAAAAGCCAATACAATATTCAGGGTCCCAAGTTTTGATGAATAAAGGAGGCCAAGATTAGGAAGTCACTTCAAAAGAGATGTCCTACAACATGTATCCTCTATATTAAAGCTATAACAACAGCTCCAGGATAAATTACTTGCCTCATCATTTTGGAAGAAAATATTTTGCTACTATTTTGACATTTGGTTTTGCAATTTTAGAGTTAATTGCCACCCTGGTATTTCTAAGAAGCAGACACCAGTGACGAAGAAAAACTGATAGAATTCAAATTGCAGAAAATAGGTCAGAAAATTGCCTACTCCATAAATTCTGTTTCTTTTGGGCATATCAACACCATCTTGTGTCAAGAAAATCTCCCCAAGGCAGAATGCTGCAGTGTCATACAGCAGGCTTCCTTATAAGCTGCCATTTTCTATCCAAAGCATATTTGTTCTCCAAAATGCAGAGGTCCTTTTAAAAGCAACCACTAATGTTTTTGCAGCAAACCATTGCTACAAATAGCCATCTAACCATTCCAGTAACACTGGATGGATACACCAGTTTTCTGATGAACACACCAGAATTCTGGGAGAACTTTTGAAACCTTAACAAACTGGTTATCAACTTGATCAACAATAACCCTCATTTGGGAATAATTAAGCATTTTGTACTTTCCATAGTTGGTGGAGAGTATACTCGCTGTGCATAATATCACATAACACTGAAATTATTCACAGCAAGAGAGAACTACCACCACCTGAATCAGTATTAGAAGGGCACATTTCAGTAATCAACTGAAAGTGAAGACAATGCAGAAAATAGGTTTTTATGCTAGTTTTCTTCCCCCAAAATGAAACATAAATAATCTTTGATTGTCACTACTAATATTTCCTTCTTATCTATCTACTCTTTTTTTTAAAGTGATTAATCTTTTTTTAAGATTAAAATTTGGTTTCAGTGACATCCTTATAGACAAAGAAATACTGCTGAAGTCAACAAGCACAAAATTACTTCTAATAAAGAAAACAGTTTGTTCATCTTAAATGAAGGCACAGTAGAGCCACATACTATTACTCTTACTACTATCTTGACACTAAGACCATGGTTTGCAACAGAAAAGTAAAGCTTCACATACTAGCCTTTTAAAAACATTTAAGTATTGGCAGGAAAGCATAATTTTGTTAAATAGTACTATTTTTCCTGCAAATATTCTTATTCTAAAACGTATTTTTTGGTAATCTGATTTATTTAATTTCCGCATTAGCAAGGAAAAGCACAGTTTTAAAACTCATTATCTCTAACATATGGTATCATTATAATACTAAGTTCTTCTCATTCTTTAAAAGTTTTTAAGAATGCTCAAGTTTGGGAAATTAGTCACTTCTACTCAAAGTATTAGTGACAAGGTACAAAAAAGACACATACTTGTTTTGAAGGTTAAAACAAACAGCTACAGCTGAAATATCCTGCAAAATTATGCATACTCTTGCAAAACAGGAGATTAAGTACATGGTAACATGGTAACACACCGGATATTATGACACTAAATGGAAGGTGATGCTTAGTTCTGTTTCATCTATCATGTTACAGGGTCAGTTATTGCTAGTTTTGGCCCATTCGTGTGCATTATATTTGCTTAAATGGTTCTCATCTTCAGAAGTGAACTCTAAAAGCTTATCAAGAAAGAAATTGTCAATCCCAACAGTTACATCAATAATTAAGTATCTCCTGAGCATATCCAGGGGAAGGCCACCAAGATATTCAGGGCTGGAAGAGGACATGAACGAGCTAGTTTTGTTCAGCCTGGTGCAAAGGTGGCTTCAGGGAATCTCACAGCAGTTCCTGGTACTTTTACTTTAGGGAAGTTCATGAGAAGACAAAGTTAGGTTCTTCACAGTGGTGGCAAGATAAAAGGTAATTTGACTGAAATAAGAATACTTCTGACTGGATATAGGGGAAACCCCTTATTACCACAAAGACAGCTCAGCAGTACAGCAGGTTACCCAGAGCAGTTTTCCAGTTTCCATCCTTGAAGGTTTTCAAGATTCAGCTGGACAAAGCCCTGAGCAACCCAGTTAGATGTTATCACTCGCCATGTGTTAAACAGGAGGTTGGACTGGATACCTCCTGTGGTCCCTTCCAACTCACCAAGTTTATAAGTCAATGATTCAGAGATCTTCACTCCCATATTGTCACAATTGAAGCAAATCTTTCCATGTTTGGTAGTAATTAAAAACTTTGCTGTGAGGCTTAAAGAAAATACAGACTATAAATAAAGAGCAATGGGAAACGAGTTATGCTGCTTTACTTCTCCCCTTTTTGGTACAAGTTGAGCTGAGGATTTTCATCTTCATCTTTAGAACATCAAAATTAACCTTCTTAATGGGTGTGTACTGAAATTCAGGCATAGATGTAATGAAAGGCCCTTACTGCTAGTGCTCAGTAAGTCTACTTTGTTAAGTACTGACAGTTTCATCATCCCAGTATTAGCACTTCTTTCACAAGCATTAATTATAATTCTTTAAGGTATATATTGCATTGTATATGTGTCACAATGTGACATTAAACAACTCCTTTGCTACAAACTGTAAAAATACAAGAGTCCTTAAATGCAACTGCTTCCTTAGTTCAGGCTTTACTAGAGACTACACTAACAAGGAACAATGCTAAAGACCTACCCTACACTGCAAGAGTATTAATTTCATTGAACCTACACGAGGCTTACTTTGGGCATGATATGACAAAAATCCATATTGCTGTGCAGTGCTTTTGAATGTCATCACCCTTTCTCACCCTGAGGACAAAGGATCACATCTCAGACAGAAATTTAATTCTATTTCCATTGACCTTTTCTCTGGTACTCCACACAAATCCCTTTTTGCAGATCTGTTTCAAGGAGAATCTCCTTGTGACACAGGCTCAGTGCTATCCATATCTGGCCTTTCTCAGAAAGCAGGCAATTGCTGTACCTTGCTATTAGAAACAGGAGGAAGGCAGAAAATTTACTGAGTGGGTATCCGGCACATAAAAGAAAGAGTCAAATTTTGTGATACATGCAGACAACCTTCCCACTAATAAGCTATATAATGCATCCCACAAATTATTGTGTGTTTTTTAATTATGTTATGCTGGTTTTTATGGTTGAGGGTCTAGATCCAGTTTATGCTTGCTGGAATTCTTATTAGAAGCATCCTAATAAATCATCCATTATCCTTACTTTCTGGCATTTTGCTCACACCAGAGTGCTTCTAATTTTCAAAATTGAAGACAGCCCTGAAATGCTGTGCACAACTCATCCTTCCATTGCAATGCGTACTTTGAAACCATTGTGAGTTGCACCTGAATCTTTCAGCTCACCTTTGTGCTGGATGAATTGCTGAGGTCTCACATGGCAAACGTTACAGATGAGAAGCCATAAAATGCCAAAGAGCCATATAAGTGGAGCCCTTCTCTGTACAATAATATAAATAGCAATCAAATATCTGAGTATGATCCATTCTCCCATAATTTCCACAGAAATGTAATAGAACAAATACTGAGATGATTTATACCTATGCAACTTCATGACATTAATGTCACTACTTGTTGTATTGTTTCTATTTGTGCTATCATCATAATTGACTCCCTGTGATCTTTAATTTATTTAATTTGGCTCTACAGTCACAGAGCAATGGAGAATAACCATACAGTGCACTTTGAAATGTTCTTCCACTATTGCGTTCTTTAAAAGCGATTTAATTAGCTACACAGTGAAGCCTAGCATTATTACAGGCAGCTACATTACCTCAGAATCTGCTCTCCTAACCCTCACTATCCTCTTTTCCTCCCGCTCCAAAAGATTTCAACCATTAATTCAGAGGATAGAAAAACAGAGACCTTCAGATTGAGTACACCAAGCCTCATATTCTGTCCACCTAAACTACCAAAGAATTCTAAAGTGAAAACTACACTTAAAAGGAATAAAAATTAACTTCAAGATGCACATTAGCAGACTTCAATAATCTCAAGCTTCTCTCTGCAACAGAATGCCAGACGTCCAACACCAACAAAAACTCACATGTAAAAGTTCACTGTCCAGAAAACACAAGGTAAACTAAAATTCTAGAAACCTTCCGCAATACAGCAAGGGAAATGAATGTAAACTATTCATAAAAAATTACAAATCCACATGGTGAAACCACTTCTGTTCTGTCCAAGAAATACATACGGAAGATATGTGATAGGGGAACTTTCTAGCTATTGGTAACAAGGCAAAATATTCTGATTCTGGCAGCAAAGAACAATATGATAGTAAAAATAGGGACACTGAAGAAGGATGCAATTTTACTTTGAAATACACTTGGAAGATTAATTTTTTACAATGAACAATCTTCTAAAAACTACATGAGAATTCTCCCTTTTGCTCAATTGGCAATTTTTGTATACCTTACCATGTCTAAGAAAGCAGATCAGAAGATCAGGATTAGCTCTTTGAAAAGTGAAGCTAAAACCAAAACAAAAGTAAAGTTCTCTAACATGTAGATAAGACTGTTTCCTCTGAAAAGTGAATGTATAGTAGTCTTCTGCATGACCCTTCAGAAAGCTGTTGCAGGCCAAGCTAGCAAGTCATACATGTACCATCTTAAAATGATGCCTTCTGTGTTACCTATTCTAATTCATGCAACTGGGAACTTCATATTGCAAAATATATGGGAGTGAGATACACTAATTCCATAAATGTGATCTGTATCTATGGGTTTGGTAGTTGTTATTCTGGTTGAAGGATTACTCAAGTTGAGCTGACTGAATTGCAGGAGACACCACCTCCCTCTGGCCAGAGGCAGAGGTGATAATTCCTCTGAAGCTTTGCTTCCACACATTCAGAATTGATTTTCAGCAAGTCATGGCAAAGAGCAGATTGAAGGGGATATTCTGGAAATTCTTCACAGGGACTTTCCAAGAAGCATTTATAAACCCTGAAAGAAAGGATCTGCAAAAAACCAGCTGCTGCCCAGCAGCTGGCACACCGCAGACAAGAAAATATTTACCTAAATCTGCAAACAGTCATGCATGATTAAAACAACAAGCATTCACTATGCTCAATTTTAATGTTTTCCCCCGTTTGCATTGCTCCCATCAATAACTAAACTGCTTTTAGTATTTAACAAGCAAGCTGTGTTCTGTCACTGGGAACAGAAGCAGGCAGAGGTCCTACAGAGAAGTACGTAAGGCAGCACAGAAAACCCTTGGCATGATGGAGGGAATGCATTAGGGACCTTACTCTGTCCTTTCTTCTTTTGCTATTGATATTGTTGCTGCATTCCCTTGCCATGTGGGCTGCAGCTGGTTGGGTAGCAAGATTTTAATATTTGTATTTTGCTCTTCAGAATGTTCATATTTAGCTGTTATTTTGAGAAGCTGCCAAGCTGTTCCTGAGGAAAGCAAACAGAAAGGAAATGCCAGAATTTCTAACAGCCTAAGACTCAGCTACACCACAATGGAAATTCATGACAAAAAATAAAAGGTACTTCTCTAACCTCCAGCTTTCTCAGAGACTTGCTGCTTCAGAAAGTTGATTTTTTTATTTAAAAGAGTGTTAACAGCTTTAATATGTGGTTTCTCGTGGGATCACTTAATATTTATGGAATTTTTGGCTACTCAAATTAATATTGTAATGTTATACTATTTAGTTTACATTTGCTTGTAAGTAGAAGCACACATTTTTTCATGTGTGCAGTAGTGACTGCCCAAAAACAAACAATGCACAAGTGTGACATGCCTTAATTATTTTATTTAAAAGTGCCAACAGTAATTAGAACTAAACTCTTAATAAATTTTACTGTTTCATATGCCATGTAGGCTCTCACTGTGATTTCCTTCAAGAAATTATAAAACAACTGGCTACTCATCAAAGAGTCAAAGTAAATGTCTGAGATTTCAGCTCATCTAGGTAAAAATTCTTGAGAATATTTTTGCATTTTGACACCTTCAAGATTAGACTTTGGTGGGGTTTCTCAGATTGGGAATGGATTGAAGGTCTGAGTCAGTTTGCCTTCCCACTGCTCCATTTGGTTTCCTCAGGAATACAGTATAAACACATTTTCAACACTGAACACCACTTCCTGAGAGTTTACATACTGAAAAGCACCAGATAATATATAAAGCCCCACAATATTAATGCACACTTACAGGCTGTAGACTTTAAACTATATAAAAAAGCAGCATTTCTTAAAGTAAAAAACTTTGCTAGCATTTTTTAATTAGACACTCGGAAACAATGAAAAATTCTTAGTTGAAGGCAGATTTCTAGGAAGAAGAGATGATTCACACCAAGTTTTCTAGACCGGGAAGGATAACTTTGCTTTTAAGTTTGTTCATGCAAGAGCTGCGCAATATTTGTCATCTTTGAGACCTTAATAGTAAACATGTTTCTGAAATTAAATGAAATGGGAAGAGCTGAATATCTAAGATTGGTATTTTATAAATAAGATACATATTTAAAATATCCTGCATGGACTTCAATGCTTCTACAAGAGTATATTTATATATATTTCAGACAAAAAAACCCCTCAAATAAGACATAATTACACTGTCCAATTGTATAATACTGCCTGAAATCCCTTTCTCTTACAAGAATAAGTATGTATTATATATGTAGCACAGAAGAATCAAAAAAGAAAGGCAGGAACTTGAGACAGGGATGGAACCACTGTAGTTTCCAGTAGATGCTGGAAAAGAATGGAGTTAGATGAAAGTAAGTGTCTCAAAAGCATTAAACACTTATTTCTATGTTTCTAAGCAAATGAAAATTTTGGTAAATTCAAATCAGCACACAAACCTCATGTGCTTCAGATTGGGTTATGATTCAGAAAGACAGATTTTGAAATGCCTATATGCAGTATATTAACCAAAATCCACAAGGGTGGCCTATCAAACTTTTTTAGTATGTGGAAAAATAAAAGCATACAGTTGTGGATGACTTGTAAGCCACTCATTTTTTAGTCCATGAATCTTATACCAGGGTGACCTTGTATCAAGTAAACACAAATTCATAGGAAGACTAACATTTTCTTACAGGAAGAAGAAAAAACAGACCTGTTTTGGTAGGCAGTGCCCATTTTAAAAATAAAAAACAAAACAACAAAACAACAGGTTTCAAATCAGAAGAAGCCTATAGTCCAATGAACATGACCTGGTTATATACCTAACTTTATGACCTTAATACTGGGAAACAAATCCTAATTATATAATTCATTGTTGAAGGTTAGTCCTCTATAGACACTCAAAGCTTCCTATTCCAAAAGATAGATTTCATAATCCTGATTTCACTGCCAGTGAAAGTGTATAATTTAGGAGAAAAAGAGGAATAAAAAAATTGGAAGTCCTTGTCAGATGGATGACAGAAGACATTGTCAGATGTCTACAGAACCCCAACTAAGATTAGAACCAATTCTGGTTCATGGTATAGAGAAGATAGCACCAAAGTGAAGAAAGCAGTCCTTAAGAGAGGCTCCAGTTAGTCTTCGAAAAGAGGTGTTGTAATTTCTTTCTCTTGAGCTTAAGAAGGAACATTATAGCCTACTGCAATAGAGTAATACTTGTTACAACTGCAATTAGCAGGCCAGGATAGTTCACATCTAAGACAGCAAAATAATTTTGCTGTTGGTCATTTTTAATTAAATTTTTGAGTATTGGGGAAATAATGCTTTTTCCCAATTTTCAAAACACAGCTTGATGTCCAAGTTGGTTGCTCAGGTTGACTTCTGAAAGGAAAACCGACACAGGAGCCAATGAATACAGAAATAAAGACTAATCACATATTAAGGGGAAGATAAGTGGGAAAACACCTTTCAAAATATTGCTTCTTTCATCCTTTTTCAAAATTACAGCTTTTGTATTCAGTTTCAGTAATAAACACAAAATACGCACACTTAAGGACAGGTTAATGGCCAGATGTTTAAAGCAGTTGTCTAGTGAAAACATTTTGACTGCATGTATTTCTAGCAGCTTGTAATGATATTAAAGATTTTCATATTACTGTCACAAAAGTGAAAGCAAACCCACTATAATTTACAGATTATTAAAGCCTGTTTCTATTAACCTCTTCCTTTCCTTCTCTCACTGCCTTCCCCTTATTTTCCTCTTCCCTCTCTGCTCTCTCCTTTCCCTCTCCCTCTTCATTTCCTTAAGTCTTTCATTCTCCCTTCCTGTTCCTCCCTCTCTCTTTCAAGGGAAGGAATTCAAACTCATTTAAATTTGAGATTGGAAGAAACCTTGATATTGAGTACTAAATGCAGGCTTAAAATGGGTTCCTAGGCATTTTACACAAACTTTACAATATTCCACTTTTTCTTGCACATTTTATGACCATACTGTTATGATATTCACAATAAAGCTTTTACTTCCTGACACAAACACTATTTACTCCACTGTCACTAATTCCAAACCTATAGATGTACCTGAATCAGTTTAAAGGCGCCAACTCAGGCAGTAATATGGTTAGGGTAAACCAAAAAAATCAGAATCCATGCTGTTTAAAATTACTGGTCACAGGTCAGGGATGGGTCAGTATGAAGGAAACCCAGCAATCCTCCAGTATAAATAGAAGAGGATGAATAACAAGAAGTTTTCCAGATTCTCCTTTTGCCTTATACATAACGTTTAAAATTTTTCCAGTTTAACACTTGTAAGTAAAAATACCGTTCCTGGACAAACACCTGTAGTAATATTTATGTTGCTAAAAAAAGCAACAGCGATGATGTCAGACATAATGTATGCCTGCATATGTCCATTTGACAAATAATTATATCTGAATGACAGGTAAACAACCCAACCAGATGATTTAAACTATTTATTTCTTTTTTTTAACATGCTGCCAATTGAGCAGGAACCTACCTTGATACTCAGGAGAAGCAGATTACACCACCTGCTCATAAAGCAGCCACAGATCCTTGTGCAACATATTGCTAATGACAGTGTGCTGGCAGGCTGCATTTCAATTTCACCTATTTTAAAGACAGGTTTTGAAACTAATTAATTAATTGCTTTCTGCAAATCATGTTGAGGTCCTCGGGTGAAATCCATTACCCTGGCATACTAGATTATTTATTATAGATTAAATGAAAAAGGAAAAAATAATTGCAGACTAGTCTGAAAGCACAGGCAGAATGTCCTAAAGATAAGAAAAGATTAATCTACTTAATAAGTAATTATGTGCAGCTTTTCAGGAAGAAAACAAATTCAAATTTTTAGGCACATTAACATACAGAGCAAGATGTCTGAAATAATAGGGAAGCAATTATAAAAATCCTGCTCCAAGCTTCTGTGAAGCAAACAGAAATGAAGCAGATAAGTAATGCTACAATTCTTGCAACCCCAGTGGAGGGAATAGTGAAGTGGAACTAAACAAGGTACTAAACAATATTTAATTCCTGAATCCAACATAGCACTTTAAAAAATAAGAAAGGAATTACACGTAAAATTACTACCAGTTGAAAGAGCTATAATTTCAGTACCAATGTTATAAAAATATTGTATTTATAAAAATTATTTCCATTTATAAACTGTCCAGCAGCTAAGAAAAACCTGCTGGTTCTTGTTGAAGGGTGAATCTTCCACAGAGAGTAAGACACTTGAACGAGTTGCACGTCAATGGATAAGAAAGGGAATTCATAGAAACATGTTATTTTGTGCTGCCAGATTTTGGCTCAACTGATCTTTTGTCTCTATGTGAGCTGACTTTTGAATAATCCCCTTTGTCAGACAACAAGCCATACTGCTCAAGAATTGTCTTGGTGACATTATTTTTTTGTAAATGCACTTAGCATCAGCTTTCACTGATTGTCATACAGGTCTTCTACAAGGCCATAGAAGTATTAATTCATCATCTGCAATGTGATACTGCAATTATGCAAAACCACAGGAAAGATTATTTGATCTTTGTGATAAAGTCTGATAATACTCCATCTTTGAGATCTACTAGCCTTTCTATTTAAGTGCAAAAGTTTATTTTTAATCGTTAAAATTTTATTCAGTGCATTTTCTTAAAATCAGAGTCCTCAGACAGTTCAAAGACACATCTGGGGAGAAGACACACAGCCAGTCTGCAAGAGTTCTGCAATCCAGGCTCCATCTGGCTCAGCCATGGATGAGCCCTATGCATCATCCTATGTTCAAGGTCTACTGCTCTCATTTCTCTCAGTCTCACAAAGATAGGACTCCTAATGAAGCACTCATTCATGAATTAATAAAATGAGGAATTATTCAAATAAATGAGTTATCAGTGTGCAAATAACCAAACCATTTATGCTCAATTGAGCTAGTGACCAACATGACAAGTTAATATGGTTTTATTAACAGGTAGAAGAGAAACATGTTAACACAAGTCTTCCATTGTACAGCTTCATGTGTGTGAGGGCATTCCCCTTTCTACAAAGCATTCCTCCTGATGTGCATTGTATGCCAGTTTACAACCACACCTAACCTTCATTTGGGTAATGATAATCAGAGACCTAATTAGGAAGCATGTTCAATATCTGCAAGAAATGCAAGGTTCCTGCTAGGACAAAGGGGTTTCCTCCAAAACAGCATAGCAGACACCTGGATTTAAGAATGGAGGAAGGAGAAAATCAATGTTAGGGACACCTAACTGCAGCTCTTCAGTGAGTTCCCTGCAGCCACAAAACATTCCTGTGTTAAATAGCTGTGTACTTCAAAGGTATGCATGATAGCAAATGTGAGAGGTAGAGAGGAAAATTCACTCTTTTTGCTATCAAAAGCATAACCCTCTCAAAAGTTGCAAGGTTTGAAAGGCAGAAACACAACTGATCAAACCATCCATGGATTTACACTAAGCCACACACTGTTGGAAAATTTGCTCTTCAAAGAGATGCCAAGCATGCTAACAGTTTAATATACTAGATAACTCAAATTGCCTGAAATAAGGCTGGAGATGGGAACCTGCAATACATCTCTGTGGAGGAGAGGTGAACATTTTATTCCAAGAACACTTTGGAAAGTGTTGCTTTTTGATGCAAACTAGTGTCTTTCAAATAAACATTTGTTCATATGAAGTACATCTCTAGCCGCAGGAAAGATCTTCCTTTTAGGAACCTGCCCAGTCCAAATTTGTTGCCAATAACCTCTCCAAACCAGACTGCTATGCATCCTGTGCGTGTGTGGATGCCTAGAATCCATGTGTACATGTACATGTAGAGAACTGCATGCGTGTGCATGCAGACTGAGTGAAAAAAAACATAGTTTTATATTTGCCTCTTTCCTCTAGGTAAAATGTTTCAAACCAACACTGTATTTGCAAAGAGTGGGGGGAAAAATCCACTCGTTTCAGATGTAATAAAGGACAGCTTTTATCTTTTTTCCTTCTTCTCACTAAGAAAGGTGTATATCTTTTCGTGTTCTTCAGAGTCTTTCCTTGTAATTCTGAATCTGCTTTCAGATGGTACAGTGTGCACTGACTAGAGATATGAGGTACAACTATCAGGAAGGAATTTTTCAGCGAGTTTATAAAGTTAGGTCGACTGTGACCAGTAGTTGGTAATTAAAAGATACTCCAGTCTCTTTTCAATCATAAAAATGCAGTATATATCATTTTAATTGACTCAAGAACAATGTTTGCAATGAAACAAGAGTCAGGTATTGAACATGTAAGACTTTCATGACATTTCTATGGGTGACTGAGCATTTGCTGAAATGCAACCCAAATAAAAAACTCTACTTCAAGGGAGTAACAAAAAAAAAGGTATTTTCTTGTTTTTCACAGCTGCATAAAGGAACACTGAGAAAAAAGTAACATCAGATAAGGGGGCAGATAAGGGGGAAGCAAATAACTCTGCCTTCTATTTGGATGTTACTGACATATTTCTGCTTGAATCTTCTAAAGCAAACAAACAACCTCATGGACTAAACAAATACACAAAAGGTTGATGCAAAATATACAGTTTTAAACCACTGGAAGCAACTGAGAAGGTAGATTCCACCTTAAGCTCTTGAAACTGTGTTCACTACCCATAGTAGATGAGTACACCAAACTATATATATGTCTTCACAAATCACCCCAAGCTAATATTCTTGTTTATAGATGAGTCTGTGTTCTGAAGAAATTTGTATACAGGTCTTCCACCTCCTAGATCAATGTATTTAGTCACCAAATTTCTATATTCAGCAAAAATAAAAACATACACATAGTACTGTGTTTTTTAAAGGATGTAAAAGACCTTTGAATAGATACAAATGCATGGAAGCATGCATTGTACAAGTATGTGAGTCACTCCCATTTCAGCTAGTTCTAGAAGATATTAGAAGGTATTAGCATGGAAATATATTTTTAATAGACTAATGTTATTTATGGCCTCCAAAATAATCCATGGTGTAACTGAAAAAACTAGAAACTTACTGAAGTTTGCTTCTGCTACTTCTCTGTCATAAAAGACTCTGGAATAATTACCAGAAAAAATAAGCAGTTTTTTAATTCCTCTTAAATTACTTACAGTAACACTCAAGTGCACACAGAAAGGTCTTGATCTGTAAAGTACAAATAATTTCATAAATGCAGGAATAACATATTACATCTATTTTAATCTGGGAAACTGAAAATATGTAGTATGTGTGTATGTGCATGTCATGCTCTGTCCTGTGCAGGGACATCTGAGACAATCCATTACTAATTAGCTTTGTTACTGGAAGCACTTTACTCACACCAAGGTGATGCTCTTTGGAGGTGAAGACACCCTGCTTCTTGAGAATCTCCTCAGTGCACTGAACCCTGCTCTGTGAACGGATCCTCAGAGGCTAATGGCCTGTATTTCTAGAGAGGCCAAGCATCCTGAAGTCCCTAGGAAAGCAATCCCTATGGCTATGAAGCAGCTCAAGCCTCACCTCACCCTCCAGTGCTGCCTTTAAAATTCTCTGCACTTTCTCTTTTGTCTGACTGTCACATTGAGTGATGAGATAGATACACAAGCAGAAAGATCAAGGAGGCTTAGTCTGGGCTTGCAACATGGGTTTCCTCAAGCAAATTCCATCACTTAGAGAAAAGTCATTGTCGAAAAAAAATCTGGTCTCTTGAGCAATTATTAATTAGTTACCCAGAAGTGTTGATTGTAAGACTAGCACTCAAGTGTTTTAAAGTCAGATTTATTATTAGTATCAGCACTTTGGTAATGAAACACTGTGAAGTTTGTACAGTGCAGGGAGTCAGATGTTATTATCATAATGGTCCCTTCTGACATCAGAATCTGCGAATCTCTCAGTTTGAGAGATCAACCTCTGCTGATTTTTCAGTCTGGAAATAGCTGCAATAGGGAGAACCCTAATAAGTGAGTTTTTAATGGATACAGGCTCATGTTTACTCATATCTTTTTCAAAACAACTTCCAGTAAAATCAATCAGAAAACCATATCTGAAAAGGAAAGCAATGACAGGGCTCATGAAGAGGATACATGAACAAAGTACAAGCACCAATGTATAATCAAGAAGACTGATTTATACAAAAAAATTGCATTCACAAAAATAGAATAACTCCTAGTCTTGGGGCAAAATCATATCTCTATGAAAGGATTCAAAACTAAAGCCCTGCCACAGGGATTCTGAGGGGAATGGAAATGGAGCACAGGAACTTTCACTGGATACAGCACAGAGTTATTCACTCCAAATTGCCAGGAACAAAGCACCAAAAGCATGTCTAAAAAGAACCAAGGAAGCAAAAACTACAGATGAATGATTCTCTGAAACATCCAAGGAATATTTTACAATTCCAAAACAAATGAAACAGTTAATTTGAGATTTTCTTGGTTTTGCAGTTTTGAGTAAATTTGAGAATGGAAGAAAAAAATAGTATATAGTTTACTAATACCAAAATCCTTCCTAGACTAACTGCTGACCTTCAAGAGCCAGGCATGACTTTGAAATTAATTAAAATGTCCTAAGTGAAATACCATTCTCAATTTTCATAATACATTAATTTAGTTAAGTACATTCATAATTACCATGAAAGATTTTTGGCGCACATCATATTCATAGGTGTTCTGCGTTTCAGCCTGTGTGATGCAATATTTACTGCGGCAGTTGCTGACAGCAAGCTTTTCAATGAAATTCCAGTGTGTGTGCTTATTTTTTTTAATTATTTCAATTTTGTTATTTATAATAAAGAAATAAATTTATTTATTTATTTTTATAAACACTTCTGTTACCTGTTAATATAGATTATTTAAAAAATATTTCATGTTCCTTTTAAATTTCTTTAATAGGTAAAGATATTTCCTCTATTTGGTTTATATATTTTATAGTCATAAAATTGACTAAACAGGATGCTTTATAGTTTTACTCTTTCAGGATAAAATCCAATTCAGAGCCACAGATAAGCAATTTAAAAACAAAACCAGCACAACTCAAGGTTTGTTACTTACACTGTAATAGCTACAGACTTTATTCAAAGGTGTTGAAAAATATAAAATATAATTCAGTGAATTTTTACTGTAACTCAGTCAGTCGAAGTCACCAATTCAGAAAAAAAAAAACAACAAAAACATCCCACAAATACTGGATTATTTTTAATTTATAAGGTACCATGTTTTCTATATTTCCAAATTTTTCCTCTCTAGAGAAGTAGCTTAAATTCTGGTTAAGGTGATTTATTTCATAATCTCAAACACGAGAATATTTTGCATAATTATTGGTAGCATCTCCACTGATAGGACAGCAATGCCTCCAACAGGCATCAACAAGAAGCTTTTCTTACTTTTGTGCCATGTCAGGGATCTGTTTTCCTAAAATTTTTGAAACACTTCAGCCAAACTGATCAAAGAGTCTGCTCAAATTTGGATATACTGAGTAAGGAAAAATTATGCTTAAGTCTATGTCTGTTTCTTCTTGCAAGTACTCTATATATTATGAATCCCTATAGAAGCTGTATGAC
The DNA here is from genome assembly GCA_013399895.1 of Serilophus lunatus. NCBI lineage: Eukaryota > Metazoa > Chordata > Aves > Passeriformes > Eurylaimidae > Serilophus > Serilophus lunatus. Next base: position 1,049,860 of record VXBA01001335.1, read on the forward strand.
AACAAGCAGCTTTAAATAAGTTCCATGTGAGTTCTTAAAACTAGAAGCTGTGTGAACATCAGGGTGAACTGAAATGCAGCCAACAATGTTACTTTAAAACAAGCCAGGAAGATTATTGTACTTGGAATTAAAATGCCACATCTTTTTGTTTCTCATTCAGTATTGTATTTCCACAAAAGATAATCCTATACAGGTGTGCTACCAGAATGTTTCAGTCAATGTACTCTGCTGAAAACCCAAAAAAATCTTTTAACACCATTTTTGTGGTATCTTCAAACTAATTACATTCTATGGAAAAAGGTCTGTCGAGGATCATCTTCTAATGCTGCTTTCAGACACAGTATTCAGCTTTGTCACTTCAACGCCTGCATTAAAGTACTATTATTATCTACTTCAGAAAATAGATATTTTCTCTTTTCCAATTATCTCAATTTTTGTTACTACAATTTTTTGTAGACTACGATTGTAGTCTACTACGTTAAAAAGAGACAGTTGGGTTATGAACTCGACAGCAACATATTAAACTGAAATGTTTTCTTTTACTTTATATCTCAAAGGCCTACTTTGTATTATTAAATGTAACAAAGAATTTAGCAGATTATGAAATTCAGATTCCCAGAATTCTTGGAAACATCACTAAGAAAATTGAAATAGGTATGTCTATCTGTGTCATTTTGTGTCAACATGATGTCATAACTGTTTATGAAACTATTTCTCAAGGTGATGGTTTTAAAAAAAAAGTCTTAAGAGTACAAATTGAGAAACTTCTCCATGGACTTTTCCCTGCAGTCTGTATGAGCTCAGTAAGTATCTGTAATGTGGCAGTATATAAAAAAGCCCCTATTCCCAGTATAAATTGTTAAGGTTTGCTTGCAGAGGGCTCAATCATTCGACTGAGGCCATTTAAAGGAAATTATTGAAAAAAAAAAGTTCTTTGACAGAGTTTTCCTCTTTATGCATATTTTTTATATATTTTAATGTATTTTTTTCTCTTTTTATGTACCAACGTGATAAATTACTCTTGCTATTGTATTCTTTTGAAGGGACCAGCCTATCTTCCATAAGATTTTTATCTGCATCTATTCCTTTGGGTCCTTCTTCAGGATCTGGGCCTGACTGCAGGGATCAGTAAAGGAGGATGGAGGGATGGAATAGCACGTGGGGAAGAGAAAACCATCCACTGGTTTCAATGTTTTGGTTGGGTTTCAGATATTAAGTCATTCAATATAGGTTTTATTTAGAATAAATAATTACAGCGGTCTGCTTGGACACACATTATTCTCTTTGGATGCAATCAACTGAAGATGAAACTTGTTTTGTACTACAAGTGTACTGTGGCATGATTTAAGAGAAAGAGATTAATTAAACATTTTTCTTAATGATACATGGTCATATCCTTAGGCATCAATCCTGAAAACATATATGCATGTTAAGTTAATGCAACCTCTCGTGTACACAAAGTATTTAAATCCTCTCTGGATTAGGGATCTAATTTTGCCTGAAGAAGGAAAAAAGTATCTTCTTTGAGCAGCTATTATATTTTTATCCCTCTGCCCTTTACTAAATATCCCCCCCAAAAATTCTTTGAGTTTCAAGATGTATTATTTGACAAAATGAGATGAAAATTGATTGTGTATACAAGTCATTGTTGTAATTAAATAGCCTACTGTCATTTCTGATACACAAATACTTGATCTCTAAACTTCATAATTGCTGCCAAAAGCATCAATACAGCCCTATTTAGAAAATATACTTTCCCTAATATTTAATCAGTTAGAGATATAGTAATAAAATTCAGAAACTTGGTAAGAAAATCAAGTGATATGACTAGCAATCCAAAAGCATTGCTGGGTTTCTAACATCATCATAATGTTTTACAAGTTCTAACTGGGAGCAACAGGGGATGGGGAAAAGACACAAACATGGGACTGCAAGTATTTCCTTCAGGTGTGCTGACTGACATTCTTCAAGGCAGTCATGTTTCTTTATTGACCTAAGAGGGAGATCACATTCCAACACGTCACACACTGGAACTGCATTCCAGAAAGATGGCAGAAGCGTCTACAGCAGGCAACAAATGCTCACTTCTGTCTGAGATGCACAATGACAGAAGAAAGAACAGAGGAAGTACAGCAGTCCAAGGGATAGAGCTGGAGCTGGTGGGGGGGGGAGTGGGAAGGGTGATGAAGAGAGAGAAGAAGCAAAAAGGAATACATCAGTCCATCTGCATATGTCTTAAGCTGTTCCCTTCCACATAATGCTGCGAGACTCCAGTAATCTCAAGCTGCAAGCATTTTCATCCTGCTCCATAGTGTTATGACCTCAGAAGGTCTAAACAGTGTTTAGCTGCTGTACTAGAATCAACTGAAAGGACTAGCAGAGATCTCTGCTCCTCTGACATGCCCCTTTTGGAAGGGAACAGCAACTCTTTTCCTTCCTTTTTATTCCCCCAAAAAGCACTTGGAGCCCTGGCTTTGCAAGGCTCTGACATTTACACAGAAGAGCTTCCTGAGCTCTCAAGAACTCACTGCAAAGACAACATTTAGCTCCTCTCATTTCAAGACAAAATACCAAGTCCTAACTTGCGACAGAAATCATGTAACAGGAGATTGCAATCTTGTATCACAGCACTTCAGATCTGGACTGCACTTTCATCATCAATCTTATGCATAAGAAATTAAATCATCTGACTAATTAGATTCCTGGCACAAGTGCCTTAGTGACATTCAATAAGCCTAGAATTCATTAACAGAATAGATGATGATATTATTAAAATCATATTGTGCATCATGAAATCTATCACAAAATATAATGGTATTACTGGTCCTCATGTAACGCTAAAACATGAAATAGAGTGATAGAAAACAAATAAACAAAAAGAAGAATCAGTCATAATTCCCAGTTGCATCTGTATGCTTAGTTTTCTCATTTCAAAAGTATACCCTTCCTGTAAAATAATATAGTTTTCGCTAAGATTTTAAAGCAACTTTCTCTAGACTTGTAAGAGAAATCCTACTGTAAGAGGTAAATCTGTAGATCGTTATATATATTTATGCCTATCCTCAGCAAAGACAGACTACTGATCCCTATCAAACACATACTGTGCTGCCACATATTATCTATTATATATGTCTATTATTAAAAAAAGAAACCCATACCTTTGACAGTGACTTTTCAAGAATTATTGTGTGCCTATGCTAATCCACCACTAGTCAGTGCCAAGAAATTATCAGAACAGCACACAGCTTCAGATATTACTGTGCTTTGTCATGCTGGATGGAGAGCTGGTTGCTTTGACAAGCAGTACCTCCCTGGCATTTGAGGCAAATCAGATTTACTGGCTCGACACTGTCACCTGTTTGCTACCTCTGATGTCTCTGATCAGAAGGCACATCCTATTAGAAGAGAATTTTGAACAGCTTAAAAAGCTCTGTCCCTTAGTGGGCATTTCTTGAGAAAGGTCCCACTGAGAATCATACTCTTCTTCTGTGCTGGTTATTTCATCTATCCTCATTATTATTTCTGGCTTATCGAGCATCAAAAGCCTAGAAGAAAAACACTAACTACAATACCTTCTGTGGGGTGATGACACTTAGATTCACCTGAATTCGAAGGTAATGTCCAGTGCTTTACCTAGTGCTTAAGCAATAAAGGGAGTTTATTGAGCTTAAGTGCAACCTGCTTGGCAAAGAGTGCCCGCAGCTCCAGGAAACAGCATGAAAATAAGGCCGTTTGAACTGAAGGCACACCTATCTGGCTCCCTGAACACAAAATTCTGTGCTACTGGTGCTAGTGGATGAAGCAGATATCAAAGTTCTCTTTTTATCTCTAAGAGATGCATTGCATGACTTCTCATATTATCCTATCACTCAGCTTCATCTCTGACAGCAGCATCACTGGCTGAAGTGAGAGGCCGGAGGAGATCTGGCGCTGGAGCTAGCAAAAACCCCTTGATAAAACACACACTACAAAAGTTCTCTAAAGGCAGCTTTATGCCCACACATCTTGCTGAGGACATCAGGGGTCACAACAGATCCTGTTTTTGAGGAATCTGTTCTGGTTCCCTCACATCTTACATCTGGGCAGTCAGCACAAACACTCTAGACAGAACTGGTTAAGATAATCTGCTTCTAGATAAGGAATGAGTACACCCTCTGTATGTCTTAAAGCTACGCCCTCCTTATCTGAAGATAAGAAAGGACTTCATGCTTTTACAAATATTTTTGAAAAGTAAGCACTGCAAAGCTACAGTCTGCAACTTTTTCAGATAAGTCCTGATGTTTCTCAGAAACTTGTTTTCATAAGTCTAAATGCACAAGTGTGATTTTTGTTATCAAGCAAAACTACATAGGCAAGAAAATAAAAACTGGCCTTTACTCTCTCTGAGTACTGTTTTCTAATGTATAATACTCTTGGGATTCTGCTTTATAATTGTAATTTTTTAACTGTGATTGATATTTTTTTAATACTCAATTTGGCTCAGTATTCTCATCTATAAAATTGCACTCAGTTTAAACATGTTATTTGCTGCCAAAAGGAGAGTAAATTCTGAATCTACTGTTTACATTGTAATAGTGGTATGTCTGCACTGGCTGGTACCAATCAGGAAGACTAAGATGCCAGTAACCTACATTGATACACAGACAAGCAGCAAAACATGATGCTTATAGCTTCAGCAAACAAACACCCAAGATATCGGGAAGATGACAGAGGCAAGGAAAGCAGAAATGGCTAGTTTCATTGTTTTCACTCCTGTATTTACAATTCAAATAACACTACCATAAATTCGACTGGCTTACTGATCAGTGGACTGCATACTGAAAAATTATTAACTGTTGATCAAGCAAGCCATGGCCACACCTTGCAATTATTTATTTTGAACAGCTCTATTGAGGTGACTCATTTTATGGATGTCTGCAGATCCTACTGTAAAGTAGCAAGATAAGCACCAGTTACACCCTGTTACTGTTGTGATGGCCACTGCTTCTTTCCTTCCAAAGGTAAATTATAGAAGGATTACAGAAAGCAAAAGCCCTGTGAGGTCTCAGGCATACTGAAAGCATTTTTGAAAATATGGGCTTTAACTTCTATTGTAATTTTATTGTATCTACATTAGAAAATGGTTACAGACATACTTTATCAACAGGCACTTCTATCTATAGCAAGGTCTGCACTTCTTTTAGATACACAAATAGTAAAAGTGTACTTTGATTGCTCTGTCATCTGCTCTGGATTACTTGCAGTATTCCTCAGGGAAAATAAGGCAGAGTTAAGCAAATTGTTCTGAAATGATTACAAGTGAAGTGGATACTTGTACTTAGATATAATATATGAGGAAATATGATACATGTAACTCATTGGCACTGAATCTCACTCCTTCCGAACAAAAGAATGGGAAATGTTGAACTTTTTTGTTTTGCTCCATGTCAGTACTTCTCTATTTTCCAATTAGTTTCTATCCTACAGTGTTACATAAATACTGTTGTAGTACTGCAGGTATCTGCATATCAAGCTATGCTCATGTAAAATTCTAGCACAGATAGTATAATATTTTAGTTTTGAAATCCTGATGTCTAACAAACAAATTTAAAGTATAAAATCCCCCACAATGTGTCTCCCACCCCTCAGAGCATCACTGGCTATGTTGGAAAGCTATCATGAGATAAAAGCTATGCTAAAATTCAGAGATGAAAAAAGGCTTATGACAATATGAACATGAAGTGATTAAGCCTATAGTTCTTCAGGCAAGATTGTTTCCTGGCTGAAAAAAAAATGACAAAAACAGAGATCTCTTCAGGATAGGAATTCAGATGAACTAAAATACCACTTAAACATTATCATGGGTTTTTTTGACAAGCAAGAAAAGGAGAGGGACAAAAACAAAATACACTAGTCTGAGCACTGGAAGAAGCATTCTGCCAGGGCAAAATTATTTTAAATCAACTCTTTTGTATTTATAGCCTATTTTGATCTGTAAGTGCTTCAGCACATCGTACTACAAAGTTATTGTCGAACACAATAAAGAACACTTTAATCTACTGAATGTGCAAAAAGTATACATGACTTCTTAATAGCACTTTTGTTTTGACTGACAAAGATTTATGTCAATGAGAGAATGCATTAATGAAAAGACTTGCTACTAAGTATAGGTGAATGTTTACTTATATCTATGTGAATGAGACAGACATTGATAAAAACCACAGCTCCCTGAAATGTCTGGCCTTTAATTTTCCCTATTCCATTTTTAAATTCATGATGGAAATGTGATATTTTGGTAACATATTAGTACAGCTGTGACATAAAAAGGATAATACCTATTAATTATTTAGTTATATTTTTAATATAAGAGCACTGAACATCTCAAAAGGCTTGAAAAGATAGGAACCTGTGAGTAAAAAGCCACCACAACTGACTAAAAATTACGTTATCAGAAATTCCCATTCCCCAGACTAGCCCTGGTCTCTGCACGCTTTTCAGTTTTGTGTCCTTCATACCTAACAGAACGACTGCCAGGAAAAATTGTGGGTTTCATGCTTAGAGCAACTGTGTCTATCAACTGCATTTCCGGAAGTCTCAGACTTTCCAGATTATAAAAGTGCTTGCAGATCGATGGCAGTCCTCTCTGCCTGCATCGTGACCGCACTGTTGTGACTGCTCTTGGACTACCTTTTCGTGGAGGGAGAAAGACAGCAGGGAGAGAAGGGAACATGCAAGTAAAACAGTGTGAGGATTCCAAAGGCAAATCCAAGGAGATAAAATACCTGAAATAATTACTTGCTGTGAGCAGCACTAGTTTGTGATTAGAAAACATTGACACTGGGTCACACAATGATAGCACCAAAACCACGTGTCCTCTTCCAACACATGGCATGTACTCTGTGCAACTAAAAAAGCTGGGATATGACCTCACTTTGTCTCAAACAAATCTATCAAAAGGTAAAAATTATGTTTCACTCGGAAATCATACACGACTTCCATGCTGGTTTTCAACTATCAGGATGTCATTTAACAGAAGATGAGTTGGAAGTGAATGACGAATTCACCCTTCAGCAGAGCAATGAAGCAAAAGGAACCTGCTGAAATCCTTGTGGGGTAGAATATCTTAGCAGGGAAAATATTGTCTCTACGTCTTCAGCTGGAAACCGAGCATTTCTGTGTTACTCTCAGCTTAAAAACCACAGATTATCGAACACTCTACCAATAATATGGAAAATGTCTGTGTTGGACAGCTACTGCATTTATCTGTCCTCTCTCCCTGAATTCACCAGATTGTTCTAGCTTTTATGAATATAAAAAGCACTCTACTCTGCTTGGACTGATGCAATTAATGAGCTAAGACAAGCACTGCCAAAAGCACGATTCATTATCTTTATTCCAGTCTGTGTTCAAATTATATTTAAAATAGTTGGCAAAGAGTTTTGTTGAGAGAGTAATAAGATCGCTCAACACACTCATATTCTACAAGTTTTTTTCTACACAGAAACATTGTTCTTAATATTAGCATGTAAAGAATTTGATTTCCTTGAATACTAGACTGCAGCCAGTACTGGACTCTTATTCTATTATACGTGAGCCTAACAGCGAATGATAGTGAATAATGGATAGGGAATTATTATTGATAATGAAATATTAGTGAATAATAGTGAATAGTGAATATTTTTTCCTATAACACACAACCTCTCGCTCCTTCCTGAAACAACACAAATCAAAATAAATAAAAATACCAAACTAAAAGAAAGTATTTTCCTTCTTATATGTAAAGAGAGTCAACTGTTTGTTCATTTGACTAGGTCCACTGCTTTAGAAAACAGGCATTACATTTTGTACATAACTCTCTCACACAAGAATTCAAAGGAAGCCTTTTTTGACTTAGTAAGTGCCTACCTACGGTGTATCCAGAAAGACTAAAAACAAGTTACACTCGTTCTCAGTGTGTAACTTAACTCTTTCCCAAGGGTTCAAGTTTTGCAACCTTTTCTCACATTAAAAACTCTAATCACGAGTAATTTAGCAAAAACAACTGCCTTTTTTATTTTCCAAAATGATAACAAAATTACCATCTAAATTTTCATTTAAGCTTCTAAGCAATTACATTTTTAAAAAAGCCTTAAAACTATCACTGACTTTGCAAACCCCGGCTTGACTGCTACTCTATTTGAATAAAATCAGTGAAAAGTATTGCATATTTATTGAATAGCATGCAACTTCATACAATCCATCATAAATCCCCAAAGTATGTCAGGAAAGTTGTTCACTATTTTCTGGCTTGTGCTGCAAACCAGAAATCTTTGGGTTGTATAAACAACATAGTTCTTTAAAAAACAGCCTTTAATTCTCTCCAGGAAGAGCATATCCTTATTTTCATACTAGTCTGAAACAGTCAGCTATGCATTTTCTCTAAAACAATGTAGGAACGTCTCCATGGTCAACAGAGGAATCCAGTTATTGAAGTAAGAGAAAAACACATTGCCAGAAGGACCTTTTGGTGCTCTGTCCTGTCCTTTCCCCATTGCCTCACCCTGTCAATCAAACCTGAAAAGATAGTACAAGAAGTTTCTTGCACACGTGTACGAGCCTCATAACTGATGGTTTTGAGGCAACTCTTACGAAAATCCATAACAGGGAGAGGACACTTCCTTATTGAAGTCTCTGTCCTACTTTATATTAAAAGAAGGAAGTTTCATGTTAACCTGACACAGATGAGTAATCATCTTGATATCATTTCCCAGATGAATAATCTTCTCAGTAAAAACTGCTAAACATTATCAGTTGCTGTTCAGACAGCCCAGCCATGATGAGTCAGGCTGAAGGAACACCTTAAGCTTCAGAGAAGCCGGAAACCTGCCAATGATTAAATGTAGGAGCCTCCAAAACATAAGAAAAACAAGGCTACTGGCTTGTTTACAAAAGTTTATCCATCATTAAGGTTCGACAGATCTTGAAGTCCTTTTTCCCCACATGGTTGTATCAACATGTGAAAAAGACTCGTGTCTCCTCAGTTGACACAGTCATGTCAAACAGCCTTCTTGTATGAACACAGGTTATGTTGACAGAGGCGAGTGGTTGGCAAGCTGTATCATCTGGAGATGAGGTCTACTTACACCAATTGTAAACCTATTTTGTTGACATCTTGGTTTGACCTAAGGCACTCTGCTAACATCACATCTAACCCACAGCAGTGCTGTTTAGTATAGAGAGCAATGTAATGCCATGGTATGTACCATACAGTTTTTCCCACTCTTAACGTAAGTTTAGACACATATCCCAAGCATGGATTCAACTCCTTAAAATGAGCAGCTCATTTTTCTAGGATTTAACAGCATTGATCCTTTTCTGTAAGAAAAATTCCATTAATACATCACTTGTACTTTACGCTGAAGGTGGTGTGCACAATTTTTATGCTGATTATGTATTTAAGAAACATGTAACAAGATTTTTTACAAAATGTTTTCATAGTTGCTAGTTTTAATCTAGTGTAGCATGGCCTTAAAAATTATTTTCCTCTTTACTCAGGAAAAAATCACTCTCAGCAAGTAAGTTGCTCAATGATGTTTACAACATGTCTTCTTAAGGTTAAAATTAACATATGTAATAATCATTTTAAGGAGTAACACTGTGATGCATCAGGCATGAAAGAGGTCAAGGGTAAGTCCACTAGTAGTGTCATTTTATCCTTATGTATCTCCCAATATTAAAAAAAAAATAATCTAGGTTTCAACCAGCTCAGTCTCCTTCATGAAGTTTTGGAATAGTTTGTACATATAAATATGTATCAAATGGGCTCCTTCATGGGGTCAATCACTGCAGAAACATTTTCTGCCTTGCCCTTGTAGGAGCTGGTTTTCTCCTGCACTGACTGTTCAGGTAGCCCAGTGCCTGAACTCAAGTTTGGTGCTCAAACTTTAGGTGGCATGAAAATGGTCACCTCCAACAGCCTGTTTACTTTCACACATAAGCTTGTGCTACTTCCCATAGATTTTGCTCAGAGATGTGCTGGCTGAACATGATTTGCTGATTTATTCTTTACAGGTTTCTGTCTTTCATGTGTAACCTTTTCCTATTGCCTTTGAATATTCTCATAAGACTACACATCTCCGCCACTACATAACAAAGAGCTCTGTTTAATATAACTGCATTTTTATAAGTTGCTTAGGAGAAGTATGCTAGCCTGTTTACAAAGTGTTTGCCTATTGTATGCATGGTTTAAATACCTTACACTTTACTTAGAAATCCTTTAAACTTTTCTATGCATCTCCAGACAGAAGATGCTGAACAACACTACCTCTTTTAGATTTAATTGCTGCTCCCTGAAGCAACCAACTTGCATCACTGTATCAAAAGTGTTACAGTTGCTGATGTTGAGGTTGTGCTGATCAACTAAACAAACTTTTCACCTGTCAGCTTTGATAGTGACACGTACAAAACATCCTCTTTATAAAGCTAAAACATCACCAACACAAGGGAGCAATATACTATGTGTTCAACCTTTTTGAAAGGTGAAGCAAGAATCATACCTGCATTTAAAGAAGGCATATTCCTTCAAGTGGTATTATAAGTCAGTATCACGTTTCTTTCCCGAGAGATGTTCCAAGGGGACTGTATTGCATGCAGATAGGCACAAGAAGTATGAGAACTAATGGGAAATGGCCTTTCTTCATGGCATTTCAAGACCTTCTAGCAGAACGGAACTACTCTTTGCAATAGAATTAACTGCATTTTTGTGGTTTCCCTTACAGTGGATACATTAGTAGGCCAGGAGCAGCAGTTGAAAGACAGTATTTTGAGTAAGGCTCTGTCAAGTCTCACTGCATATTAAAACAGAAAACACCGAATTTCACTCTGAAATGGACAGAGGGAGAGAAGTAACTCCTCCTTTAGCATACAGTCATTCTAAACTATGAACTGGAGGACAAAAGACCTAGTGATAACTCTATTATCACGATAAATTATATGTTTTATCTAAACATAGAAGAGACATTGTAAAAAGATGCTGTCCTTCCCTTCCCCGCCCTTTTCAGTCCCTTTCTACTTCACACACTTACACGCATATTTCAGCCACTGCAATGTTCACAGATCCATGCAAGCTAGAGCCTGTCCTACCGATTTAAAGCTCATAGTCATGCAGAACACAATGCTATTTCATGGGGAAGAAATGAGAGTGTGATGTACTTGCTCAGAATACTTCTGAAACCTTGTTATATCTGTTAGAGGTAATTTGACCCAGTGTCAAACAGATCTGCATGCTAATACATTATTGATGGTGGTTGTGTTTTTTTTAACTGACACTGTTTTAAGCTTAAAGTTTAAAACTTGTAAGTTTCAAACAGACATACTGAAAACAAAAGGTGGTTTGTACATATAGCACTGTCACTGAACTGTAAACTGGGTGTGCCATAGGAAACTCAAAATACAAGTGTCTCTAAGTGGACACAAGTACATTTGGAGAAAGAAATGTCCACACTTTTAGTCACAGTCAGAAATGAAGGTAAGGTACCCCAGGAAAACTATTTCCTTGTTTCCTAAACACAGTTGTTTTTTCTCTTCAAGGACATGCAAAAATTCCTAAAACCTGAAACCCTCAGGACACGAGTTGGATGTACATTAAAGTGTTTTCTCATAACTGTCTGCCATGCCAAATCAATGCATGTTCCCACTGATGCAAGAGAGAAACTGTAGTATATATCCTGAAATTAGAGAGAATTGTATCACTTAAGGTATACTCAATTGAGGTCAAAGCATGCTGATTATCTAAAAATTTCTCATGTGCTGGTCAGCATTACAGTAAAATGGTAATTACTCATTATAGTGGCAATATTCATTAATCCCTCCAATTGATCCCTGATCCCTTTGAATTAGTTGAATAACACAGGTGCATGTAGGGATACTAAGGGACTGATCTCGGTCTGGGAAAACCTTTCTGTTTGAATTGTGAGCAGCCAAATTATTTTTTCCTGGCAGGAAGAAAAAACAAATAATAATAAAAGGTTGTAATAAAACATCAACTAGATTATTACTACTACTTTTTTCCAGTAACATTTTCCATGTTTACCTGTCTTGCATCTCGTATCATCTTCCGAATAGTTTCCTTTATGGTGTAAGGCTGTGCTCGCGGTGGATGAAAAAGGAGATCAATATTTGTGCCACCAGACATTCCAGGCATCAGATAAGGCCAACCTAAGTCAAGATTTGGAGCTTCCACATCTGATTCAATGGGCCAGTAGGTTCCCGAGGAAGAGGTGTCATCAATGGCATGGTTAGAGGAATAAATTGTGTTTTGGGGAAGTTTGTGAACATTGTTCAAAATATAATCAATCTCCTCATCCGCTAGGAACTCGGAGCATCTCTCTTTGGAAAGAAATTCTTTGTAGGCTTCTAAACCTCCTTCAATCAGAACATCAATAGCTATTCGGTACCACTCCTTGTAATGAGGTTCAATATAGCTGTCTGATCTGCATTCATCATGTAAGGAGGACAGCAAAGATGAAGTCTCCATTTTCACATATATTTTGTATAAAGTCTCTTAAGCTCCCATTCATGAGCTGATGAAATGTATCTGCAAAGAGAAAAAAGTAAGAAAACAACTAGAATATTTCTAGAGATCTATGATGCATACAGATACTAACTAAAATACTTTTCTGGTATTGTTGCTCCAAGTTTTTATAGCATCTTCCAAGAATTTATAAATGTTTTGAAAAGGCTCAGGCACTAATATTGCCAAAGGAATATTAAAGAGGTAGATGAAGAGCTTTTGCATAAGGCAAAACAACACGTAATTAAGTGATTTGATGAAGTTCTTATATTACAAGCTCAATGAATACCTGTACCAGTAACACCAATACATACCTGATGCATGTTAGAATATGCTATCATAAGCTGTGCTTCAAAACCATCTTCATAACAACTGACAGAATTCAAAGAAAACACTTCAGAAACTAATTAGATTTCCTACTTTTTGATGCATTACCCTCTCTATAACACAAAGAGCTTCTTCTCTGGCTTCTCTGAAACCACAGTCATTCAGGTCCTTCTCCTTATGCATCTGCTCTCCCATGCTGATCTAATCCATCTGTTGCTCCCAAGCAGGATCAGCCTACCTCATTTCAGTGAGTTATGAGGAACTCCAGAAAGATTTATCCTCCCACACCTGAATCAGCAATCTGATGTCTAGTTTCCACCCTGCTCATTCCTTCTGCCAAAAGGAGTGCCTGCTTTAGTCTTAATTCTTTTTTTTCCCCAAAAAACATTAATAATAAGTTGTTTACTGCTAATACTTTATAAATTAATTCTTACAAATTTTTTTATTTCGTTTAACAAGGGTTGAGAGCATTGGTTTTTGCTGTGACAATTTGGGACTTAAAATAGAGGGAGAACAAATACCCATGTTATTTCCTTCACGTTTGTCTTTGCTAAGGGACACCAGCAACTCCATTATTCGCCTAAAACCTAAGCTGCACTGGGTTTCTGCACTGGGCAAGTAAGTCACAAAAAACCCCACAGAAACCAGGGGGATGGGGGGACAGTGTTTCATGACAGTGGCATCAGCAAGGCCATGTAATGTAAATGTAAAGATCATATGTGGTAGCACTGTTTAAATCTTCCAGGGCTAAGGCATGAACCTTAAGTGAAAAACTGCAGGAGTAGGAAAAACAACCAATGAAGGCAGAATAGTTAAAAAAGCTTATACACAGAGAGCTTGAAAGTAAAGGCTGGGTTTCCCTACAAACCTAATTAAATAGTATAACAGTATAATAGCAAAGGATAGCCATATTGATTTAATTTGTGGGGATATAAATTTAAAACAATTCCCTCCTCCCATCAAGAATTTTCAGATATTTTAGCACAAAGTGTGTTTGTTTTCCACTGTCTGCTGGGAACAGTCTAAATCTTCTTGAAAGGCAACATAAATTAGCTATATCAACTTAAAGGAATGAAAATGGAGAGATCACCATAACTACTGATACTTCAGAAACCAATTAAATGTTCAGTTAAACCAAGATTCATAAGGCACTTGGGAAGTCTGAGGTTAAAAAAAAAAAAGACTAAGAAAGAAAAATCCAGATCTGAGGCTGGCATCAGCATGTCATATGAAATAATTCCATTTGAATCCTGTCTCTCAGCCAAGTAGCAGGGTAGATCTTCCCAGATAGGACTGCTTTCGAGCCTGGGGGAAAGGAGTGTTCCTGGCTGCTTCTAGAGTAACTCTTTGTGGTGAACTGGAAAGCAGCAAGCAAAAAGGGATCTCACTGCTCTCCCCATGACTGAGAACTCCATGTATTCCTGTAACAGATAGCCAGGGCTTCGTTCAACACTGCTTTCACAGGTAGAAATTAAATGCTATAAAATAGTGATACCATTTCACTTTGCACAGATGCAGATGCAGCTTGTGATCTAAGACGACAGAGAACCGTGCAAGGCAACAGAGAACTGAGCACACAGTACAGGCATGACAGACTGATTTGAAGGTTAAACTTTTAGAATATTGTAAAATTAAAACAGTCCCATCGGTGTCCCATGGAAGCCAATCATTTGTTCAATACATTTTAGATGAAGAAAGAAGAACAACCGAGAGTACAAAATACAGTTAAATCAGCAGAGTTCTTCTGAAACATCTGAACACTGATACAGGTGACTTTACCGAGAATCCAATACAACCCTCTTTTAGGGCCCAACAGGACAAGTAACTTTCCAATCAGTATAGCAAAATAGTCAGTTTTTAAATGATATTTAAGAATAAATACAACTTTATCCAGGCAAGTGAAAGATATTTTTAAAATTCTTACTACTTTGGAATGGATATACTTCTAAAACAGAAATTTTGCCACTGATCGCATATATACCGTTGAGAAAGACTTACTTGTTTATTTCAAAAACTTATCAAAAACTCTTTCCTTTTTACACTTTCCTTTGAAAATAATATAAAGGAATAGGACTACATTCAATATGTAATGTTATGCAATATCAAATGAAAGTTATGAACAAATAAAAGGCAAAAAAATGATTGAATGTGCATTCTGCACTTCTTTGGTTTGGATCTTTGATTTGTTTTTCGTAATAGTATAGTATAGTGCTTGATTTTTCATTGAAAATAATGAATGAATGAATTTAAATAATTAATTGCAGCATAGGTCAAATATAGCAACCTAACCTCAGACCCTGAAAGCAGGGTATAAATATATGTAATCTCAGAAAGGTGGAACTTCTAGTGCAGCATCTTCCAAACAAGGATAATTATTTTACAGTGATCATCTTTGAAGTTGATGTTTGATTTACAAGTGCTATTTAAAAAAGCAACTTAAGGCAGTGCACATTATTCACAGAAGTAAATGTAAAATTTGCCAGCATGGAAATAAATCACAGAACACTTCAGACAAATGAAAAAATTTTAATCCTGGTTTTTGAAATTAAGAAAATCAGCATGAGATACATTCATATGAAACAAAAGTAAACTCCCAAATAAAAATGATGGCTTCAGGTATACCTGACAAAAGCTCTAAATGTCTTGACACAGGTATTTTCCTCTTTATAAGGTAAGAGCTACTTTGTAGAAACTGTACCTGTGAAACCATGTAATTTCAGATGTAGAGGCAGAAGTTCAGATAAAATTCTTAAATAAACTTTTTGGTGTCTTCTTCAACCATGTACTGGGATTTCTACATAATAAACTAGATTCTTCAGAGGTTCTCCTCAGGTCAACAATTATATTAGCAAGGTTGTGCAGAATAAGACCTCTAGAGACTTACAGATCTTTATCGGATTTCATGTACATGATTACTAATTTTACCAGCACCAGGAAAGTTGTTCTTCTTCTTCTGAGAAATAGTCTGGGCTGTTAATCCCAGCCCAGTGTATCAGCGATTTTCTTTGCTTGGACAGATGGATCAAACACTTAAAGTTTTTTTAGTAAGTCCAGTTAATGGACTTAAATTGAATTTAAACACCAATGCAGCTGCTAGAACTGAAACTTTTGCTGAAGAACACAAATTCTGAATCCTGCACTGATATTCTTCTATTAACAATATGTTTTCTAATGCCACTATCAGGAACCGAGTAAGAAAAGACCTTTTCCTTTGAAAAAGAAGTAAACGTGACTTTTAGTAGAAAGATATGGGGAGTTTCCCAGACTTCATGAAGGCAGAAGATGGCAAACATCCACTAAAGAAAATGATGCAACATTCTACAGGGGTTCCAGGAGCACAGTCCTCCGGGCTAGTGCTAAAGATAAGGAAATTCCCAGTCCAGTCACAGGATTTGAAAAATTTCCTATTTGGCAACTTTGATGAGCAGCTCTGACCTCAGGCTTGTACAGCCAGTCCTCGGCAAGGCCCTGACCATGGTGCTCTCCTGAGGAAGACCTTCTCTTTTTACTGGAAATGTGATTGCTTTGACAGTTTCTGCATAAAGTGACAACCTTGCCACCTCTGTTAAAGGAAATCTAAACCTTGGGAACAGCTTGTTGCAAGCCCCTCTCTCAGGTACGGTTTCGAGGCATCCATCTGAGCACATCTGCCCCGTGACTCTGCCGAGGAGCCTCCCCGCGGCTTAAGGGCCTGGCATGACCAGCCTTGAACAGAACAGGCGTTTTACAACAGCTGCCTACCTCCAACCTTTCTATTAAAGAATTGTATCAAGAATAAATAATAATTACCTACATTAAGCAGTAACAGGCAATTATTTCATTATTAATGACATTACAGTATTTTTCACGGATCCAAAGGATATCAAATCCAAGTGAAAAACAACACCGCAAGCGTTCCTGCTGCTTTCCTTCTATCCTCCTTTTCCTTTCTTTTTTTTTGTTTTTGCTTGTTTGCTTGTTTTGTTTGGGTTTTTTTTGTAGTTTTTTGTTTGTTTGGTGGTTGTTGTTGTTGAACCAGAAAGTTAACTTTCCAGGCAAAACGGAGGCGGCCGTCCGGCCGTCCGCCGGGAGTCACCGCACGTGCGGTGGGAATCACCGGCCCGGCCGCTCGGGGGCCGCTTGCGCAACGCGGCCGCGGGAGGCAAAGCCGCGCCCGCGGGCCGCCCACCCCGCCCAGCCCCTCTGCGCCGCCGGCTCCCCCCGGGACCATAACACCGCCCCCGCCCCCGCCTCTGCTTCGCGCCCCCCGCGCCCCTGTTTCTAAAGCTCCTCGGCGCCGAGCGGGGTGTTGGCGGGGCGGGGGGGGCTGCCCTGCCACTGCTCCTGTTTGCCCGTCCCGTCCCGAGGGAGGCTGAAGGGAGACCCACTTACCGCCGGTGGCCCGCGGCGGG